>JAVSCE010022248.1:0-54727 GCA_032199065.1 Smutsia gigantea | reverse complement strand
AAGCCTTGGTTGGGACCCATCATAACTCTTTTCAATTTGACAAATATTCATTGAGACCTAATGTATTTCTTCTCTGTCTCTCATATCTTAGAATCAATGTAGTTTGTATTCTTAGAAGGGAAATTATGTAGGTAGCATGCTAGAGATCAATGATTGGGCATGTGTTTAAACTGTTTAATTACAGGTGGTTGTGTTCACATGTCCTGGGTAACCCAACTGGATACAGTCTGCAGAGAATCTATTTACTTCAAGTTACTGCCATCTCAGCATTTCTAACTAATGGGTTATGTGGTGGTTTGAAAAGAGGTTCACAAAGTTTTTAATACTCCTCCCTTTGAATGTGGGCTGGACTTAGAGACTGCTTCTAATGAATAGACAAAAACTGAAGTGCTAGTAAATGGCTTTGGAGACTAGATCAGAAAAGGTACTACATCTTCTTCCTTGTTCACTCTCTTGAATCACTGTGTGGGGGATGATCTTGCCAACAGTCATCTTGGAAGTAGATCCTACAGTCCCAGTTGAGCCTTCAGGTGAACTGTAGCCCCTACCAATACCTTGATCCCAATTAACTACATGAGAGATCCCGAGTCAAACAGGACCATCCAGCTGAGACACTCCAGATTTCCTGACCAATAGAAATTGTGAGATAATAAATGTCTGTTGTTTTAGGCCACTAAATTTTGGGGTAATTTGTTTCATAGCAAGAGATAAGTAATACAGATCAGAAATCCCAGAAATAGCCAGTGATACTTCTGAAAAGTGATTAACTAAGCAATTATGGCCAGACCTTATGAATCTTGATGAAGTGTTTAAAGTTCATTTTTTGAAAGGCCCTGCTTAGGATCTATACAAATAATTTTATTCTCAGTCTAACTGTTAAAACCCAGGTCTTTGTAGTTTGAACAGTATGAGTTTGCTTGGATAGATTCCTATGGTGTTCTATATGCTAACCAAAATATCACCAAACACACATTTTCTGTCCCCTAGCAAACATTACCTAAATGCTTACTGGGTCTCTAGCACCATGCTGAGTGAAATAGATGCTCTTATACATCTTTTCATTCTCAAGCATTATTTGAGCATCTACTAAGACCCAGGCACAGTGCTCCACCCTGAGGATACAAAAGTGAATGTGACACCTTGCCCTGAAGGGGCCCAGTATTTAGCTGCAGAAATAGACAAGTAAATACACACTTTACAACACAGTGTGGCAAATGTTACTCCAGAGATACAAATAACATGCCATGATATTGCAGAGAACAGAACAACTATTTCTATTTGAGGTATTGAAGAATGAACAGGAGTTTTCAAGCAAGATGGCATTCCAGGTGCAGGGGAACAGGGTGGTGCAAAGACATGGAAATATGAAAAGCCTGAGACACCTCTTCACAGTTGATTTCCTTCTGCCTAAGAATAAAAGATGTGCGGTGATATGCCTGCTCCTGGCAGTGTGTGGCTGACAGGACAGGCTGTTTTTCTAGGCTGCAAGCATTTCAAAGTGAATAGGCCACTCAAGTTGCCTCAAACTGAAGAAGATAAAGGGAGCTTGCACTCTCCGCCCCAAGGCTCTCAGGCTAGACGAATTCTCAGGGTGAACCCTGCATCTTGGGAGGACAAATATGTAAGTTTTCCAGACCATATAGTTTCCTTATCATGAAGAATTCAAATTATCTGTGCCTGAGTCTATTAAACTTCTAAACTTGGACTTCTGTGGCCTTTTGCCTTTTAGACCAGTGTCGCTTCAACTGCAGGTATAAGACTGCACCAGAATGTGAACCAACATACAGCTGCCTTCATCAATAAAATCATGCTATGAAAAACGAGTCCGCTGAAATAAATGGTTTGCTCAGTGGCATGATTTATATTTGGCACAAGTTCCTAATCTCATCTCAGACTGATAAATAGTTTGTGGGTTGGCAGTGATCCACAGGCCACATTTTTTAGATCATTCACTATCTACTAAATAAAACCTATATGCCAAATCTCTCTGTTTACTTTCAGAACTTGGCCTCTACTTTCTTTTCTCATTGTGATAATGATGCAATTTATCTTCTATGTCTTTCCTTTTGGCTTCTAAGAAGTTCAAAGTCAAATCTGAAGCTCAAGTGCATTGACTATGTTGACACCTTTGGGTAGCATGTTTTTACATCCTTGTTTTTGATTCCAATTTTCTATTTCAAATTCATGTTTGACTTGATTATTTCACTGGTTATGCTTTTGCTGCGTGATGTCAAAGATGATGACAGTGAAGCAGACAACCACGACAGTAGGCATGACAGCAAGCATGGCAAATAGGCTAGATTTCTGGGCTACATCCTTTTGAGAAGAATCAAGGTTGTGTTTCCATGACACACCCAGGTTTGACTGGTCTCTGAATTGATAGAACTGGTCTCATGGAGACACAAACGTGTTCATGAGGGGCTCATGCCTCTCTGCATGCAGACAGTACTGGACTCTGTAAATGAAGTCAGCGTGCACAGTTAGGAGAAGAGCACTCACCGTCTTGGTCGTTACCTGAGTCAGCTGGGGACTTGCTCCGGCGCATAGGGCCAGGGCTCTTAGCTGAACTCTTCTGTGGTGTCGGGGATGCCTTTGGGCCCGCTGCGGCTGATGGGTTTCCCTTCATGACGCGGCATTCTGATGGAAAAGGACACAGGCAACTTAGGAGAGCCAGGAGAGAACGGAGGCTCAGCCTGCTACCAACCTTTGGAACCTGGAAGAACCACCATGGGCCAAAGCACCCAAGGCTTCAGGACTACAAGGCGCTCCTCATCACTTGTAGGAATGACGGCTCTGGGGAAGGAGGCGTGGGAGAAACTTTTGAAAGTCACCTGGGCTAAACCAGGTGTTTAACTCTCTAGATTGTGGAAACAAGGGAGGAGTTGAAAAGCAGGTTGGGTTGGTTATTCAATGCTCAACTCAGTCATTTGTAGACAAGCCATCCATGTCTCCGAATAGCACCTGTTGACATAATTAATTAATTTTCATGGAGAAGAGACTGACACCTCAGAGGCTGCAGCCACACAGATGAAATAGTCACTTGTAATTTAGAGGCAAGAGCTACCATTTACTGCTCATTACATGCCATGTACTGTAATAGGCATATTACAGATGTCGTGTCATTTTATAAATAAGCACTTCTACTACCACCACCATTTTGCATTTAGAATTCTTTTTGATTTTCAATGCACGTTACCAAAATCCCCTAGGGTGGTTTAATGAATACATGGACCAGCAGTGACTCTGTCACTCAGAACTTACAGAAAGCTTGTGAGTATGGAGGAGTCTGCCAAATGTTTGTTACTTCCCTCCACTTCAGTCTGACACGTTTGGGGCACGCTTTCTATGCAGTTCACTCAGCATCCCTACTATAGTAATTTGGGGCACTGATTGTGCTAATGTGTTAGTAGAATTATTACACTCACTTTGCGGATGAGAATACAAAGAGCTTAAGCCTCTTGCTTAGGGCCACAGAGCAAGAAAATAATAGAACAAGGACTAGCAACCAAATCTCCTGAGTCCCGGTATAGTGCTCTTTCCACTTTAGCTTTCCCAGCCTTGTGCTACAGTGTTCAAAGTGAACCAAATGGCTGGGTGAAGCGTCTTTCCTTTGACACAACCTTATCACCTCCTCCTTAAAGATATAGTGATGTATCAGTTACCCAGAAAGATGAGGGGATATTTTCTGGTAAGTTGAGTTTTTTAGGAAACTGAATTAAGCAGAAAGCTCATTTTGTTTTACTTCTTGTTTTGATTGATCAAGTTTAGCAGTCACTGTCCAGAGCTGGAGATGTAGAAGGTATAGGAAATTGGATGTAGCCTGGGATTTGCTAGCCATTTTATGCTCATTTGCCTCTTCTCAAAGTGGACAAAACAGAAATGTCATCTCTTTCAGATCCTTGTCACTTGAGCTGTTTGTTAAGTTCTATATTAGTACAACTTGCTTGTTTTTCTCACACTTAATTGGGAGGTATGTTTTGAATGAGTCTCTTTATCAGGATCATATCCTGATCCTGTTACTGTATAAGCTAATTCACTATTAACTTGTATGTGGAGCTTGGACTCAAGCGAAGGGAGATGGGCAGATATTCACCTCCTTCCTGAGATTAATAAATCTCTGGAATCTTGAGTCACAAAGGAGGGGGAATAGGGCAGCAAGCCAGACGGTGGGATAAGGGAAAAGGTTTGACACTAAGAACAGAGTGGAAAGTCTTTCTAAAATGGAAACATCAAGATGGGTCAAATAGCTGGAGGATGTTGACAAAGAACCTATATATCCAATATCCAAGTTCTGATTACAAATGCTCCTTCCTATGGTCTGATTGAAGCTGTCAGCCCATGTGACACACTATGGGGTTCAAGAAGTATGGTCACTATTGGAGCAGATGGTGAGTTTTATTGAGTTTGGAGGCTGGGCATATGGGACATCCAGTCAACCATCTATTTACTTAGTGACTCATGTATCCAAATATACAGGAGAATGACTGACAGTATTTTCCCTTAAGGGGCCATGCATCGATGTTCTCCAGGCAGTATGAACCTTGGAAATCCCAAGGGATAAAAGGAGGGAGAACAATGAAGCAATAAAATCCAGTCATTGTGCTTACCATTTTCATCCAGAGAAAAGTCATCCTGAGCATAGCGAAATTTTTCAGGACCACAGGCAATAAAAACATCATCATCACCAAAGAAATCATGGAGACAGGTTACCTACAGAGAAAGCAGAAATATTAGATTGATATTTGATGGTCTTGTGACAATCAGCTTCATAACATATTGGAAGGGGAAAAGAGCTTCACATCTGGGTCATCATCTTGAGCCCTCAGGATTTCCTTTTCAGAAAATACCAGGCTCATAGTCTGCACCACGAGCCCTGGTGAGTAGAGATCTACCGAGTGCCATTGCCTATGTTTCATGTGTGGTAATCTTGTTTCTATTGCATCAAGAGTAACTTTGAGACTTTGAGACCATGTCCAAATAGAATGCCTACCCTCTGAATAAAAATCAGCAAGCAGATGGCCCTACAAATATAACCTCTTCTCAGAGCCTCAAAGACAACAGTGCTCCTAGCCAAACTCTGGAGCCAGGGTTTGTAGACCAAGACAGTTGAGAAAGATCTTCTGCAGCCTGCAATAGATAGACTCTGTGGCTGACTAAGACATGGAAGTTCCTCTTTTCATCTTCATGAGTTTTGAAAGGACACCAGTTCTCATCTGCTTTGGACTTTTGCTAAAAATGGACCAAGAACCTGGTAGTATCCAAGAATACCATTCCTCCCTCAAAAACAAGGAGGGGAATACTGTCCTGACCACTTAAAACTTAATCAAGAGGAATGGGTCCCTATAGGCCTGAGGCTCTGCTGCTAAAGCCATGTTACCAGGATCATTCCCATCCACTAGTACCCTATGCAGCGCTGCTTCTCCACAACAGATAAAGTCTCCCTGATCCCTTTTCTACACAAAGAAATGAGGATCCCTGGGAAAGTATTCTGCTCCCTGTAGTTCCTCACTTCTGAGCTTTCCTAATTACTTGTGGTAATTAGTTCAGCTCACCAGGGGAACCCCAGGAGAAACCATATAGTCAAACCGTTCTTATCCAAATCCTTAACTTGACAGTGTTCAAAGCTTCTAATTGTTCTAAGCTGCCCATTCAAGCTGCCAGCAATGGATTTCCAAAGGCACAGTGCTCACAAAACAACAGCTTGCTGGGTGCGGAGAGCAGTATTTTGCATAGGAAAATTTTATACTAATAACACCATCCCCCTCCCGGGGTTTATTCAATCCCTGCTCCCTCAGCCAAGATGATTGCAAGCTTTACACCAAGCAAGAGGTACTTAAAGATTATCTTTGCTATTTCAGGCTCCCAATCATCCAAAGATACCAAGAGAAGGAAGGAAGACTTGGAGGGCTGCCAGGGTTGCTCCCATTAAGCGTGTTCCCAGACCTGGGTGCTGACCTCATCAAACTACGCCAACATCCTTCTTCAGCCCACTTGTCCCTCATCTATTCGTTCCACAATCATGAAATGAGAACCAGAGCCACCACCAATCGAATGCTTACTCTGTGACAGGCACCCTGCTAAGTAATTCCAAACCTGTCATCTTGTTTTACTCTCACAACACATCCTAGAAGTTGGTATCACTGTCATCACTGTTTTACAGATGAGAAAACTGAGGCCCAAAGACAATAAGTAAGTTGCTCAGGAGGAAAGCAATGCAGCCAAACAGCTGCAGGTATGTGTCTATCTCTAAAGCCTGAGCTGTTGCCCACTGAGTGGTACAAAGTACTTACGTGGAGCTCAGGCACTGGGGAGAAAAAGATGAGTAAGACTCAGGCCATGACTTTATGAAGCTCACGATGGGATGCAGTGAGGTATATTGAACCAAAGCATTTCAGCACTGTGTCCTGAGTGCTAGGGTAGGAGCATCTGTAGACACCGTGGGAGCTATTCAGTGCCACATCCAAGTGACCCAGTCGCTGGTTGCCACTGTAAATTGAGTAAGTATCCTGTATATTGTCTTGGTATCAAATCCAATGGCAGAGGCTACATGGCTTTGAACCCTGCTGCAGATGCCCGCTGACATCTTGGACCTTGGCTCAATGAAATCTGGAGCCCATAACATTGACACATTGTGTGTCTCGGAATTTTTTTTACCTCCTTTCACGTCCTTGGCAGCGAAGACCTCTGCCATGCCCTCATGTTGGAGGTTAGCCCTGACTGTGGCTGGCTGTCGTTTTGGTCATGAGTTGAGGGAACTCTCACCCTTAGGCGACCCTCCGCTAGTGGTCTGTAGGATTTGGCACTTTGTTTCAAGAGCTGCCTGTATTTTAAGTACTCACTTAGTCCTTCCGATTCAAGAAAGCACAGGTTTCCTGCACGCAAAGACCAAATTTATCTTTTCCTCCAAATCTCCCTATGGTTTCTGATAGAGTGCTTAGCACAGAGTGAGAATTTAGCCAGCGCAGTGTTTGCCTCAACTGAATGTAAAGAAAATGAGAAGGATATTCAAAAGCAGCAAAGTAGGAACAACAAAGAACTCAATCGCAGCAGACAACAGGAATTAGCATTCAAAGATTTTGAAAGGTGACACAAATTATACAAATTTACGAACAAGAAAGGAGCAGTCACTGGGAATTCAGAAGTGATTCTCTACATTATGCTAATTAGTTTGAAAACTGAGATGAAAGGATGATTTTTAAAGGAAAATGTAACTAATGAAATTAGCTCCAAAAGAAATGGAATAACTCAACCAATTACTACCCATGAACAGAATTTAGTAAATACTTCAAATAGTAACCCTTCCCTAAAAGGCACAAGAGCATTCATTTTGGAAGCACTTGTGGAAATTGCTTTCCAAGAAGAAAAATCAAAAGCTCAAAAGCAGCCATTGCGGTGACATGCCATGATATTCTCTTGTAGGACAACAAAGCCTTCACGATTGCTCTGGGGGTTGCTGTTAACAATAACCCAACCTCCTTCAGCTCCAAGCCTCTTTGCCCCCACCCAGGCTTGGGGACAGACTTTGGGTAACCCCTCCTTTGGGGAGCTTCTAAGAAAAGCAAAGCCCGTTATGCTTCTGACAAACTCACAGCGGTGCGGCTGGCTTCAACCACATCCAGTTTGCAATCCAGCTGTCCAGTGTCAGGTTTCTTGTGTGATTCCACCCCGCATTTTACTGGCTCCCAAATACAGACAAATTCACATTGTTCATGTGGATGCCCAGCTTTCCCAAATGCCTTGGATATTGAGACATACCAGCCTTCCCTGCCTTTGTTACAGAGTTGGGAAAATAGAAAGTTCTCCATTTTAAGTATGAGGAACCCAAAACACAGAGAGTCAGAGTGGCCCAAGGATACACAAATGACTCTTGGCAGAGTTTAGACTAGCATCCAGGTGTCCTGATGGAATTCAGGACGAAATAATTCAATTAGCTGAGAGAGCATGCCTTCCTAAAGCTGTGACTTCAAAGGCTTGTATATAGCTTAGATGGAAGAGTCCCCATTTGTATTAACCAATGCCCAAAAGGCAGTGGAACACCTTATTGGACTGAAAAAAGAAGGCATCTCTATGGATCATATTTTTAATCTATGGATAGGAAAACTCTTATTCAGTACTATAACTGGTGACTGAGTATATGGTGGAGAAAGAGAACAAGAAAAAGGAGGAGTAGGAAAACAAGAAAGAGGAAAAAGGAAAAGGAGGAGGAAAGGAGGAGAAGAACAGAGTGTAAGGAATAATTTCTGAATGAAATTCACACTCACACCCACTTTTTAAAATTCCACAGAGGTAATGCAACACAAGGTCCCCCTTAGCTTACACTGCAAATACATTATTTTGCAAATCAGTTTTTTGGGGAAAAATTTCCATCATGATGTAGCAATAGAGTTGGTAAAAATAATAATCATTCTGATACCATGTATAGCAGTCTCAGAGATCAAGGGTCTTGCTGACGCCAGCTTTTGTGAGTCACACTTGGGTATTTCAGTCAGAGACGAGAACACAAAAGCATGACACCTGTCTTTATAATTAATCAACTGTCAGCACAAAATCAATAACATCAACTTACATTAACATTGAACCATTAACTCAATGTTCTTTTTTTGAAGAAACAGCAAGTCCTGGGGGGAGGGAAGCTAACTTGGTCGTGCATTAGCATGAACAATAGATTATATGGACCATCCAGCAGCTTAAATGTCGAAGTACAAATGGAGAAATGGAGACAACAGATTACTGTGTGGGAACAATTGGAGTCTATTAGCTGTAAATAGCAAATGGACTCTGTGACTTAATTTAAGCTTATTAGATTTTACAGCCATATATTATATGTGCCTGCAGCTGGTAGATTCTATATTTCACTATCTACTTGTTCAGAAAGAAATGTTACTTTGAGAAGTAAGGTTTTGCTTGTTTATCTATAGAACTCACTGTCGACATGCAACACATTTTCATTGAAGGTTCAATTACACTAATATTCATTCAGTACTTACTATGGCAGAGGAACTATGTGGGAGATACAGAAATGACAATAAAAGGCCCCTGTCTTCAAAGTTGATGGCAAAATAAGCAAGTCAGAACTACACAGATAATTGGAACACAAGGCTGACCGTGGTCAGCCCTGTGATAGAGGCACAAAAAGCAAGGGAAGCCCAGAAGACAAAGAGAACAATTCTAACCCTGAGAACCAGGGAAGGTAGTGCAGAGAAGATAACACAAAATCTGAGTCTTGAAGGATGTGTGGGATACAGGGTGATGGAGGTGGGAGTGAAGAGTATTCCAGGTAACTGCATCAATAAAGGCAGGAATGCGCCTTTTCCTTAAGAGGTCTGGAAAAGGGAACCACGTCTTGTCAACTAGAGTCCCAGAGATTCTAACTCTCCAAAGCACAATTACCCAGAAGACTCATCTGCCAGCCTCCTGTACAGACAAAACATACAACTTGCCTACCAGTGGAATTCAGGGTGAAGAGAAGGACCGAGTGACTATGGAGATGGGAGGGGCCCCAGTGGTAAAGAAGAGGGAAACTTGTGGCAGAGGTTTGCACAGGGTTGGCTTGGTGAGCTGAAACAATGTTTCTGAGACAACCATGGCTTATCAAACTTGTTTTCTTGGAGTCATCTTGAAGTCTTACTTGTGAGTTTTTCATGACAACATTTTTGCCGGGGGCAAACTGATCCTTGGTGCTGCAGTGCCTCTTGTAACAGGCACACATCTCTTTATTCAATGTCTTGAGCTTCCCTAAAATCTCCAGTGAAATAAAAATGCTACTTGCATTTGTAAAATGTTTTTACTGTTTGCAAAACTCTTCCACATTTATAGTATCTTATGTTCTCTTCCACTCCTCCAATTCTCCTCTTAACCCAATCCTCATCACTCTACCAAGGCTGCTCATGTCAAGGTCAACGATGACTTCCATCTTGTCAAATCCCATGGTCATTTATCTGGCTTCATCTTAGCCCTTCAGCAATATTGGACATAAATTGAGAAGTCCTCCTCCTTAAACACTTGCCCCTCTTGGCTTCTGGGACACCACAGCCTTCTGGATTTCCTCTCACCTCAATCTCTTTTGCTAGATTCTCTTCCATTTCCAGACCACTCAAAATTTGAACGCCCCTGTGCTCAGTTCTCAGACCTCTTCTCTTCTTCATTTACATTTATTTACTAGTTGATCATGTCCAGTCCCTGGGCTTTACAGACTATCATCTTTGTACTGATGGCACACACGTTGGTATCTCCAGGCCCTTCTTATCCTTGAACTCTAGACTCATATATTCAACTGCCTGCTTGATAGCTCTACTTGGTTATCTGATAGGCATCCAGAATTTAGTATGCCTGGGACTAAATTCTTTTTTCTACTCCAAATCTTATTTCTCTTCAGCTTTCCTCATCTCAATAAATGATACCACAATTCTCCCAGTTGCCCAAACCAGAAACCTGGGAGTCATTTTTTACTAGTTACATTTTTCCCCTCTCCATTGTCATTGTCCTATTCCAAGATACAATACAGTAACTTATAACCTGTCGCTCTATGTCCACTCTTGTCAGTATGCCCCCACCAGCCCCTACACATGCATTCATACTGTTTCCCATACTACAAAGTAGCTCTTTACAATTTTAATCAGGCATATCTGCTTAAAATCCTCCAAAATCTGCCCATCATAGATAGAATAAAATCCTAACTTTTTATCTTGGCCCGGTATTATCCAATCTCTTATTTCACCTATACTAGCTAGCTGCAGTCACACTGGCTTTTTTTCTGTTACTCAAATACATCAACACCTTTCCTGCTTCAAGGTCTTCATTCTTGAAGGTCCCTCTATCTAGAAGGTACAGGCCTACCTCAGAGACATTGCAAGTTCATTTTCAGACCACCCCAAACAAGTGAATATTACAATAAAGTGAGTCAAATGAATTTTTGGTTTTCCTGTGCATATCAAAGTTATGTTTATACTATACTATGTACATACCTTAGTTAAAAACTACTTTATTGCTAAAAGTGTTAACCATTGAGCTTTCAACAAGTCATAATCACTGATTACAGATCACCATAACAAATATAAAAATAATGAAAAAGTTTGAAATATTGAGAGAATTACTAAATGTGACACAGAGACATGAAGTGAACAAATGCTGTTGGAAAAATGGTGCTGACAGATGTGCTTGATGCAGGGTTGCCACAAACCCTCAATTTGTAAAATATGCAGTATCTGCAGAGTACAATAAAATGAAGTACAATAAAACAAGGGGCCCGTACTCTTTCCAGATATTCACGTGGCGAGCTGCCTCTTCACAATCAAATCTAAAGTATCACATATTTAAGTCTGAGCAACCCTCAACTTACATGCCATTGTGGCTTAGAATTTTAGTCCATTTAACCCCACAAATTAATCATTATTTTAATTATTTTATATAGTTACTATTGTTTATATTTCTTTACATATTTATGTTTATTTGCTCACCATTTCTTGTTACATCTCAGGCCTTTCTCCTAGGGTCATTTTTAAATTAGGCACATATTAGAACTTTGCACTCCCTCTTCCATGTCTCAACCTTACCTTCATATTTTCCATCTTCTTATCTCTTGGTGCAACATTGTGGAAAACATCTTCAAATCTACCAGTGCATTCTCTCTTGCTTCAGATATATTTAATTTGCTGTTTAACCCACTCATTGAGCTTCAAATTTCAATGATTATAATTTTGATTTTGGAATTCTATTTAATTTTTCCCCCTAATTTGCCTGGTCATAATTGATAGTTTTTTTTCTTATCCCATTTTGTTTATGTGTTCTTTTTCTTTAAACAATCCATATGAAGTCATTTTATATCCCGTATCTGATATTTCTAGAATCTGAAGTCCTTGGGACTCCAAATCTGTTGTTTCTGCTAACTCCCCCTCATGGTGGTTTGTTTCCTTGTGTCTTTGATAATTCTTGTTTCTATTGTGAGCTCATATTTGGTTGAACTAAATCTTTAGGAATACTGAGGGGTCTAGGTTGGGGATGCTTTCCTCCAAAAAAGATGTGAATTTGCTTCTGCCAGGTGCTAGGGGGCACTGACAATGTGGGGCCATCTTGTCAGCTGTGGTTTCCCTTGTGACATGAATAGTATACATTTGAATTCTAGGCTCACATTAGAGCAAGCTTTGGGTTGCAAATTCTCAAGGGACTACTTGCAGGAGTAGCAGCAGCCACAATAGTAATAAGAGTAGTGCTCTTATTTCTTTTGTTTCCCAACTGGAGTCATGACAGAGACAAGTTTACAGTTAGGTTTCTGGTATATCCCGTTTCAAGGGTCCCTTATGAATATGGAAGTTGTGGCTTCAGGTCCCTCACTTTTCAAGGACCTTCCAAGCCCTGCCTTTCTGTTAATATCCAAAGTGCTGGGTTCTGATTATGGAGTTTTGCTTCTAGGGACACTCAAGATTTTATATACTGCTTACTGCTCTGGTTTCAGCTTCTGATTCCTCTTCCCTCTCCTGCCTTTCTTTTCTGCAAGCTGAGGAAAGCATTTTAAAATGTTTGTTAAACAAAAGCAAAAATGAACAAGTGTGATTACATCAAACCAAAAAGCTTCTGTACAGCAAAGGACACCAACAAAACAAAAAGGCAACCTAAGTATGGGATAATATATCTGTAAATGATTTATCTGATAAGGGGTTAACATTCAAAGTATATAAAGAACTCATGCACCTTAACAAACAAAAAGCAAATAGTCCAATTAAGAAATGGGCAGAGGACATGAATAGACACTTCTCCAAAGAAAAAATTCAGATGGTCAACAGGTACAGGAAAAGATGCTCCACATCACTAATCATTAGGGAAGTGCAAATCAAAACACAATGAGATACCATCTCACACACCAGTTAGAATAGCCACTATCCAAAAGACAAGAAATGGCAAATGTTGGTGAGGATGTGGAGAAAAGAGAACCCTCCTACACTGTTGTGGGAATGTAAATTTGTACAGCCACTATGGAAAGCAGTATGGAGGGTCTTCAAAAAGCTTAAAATGGAAATATCCTATGACCCAGTAATTCCACCTCTAGAAATTTACCCAAAGAAAACAAAATCCCTCATTTGCAAAGATATCTGCTCCCCTATGTTTATTGCCACATTATTTACAATAGCCAAGATATGGAAGCAACCAAAGTGTCCTTCAATAGATGAATGGATAAAAAAGTTGTGGTATGTATATACAATGGAATGTTATTCAGCCATAAAAAATAAGGAAATCCTGCCATTTGCAACAATATGGATTGACCTAGAGGGTATTATGCTAAGTTAAATAATCCAGGTGGAGAAAGACAAATACCATATGATTTAACTTATGTGTGGAATCTAAAAACAAACAAAAATGAACAAAGGAGCAGTAGACTCATAGACCCTGAGAAGTGACTGGTGGTTACCATGGGGGAGGGGTTGGGGTGGGTGGGTGGAGTGGGTGAGGGGGAAAGAGAGGCACAAAAATCTCAAATAATATAAATTGGTCATGGGGATGGGAGTGCAGCATGGAGAATACAGTCAATGATTCTGTAACATCTTTTTATGTCGACAGTAACTGCACTAGTTGGCGTGAAAATTTAATAATGTTTGTAACAGTTGAATCACTGTGTTGTATACTTGAAACCAATATAATATTGTATATAAACTATACTTCAATAAAAAAATACAAAAAATGTTTGTTACAGGTTCTCCAAAAATCTAAACATAGAATTACCATGCTATTAGGTTCCTGGACCCAATTTCAGTGTGTGGGGAGAGGCTTCTCCATACCTCTGATAAGCAATTCTCCAATACCAGCAGGTTGTCCTACAATTCAACTCAATTCTGACACTGTCTATGCAGAGATAGTGTCAGATTCCACAGGTTAAGGGTTAAGTCCTACAGGATGACCCCAGCACCACAGCAGATGCTAGTAGCAAGCCCATGTTGTTATCTGTACTTCTGACTGGCTATAAATCAAGGGTTAAATTTTTCCAAAATTGGGATAAATAGAGTAGATTTGTTTGGGCTCCTTTAATATTGGAGTACCTAACCTTTGGTAGTACAGTATTAAAACCTTTGATTTAAGTCCATCAATATCCATTGTATTCATCCCATTTCTTAACCATCTAAAGATTTTCACCCTGCTGAGATGAGTCTTGTGACCCTTCCTTCTCTGTTTCTTGTTTCATTCCTATCAATATTGCTTTATTCATCTTATTTCTCAAAACAATAGTACCCCCTTATTCTTGGGGGATACATTCCAAGACTTCCAGTGGATGCCTGAAACAATGGGTAGTACTGAACCCTATATATACTGTTTTTTCCTATACATACATACCTATGATAAAGTTTAATTTATCATTAGACACAGTAAGGGATTAACAACAACTATAATAAAATGGGACAATCATACAATACATGGTAATAAAAATTATGTGACTGTGGCCTTTCTCTCAAACTATCTGTCTTATTGTATGGTACTCACCCTTCTTGTGATGATGTGATATGATAAAGTGCCTAAGTGATGAGATGAACTGAGGTGAATGACTTAGGCACTGTGACACAGTGTGAGACTACCATTAACCTTTTGACGATAATTCAGAAGGATGATCATCTGCTTTCAGACCATGATTGGCTGTGGGTAACTGAAACCATGGATAAAGGGAAGACTACTCTAAATGTTTCAACATTTCCTCCTTGTAGGGAAGAGTCTCTTGGCTCTCCCCATTCCCTTGTTAATTAGCCTAATATTTTTACTGACATCTGTAAGACCCATGAGGATAAGCAGAAGCAGCAAATTCACTAAGGCTTCCTGGACTGCTTTTTTTCGTTTTGCAACAAACTTATATGGGTTCCCACATGAAAGGGGCCCCCTTAACCACAGCATTCACTGTGACCTGGGTAATGGACATATTTGGCAGGTGAATAGCCCCGTCATCTTAAAGCCAGACCCACATGGTTTGCAGACAAAGCGTATCGGCTGCCTCATCTGGGGTGTTCTGCTTGGCATTAACAAGGGGAGGCAGACAGTTCCCCTTCTCAGGGTAAACAGACCTGATAGTGGCTTTCATCCAGTGCACCAGGTTGGCTGTTCCCTTGGGAATAACCTGCTTTGCATCTGGGTCACACACAGACACCTGTGATTGTTCCACAGTGAGCTGTGGGTCCTGTAGTAACCCAGACGTGCCCTTCCACTCTGCAGCATTCAAAGCCAAAGACACAGCCCCCAGCTAGTTCCTCTTTCATTCCTTTTTAGGAAAGTTTCTTCAGGAAGCTAATGATACTGATCCACACAATGAAACAACTCCTTCACGTTAGACCCTCTAACACATTCTTCTCTTTCACTTTTAGTTTATCTATTATAGATAAGAATAATCAAGGGATTGAATGTGTTGCCTTTCTCTTAGTTTGCATTTCCTTATACATCCAGTGAATTGACTCCCTGGGAGCTGGATCCATCTCTAAATTCCATTGGTAACTTTTACCTTTAGTAACTGATCAGAGCACAGCTGCTGCTCCTTCCCGTGGGTGACCATGTGGCCACCCAGGAATCAAGGGTTCATCATCCTTCATACTTTTATCCTTTCTCTTTCCATTAGCTAAGGCCATTCTAGCAAATCCCACCCCACTGTCCCCAACTAAAATGTTCTGGTCATCAATCCAATGCATGGGTGTGTGTGTGGGACTATCCCTGCACCAACAAGTAATTCTTGGACACCAGCAGGGTGTCCTACAATTCAGCTCAATTCTGACATTATCAACCAGGAGATAGCCTCAGCTCCCACAGGTTAAGTTTTCAGTCCCACAAGACTATACTCCCATCCAACCCCTCCACTTCAGATGCCAATGAGAAGTCCGGGTTATAATCTGTACTTCTGACTGACGGGCTACAAATCAGAGGTTTCCACGACCTCCTCCTTGGGTCTGATAAATTTGCTAGATTGGCTCACAGGACTCAGGAAACCTGTCTACTCACTAGATCACTGGTTTATTATAACAGGATATAACCCAAGAAGAACCAGATGGGAAATGCATACAGTAAGCTTTGGGGAAAGGGTGCAGAACTTGCCTGCCCTCTCTAAGTGCACAACTCTCCCTGCATCTACATATGTTCACCAAACTTGAAGCTCCTTGAAACCTATCCTTTTGCTTTTTTATGGAGGCTTCAGTACATAGGCATGATTGAATAAATCAATGGCCATTGGTGATCCATTCAATCTCCAGCCCCTCTCCTCTTCCTCAGGGTCTGAGAGTAGAAATGAACGTTCCAACCCTTTAATCACATGGCTGATTCTCATGAAAACCAGCTCCCAACCTTCAATGAGGTCCAAAAGTCACCTCATTAACATAGCAAAAGACGCCTTTATCACTCTCGTCACATAGGAAATTCCAAGGGTTTTAGGAGCTCTTTGCCAGAAATGGGACAGACCAAATATGTATTTCTTATTATAAATCACAATACCCCTCCATAAAACCCAGCAATTCTACTTCTAGGTATATACACAAAAGAATAGAAAGCAGTGGCTCAAATAGATACTTGTATTCAGTGCTCATTACAGTGTTACTCACAATAGCCAAAATGTAGAAACCATCCAAGTGTCCATGAACAGATGAATAGACAAACAAAATGTGGTGTATACATACAGTGGAGTCACACTGTATTCATATATTCATTGTATTTATACAATTCAACCACAAAAGGAATGCAGTTCTGATACATGCAACTTGGACCTTGAAAATATTATGCTAAATGAAATAAGCCACACACAAAAAGACAAATATTGTATGACTCCACTTATGTGAACTATTTAAACTAGACAAAATCATTGAGGCAAAATAGATTAGAAGTTACCAGAGGCTCAGGGAAAGGGAAACTGGGGAGTTATTGCTTAACTGTTACAGAGTTTCTGTGCATGAGGAGGAATAAATTCTCAAACTACTACTGATAACTGAACAACACTGTGAATGTCATTAATACCGCTGAATTGCATACATAAAATTGTTAAAATGACAAATTTTTGTTACATATATTCCACAATTAAAAAATTAGTAATGTAATATACCAGAAATCATTGAACTTTACACTTTAAATATGTGAATTGTATGGTATGTGAATTATTTATCAGTAAAGCTATTCTAAAAAGAGAAATGTAAAAAAAATGTTTGTCTTAATTTATCCAGGATTTAGTTATATTTTAGCATGAAAGCTTTTTAGAATACTTAGTCTGCCATACTAGAGAAGCAGAAGTCAAATTTGACCTATTCAAAGAGGTCTTCCTTATCGCTCAATCTAAACCAGGACCACCACCATTAACCAGCACCACATAAACTCCAAGAGAGCAGAGCTCTCATCTGTTTTGTTCACCATTGTATCCCCACTAAGTTCAAGTGTAAAAAGTCAAATATTTAAAAATTTTATTATCAGTAGTAGCAAAATTAAGAAGAGTCTAAGAACCATAATAATAAAATCTCAGTTTCATAATTAAAGATATTACAGTATGATGATAGGGTGTTTCTAGACTACAAGTGATTACTGCCTCTATACCATACGTTAGAGAAGTCCTAAGATAAAAATTGACTTATTAATTAAATTCTGGATCTATTTGTTTTCTAATTATTTGCGCAAAAACAATACAGTGTCAACCCTCTTTGCCCCCAAAGACCATTTCTTTAAGCACCTTAGTTCCCCTATGGGTTTTGTCCTTTTGCTCTCTTTCATCCATCAAGGCATCCATTTCTTGAGGGCAGTGACCATGCCTCTGATTTCCTTTGTCTTGCCTCCTGGTGCTTACCTTTAGCACATGAGAAATGCCAGGGCCTTAGGAAACAGTTGTTGACTGGCAGATTGTTGAAGAGGGATTGATATTCTATTCCCACTGTTTTGTGCCACCCTCTGGGAATTCTCTGCCCTTCTGCAAACTGGTCTATGTATTCCTATGGCAAGTTATATTGAGGCTGATGCCTTCTGATCCTGCAGCACTAGATCTGATTGGGTTTTTCTTCCTTCCCTGGTGAAGAGTGTCTGGTCCTTAGAAGCTGTTCTCATAGGCCTCTAGGATATAAAGTAAGTACCATGTGGAAACTCCAGGAACAGATCACACTTCTGTCAACTGATTTCTTCCACTGGTCATAGACTCATAATCAATGGTGACTCTCCTTCCCACTCCATTCAGGAATTTCCCTGAGAAAACACAGTTAGATTGAAATCAAGGCAACCAGATCTCAACTGGGCCATTGGCCCTCAAGGTTATTCTTTCAACCTTTGAAATGATTTATCTTTGAGTGGTGAAGATTTATAATGACCCCACATAGTTTTTGTTGTTTTGCATTTATCAAATGGTTTCTCATTTGGTTCATTAGGCCCATTTTTTAATGAATGAAGCATAAAAGTCCATCAAGGTTAAGTGACTTGCACAAGATAACATTGCTAGTTAGTTACAGAGCTGATACTAGAACTCAAGATGGCTTCTTTCACTCTGACACACTGGGCACCTAAGTTAAATAATAAAGACACTTATTTCCTAGATGGGGAGACCCTGGTAATGAAATACAGTAGCAGACTCTGGGTAGTATGAAAATACCTCTGACCTGAGAAAGAGAGGCATAGAATGGGAGATGGAAGGAATAACACTTTCTACCCTATTTTACCAGGAGCTGGTTGTGATTTAATAACCTGAACTAGGCAGTGCCAGCTCCCCTGGAAGCCTGGCAACCCCTTGGTGCTCAAGGGTTTTTTTTCCTTAGCTTTTCTTTACCATTTTCCAAGAGTCTCTGTGTCAGCTCCCACGGGGGCCTTGCAGGGATGAGAACAGCTGCAGAGATGATGGAGTTGGGCTGCTGACTCCATGCCCAGGACCGACACCTGCCCTTCCACAGGGCCCTGGGGACAAGTTGGCTCAGAGAAACAGGGATGAGACAGAACTCCATTCATCAGAGAGAACTGGGGTGGAAAAACCCTCCTTGATCCCTTGGCACCACTAAGCTCTCAGGTTGGCCCTGAGCCCCATACAACTCCAGTTTCAGTTTAGCAGGGTCAATTAAAATAAGAGCTAGTGGGGTCCATTGCAGTTATCAATTGCATTTGACAGTTACCTGGTGTCTTCTATGCACAAAGTAGAGTGAGAGTATGGCATTGGAGTTCAGTAGAGGAAAAGTTTTGTTTAAAAAGGAAAGTTGACATCCACCTAGATTCCAGGGTAAACCCTGCAAGTGACTCACTGTGGAACCTTAGGTAAGCTGTTTTCTCTCTCCCTCAGTTTCCTCTGTTGTAAGGTGACGTCTAGAACCTTTTGCGATCTATGTCTTTTTGTGTTACAAGCTCTTTGGAGAATATGATGAAAGCTATGGATCTTCTCCCCAGAAGAATGCATATGTGCATATAAATAGCTAACTTTTCATATAATTTAGGAGGTTTAAGGATTTCCCTGAAGCCCATCTATAGATCTTAAGTTAAGAACCTCTGGACTAGTTGATTTCTGAGATCTCTTCTAGCTCGGACAGTCTATGAAACATTCCAGGTTGGACATGGTTAATGAGCAGAGACACCAGGGCCAGAATGCTGGCAGCTGTCATGGAATCCCAGAGGCTTAACTGTACCCCCCTTCCCAGGCTTCCTGAGACTCGGATCCAAGGGAAGCAAAAGGATGTAAGCTCATTCTCTGTAAACTGAGTCCAAGGGAAGCAAAGGGGTGCAAACTGATTTACAGCAAACCAGAGACTGGAGTGTGCATCACACAGCTGCATCCCAGGTTGCTGGAATTTAGCAAGGATATGACCTTTGTGGGAAAGAGTAGGCACGAGTCATGGCCTCTTAAATGGGCAACATTTGGATTGGGGAGAGGGCAAAGAGCATGGACCACCCAATTGATAAGGAACGTACAGCTTGATTATAGGTGTTCTGAGATGGTGACTTAGAAGCTAATTCTCCACATAGCTGGATAGAATATTAATATCTATAAGCCTGCTATATTTCCTTACTTAATGCCCCCTCCCTTATCAGTATATATTTTATTACCAATAAGAAAGGTCAGGAGGGAAGAAAAGAAAAAGATTTGGTGGGTATGTCAGTCAGGGTCCCAGTGAGAAACATGTGACACACTGACAGTAGCTAAATTGAGTAGAGTTTAATAAAGGGGATTGATTACGGAAGTATGGGCAGGGTATAAAGAAAGCACAGGGGATACTATAGTCTCCCAGCACTAGTAATTGTGGGGTCCACCCTTGGGCCTGAAAGAGAGAAGGGACACAGCAGCTACCAGAACCCAGAGGGAAAAGGGAGCATGGAAGTTGTATGAAGAGAGCTCCCTGATTGGAGCTGTGACCTTCAGTCAAGGGATGCCCAGCAGCTCTCAGGCAGGGTCCCAGGGAATAAATAGCCTAACCTTGCTCTTCTCCTCCTTGCCAGTGCTCCCCATTGGCTAAACACAAGTGGAATCCAGAAGACAAGGGAGCCTATTGCTGTGGGTCATCCCCCCAGGCCACAGAGGAGGGTGGAATCAGGTAGAAAGTAGAGAGTAAATCTGGAAAGGAAGCCCTGCAAAGTAGGTCTTTCCCTGCAGTCAAGAAAAAGTCCCTGTTGTTGCAGCCTTGAATATGACATCTATCCAGTGGACACTGTGACATTTAGACAAGAATAATAGAAGAGGTGTGAACTGCAATCAAGCAATACTAACAATATCCCTTTGCATTTGTAAAAGCCTTTGCACGTTTCATGCTGTAAAAGCCTTTTGTCTCATTTGTACCATAAAGTTACCATGCAGGCAAACAGTTGTATTTCACACATGAGGAAACTGAGGTTCAGCCAAGGTTAGGTAATTTGCAAGATCAAGTATCTATAAGGAGGAAAACAGAGACTAGAATTTACATTTGGGCTTCTGGGCTAGGGCCATTTCCACTATATCCCATGGTTTCTTCTCTGTTATGTACAGTCCACAAAATTGTTCTGACAGGTCTTCAGAACACTCCTACCTCAGACAGACATGAAAATCCACAAGGGCAACGAAGAGAAAGAAAGTGCATAAACTTCTTCCTCACAATTTTAAGATAGTCTCAGTAAGATGGGTGGTAAGAAAACAGGCTGAGTTAGAAGACAGATAAGTAAATACAATATTCCTTCCAACGATTTTCCAGAAGTTCCTAGATCCAGTTCTTGCCAAATGGCTCTAGTCTGTTTCGTATCCTCTCTCCTTTTCTTCATTTCTGGCCTCTTGGGTGTCCCACCTCATCAGCCATATACTTCCATTGTAAAGGATATGGTTGAATGAAAGTAGGAAAGAAATGGAAATGAAGAAATGAAAGCTCAAGGCAAATAGTAAGAAAACAGAAACTTAACATGTTATGTGTTTTAGAGCTCAATTGCAAAGAATGAAAAGTATTTTCACATTTGTCCCAACTTCCATGAAAACCATGAACAGATACACCCTTGGGTTTGCAATTAACTAGGATTTGAGGAAAATTCTGAGGGTTCAGTGTTCTTAGGAATTGCAATATTGCCTAATGGGAGAGATGATCCAGGCATTAGATGTGAAAGAACATTTGGAAAGGATGGGATTGCAGACGCCTAGAAGACAATTTAGAAGCCAGTGAATCCAAGAAGGCTCAATCCATAGCTTCTAGAGCACTGGTTCTCAACCTGGGGCCATTTTGCCTCCCGTAACTCCCCCAAGGACACTGGACAACATCTGGAGACATTTTGGGTTGTCACTACTACCTGGACCAAACTGTCAATAGTGCCAGGGTTGAGGAACTCCACTCTAGGGTGTTTCTCAACTGTCAAGCTATTACCTTTGCTATGGCTACCACCCTGTGCACGTCCCACCTGTAAAGGTGGCTTCCTTACTCTCACCTATGGATCTCAGGCTGGCCACTTCCTAGAATCAGCTTCATTTCAGCAGGCTGCTGGGCTAAGACAGAATTTTTCTTATTTTTTAGGGTGGTATTTGCTGTTACTGGTATCCATTGTTATTTAGTTTTTTTACCCTTGGCCTTGCTTTAACCCCAATAAGAAGCTTATTTCCTAGTTCCTAACTGTTTGTCTGGTTAATGACTCGCAGCCTCCCTAGACCTCTGGTTTTTGCAAAGCCCTTGGCACTTCTAGTCCTGGCAAGTTTCCCAGGCTCTGAGGCCCAACTTCATCCATGGTTTCAGTACAACACTGCCTTACTCATTCCATCCTGGGACACCAAATAGGGCTTGTGCTGGTAATTGCACTAGACCTGCTGCCTCTTGAGTCTGTGTGAGAAAGTTGCCAGCCCCAGGAAGGAAAGACTCAGTGAAATATCAGCTGGTATAAGAGGTGTTCCTGCTATGACTGTCAAAAAAAGCTGTTAAAGAGAGAGAGAGAAGATGAATTCTGGACCACACATTTCAGAAGACTCCTGCATCAGGTGGCTTAAGTAGAGACAGAAAGATGTCCTACACAATGTTGTTTCAAATCTAGTTAAGCTTGCACTTCATGTTTGAAGAAGAAAAAGTGCTGAGAATAAATTGAGACCCCCATAGTTGAGATAATATCTGATTTGGCCATTTCTCAAGTGTCAGCCTCATATGTCTAGAAAGGAATATAAAGAAGAAATTGGAAACAGCAAGAAAAATGAAGATTATAACCATGAAGGTAGTAGGACTACCTGTCGTTTTCCCAACAAGCCTCCATTCCTGAATTTTGAGACTTGGGGTGATATTGTGCAAAAGGACTGGCTTCTAGTCCAGGTTCAATTGTACATTGCTATGTGATCATGGGCAAGTCATTTAAATACTCTATACCTTGGGTTCCTTATCTGAAAAATGGAATCAATACTACCTTGACTGCTTCATACTGGGTCTTTTTCTAGTTTCGAACAAAAGTGACAGTGCACATCACAGTGCCTTGAAAAGCATTAGTGCAATATAGATGCAAATTATTATAATTACTTTGCAAAAGATGTATGACTTAAAGGGAAATGAGGGTGGAAAAGGTAGGGCCAAGAAAAACTGTTAAAGTAAATCAGACTTTGGCAAGGGAAGATAGACGAAGACAGAGAAAGAGAGACAGAGAGAGAAACACACAGAAAGAGACAGAGAGACAGAGAATGAACTCTCTTCATCCAGTTTCATAACCCCCAAAGACTAGGAGGAAAATCAACTTTCTCTGCCCCTACAAAGTGCTTTACTTCCACATCTTGGGCATAGGTAGTACCTATCTTCTCTTATAAAATCTCTGTGATAAAGGACTCCCCAACACTACTTATAATGCACTCCAAATTGATCTTTTAGTTAAGAAATTCTTCTGAATTCATTTACTTATTGAATAGCATTCATTGAGTGTTCATGAAAATTCAGCCACCATGGGAACTGTTAGGGATACAGAGAGAATAAGACACAGCTCTTGTCTTCAAGGAGCTGTTAGTCTGCTGGAAATTTCTTAGTTGAGTCCCTTCTATCACTGTTTAATTCTCTTCTTGCATCTGACCTACATTTAATGGTCTGAAAAATTGACTTTTGAACCTTGTTTATACAATCATCTAAACTGCCAAGCCATTCCAAATTTTTACACATAGCAATTGCTTTTTAAGCCTGTTAAGATTGTGGAACTTATGCAATTAAATTAGTTTCCCTTTAGAATGAGGGAAATAATCCAAGTCCAATATATTGGCAAGAAACAGCAATTGGTTGCTGTCTAGCATTGGAGGTAATGAATGCCTAGAGGGACCACAACTGAATCCTAAGGAATAAAGCTCTAATAGTAGATATCACATATCCCTTAAAATTTTTTTTTTTAATATTGGTATCATTAATGTACAATTACATGAGCAACGTGATGTTTACTAGACTCCCCCCATCAAGTCCCCACCACATACCCCATTACAGTCACTGTCCATCAGCGTAGTAAGATGCTATAGAATCACTACTTGTCTTCTCTGTGTTGTACAGCCCTCCCCCACATTATGTCTGCTAATCGTAATGCCCCTTTATTTCCCTTTATCCCTCCCTTCCCACCCATCCTCCCCAATCCCTTTCCCTTTGGTAACTGTTAGTCCATGCTTGGGTTCTGTGAGTCTGCTGCTGTTTTGTTCCTTCAGTTTTTGCTTTGTTCTTATACTCCACAGATGAGTGAAATCATTTGGTACTTGTCTTTCTCCACCTGGCTTATTTCACTGAGCATAATACCCTCTAGCTCCATCCATGTTGTTGCAAATGGTAGGATTTGTTTTCTTCTATGGCTGAATAATATTCCATTGTGTATATGTACCACATCTTCTTTATCCATTCATCTACTGATGGACGCTTAGGTTGCTTCCATTTCTTGGCTATTGTAAATAGTGCTGCAATAAACATAGGGGTGCATCTGTCCTTTTCAAATTGGGCTGCTGCATTCTTAGGGTAAATTCCTAGGAGTGGAATTCCTGGGTCAAATGGTATTTCTATTTTGAGTTTTTTGAGGAACCTCCATTCTGCTTTCCACAATGGTTGAACTAATTTGCATTCCCACCAGCAGTGTAGGAGGGTTCCCTTTTCTCCACATCCTCCCAACATTTGTTGTTGTTTGTGTTTTGGATGTTGGCCATCCTCACTGGTGTGAGGTGATATCACATTGTGGTTTTAATCTGCATTTCTCTGATGATTAGCGATGTGGAGCATCTTTTCATGTGCCTGTTGGCCATCTGAATTTCTTCTTTAGAGAAGTGTCTATTCATGTCCTCTGCCCATTTCTTAATTGGATTATTTGCTTTTTGTTTGTTAAGGTGTGTGAATTCTTTATATATTTTGGATGGCAACCCCTTATCGGATACGTCATTTATGAATATATTCTCCCATACTGTAGGATGCCTTTTGTTCTACTGATGGTGTCCTTTGCTGTACAGAAGCTTTTCAGCTTGATATAGTCCCACTTGTTCATTTTTGCTTTTGTTTCCCTTGCCCGGGGAGATATGTTCATGAAGAAGTTGCTCATGTTTATGTCTGAGAGATTTTTGCCTATGTTTTTTTCTAAGAGTTTTATGGTTTCATGACTTACATTCAGGTCTTTGATCAATTTTGAGTTGACTTTTGTGTATGGGGTTAGACAGTAGTCCAGTTTCATTCTCTTACATGTAGCACATCCCTTAAAATTTGATGAAAGCTATTTGAGGGCCTGATGGCCCTGTCAAATCACTCTTTCAATTGGAAAACCATCTTTAAAACGGTTTCTACTGTCTTTCTGTTCATCTCCCACTAGGCCAATCACCATTTTTTATCGAGCAAATTGGTTCGAACTTAGCTAAAAGTCAAATACACAAAGGAAGGCTGATGTCTGTGCTAAAAGGGACATTTCTGTGACAACCCAGAACGAGGCCAGGAGACAAGTGCCTCTGAAGACATCCAGCAGGAACAGCTAGTGAAAGTCCTATATTCTCCCGCCTCCTCACAAGAAGGCCTTCTTACCCTTCAAATCCATTCCACCTCCCACACAGAAAGGCAGGACTAGTGACAAGTTTAAGCAGGAAATGCAAATTGAGGGATGTGTACAAGAAGACAGAAATAGACTGTAAATGGCAGCCATGTGATTGCCTGGAAGGAGCTCAACTCAAACCTTTCCACTGAGAGCAAAGCAGCCCCTGTTCACATTTGTCTCTTTGCATCGCCTGCTGGGATCAAGAGTCAGTCGCTTTCTATGGTTTATAGCAACAGAACAACCCCTTGGAGGGCTGAAGGTCCACTTCTCGTTGTATCTCTTACCCAAATATGTGGTAAGATCCACACTGAAGGGACAAGAACCTTAGCTGGACTGAACCTGTATGATGACCCCAGTCCCAATAAACACCAGTCTTGTTGGAGCTTCTACAAAGCAACCCTCAGCACTGGGTTGCGGGGACAAGCTACAATCATCTCAATCTCATTTTCTTCACATTTACAGTAGATCAGGGGTCATTTAACTAACACATAGTTGGAACAGAGAGTTTGGATGAATTTCATTTTCCAGTGGCTGGAGGTTAGCCTTTTAAAAATTCAGTTACATTTTTATTCCAAATCTTGTTAAGAAAAGGTTTAAAAAAGAAAAAACAAACTAAACTAAACACCAGATTCTGCCTATTTGTCATTGTCTTATTAAGGTAGAAAACTTTTTTAAAATTATTGGAACATCTTTAGAATCATGTCTTTGCATATTTCCACTATTTTGCACAGTGCTAGGCTCATGGTAGGTTCATGAAAATATGTGTCCCTTTTAGTATTCCAATGAATTGCCATTTCACTGTATTTTTTGTGTATCTACATAGCTGATATCCTCTGTTTTCACATATATATACAGCCTTAAGTGCATCTATTATTAACCTAGTATCTTCAATTTCTTGAAGTTGTTTCCTGTTTTGATTATGATCTCTGTCACTAGCAGTCACTGACCTAAGCCCTCATCCGGAACCCAAGGGCAGATGTGCATTCTTCTGGTCATTTTTCTGCTGAGGTTATACTTTAGCCATCCAAATTCAGGTCAGAGGAGACAAACTACAGCAAGAGGAGAACATGGAGCCAAGAGAAGGGGAAGGGAAGAGAGACAGGGAGAGCCATCTGAAATGCTTGCTGGCCCATGGTTCAGAGAAAACTAGCTCCCTGGACTTGGCTGTCTTTCTAGGCCAGGCCTCTGTCAATAACACATTTATTGGCCATCCTGACTTCAGCCTCTGATTTGCCCAATTCAAATATACTTTTTCCAAGAAACAGCTCTCCTAGTCATGGCCCCTGACCATTACAAACAATGCTGTTGAAAGGTCTGAGTGAAAGGGTCCATTTTCTCCAAGTGAGTCACCACCACCTGGAAAGTTCTTGGAAAATGGAAGAGGTGCCAGAAGGCTAAAGACAAGGAAATGTTGTCCTACTTTTGGAAAAGGGAGAGAAGTATATCTCAGAAAATATAAACCAATAATGAACTTGATGCTAATACCCAGAAAAATATCTAAAAAAGGTTATTAGAAAATTGTTTGTCGGAACTCAAGAGAAATTATTATCAGTAGACACAAACAAAGGTTGACACAAGCCATGCCCAGCTAACTTCTCTTTTGATAAACTTACTAGATTTTGTTGGGGGGAGGGTTTATAAAAATACATCAAAAAACATATTTTGAGTATTGACTGTGCCCTGGGTTAGGGTTGGCGAAATACTTCCCTCCTGAGCCCATGGCAGAAATCATTAACCCCTCATAACAGTCTGCCGCTGAGTTCTGACCTGACCTCACAGTCCTTCTTGGTAGGCAGTCACCAGAGTTCACCTGCCATCCTAGGCTCAGAGCCTGGAGATGCAGAGAATACATAAGACCCTTAAAGAATTTATAAAATAGTACAGAAAGTATGTGAGTTATTAAAACTGTATTATAGTATGGAAATGGGACCTACCAGTTCTGCTTCAAGATGAGGAATGTGGGCTTAGTAACACATCACAGAGGTGACATTTGAAATGGGTCTCAATAGATGAGTAGGAGTTCTCCAGGTAAAGGAGAAGGAATGCCATAAAATGTGAGTCTGAAATTTTTGAAGTTAAGTCTTGATTATCCATTTGTTGGCAAATTAAAGAACAGGGAGTTGAATTTCAGCACAAAGAGTTTATAGCCTTGTTTGAACAGCCTTCCCAAAAGAAATTAATTGATGTTGGATGACAGAGTCAAGATTTAGAAAGTTTTAAAAGGCAGGACTGATGGGCCAAAACAAAACATTTCTAATGATCCTTTGAGTTCCAGGAGAGATTATATTTAATACATGTTGATAAATGTAAAGTTCCACATTTAAGATTTCCAAAAGTCAACGGTATCAGATGGAGCAAAATGGATATTAACAGCAGCCCTAGGACTTAGGTGATCCCAAGGTTAGTATGAGTCATCAAGGTGAGGGGCGAATAGTGAGGAATAGTAAGACACAGTGAAAAGACTTCTGGAATGGGAGTTAGGAGACCCAAGTTTAGTTCTAGCTATCCCACTGAGTAACTGCATGACCTCAGGAAGTCATTTCTCCTCTGTGGGCTACACTGTGCTCTGAAAAAGTTGGACTCAACCCACAGTTTTCAAACTATGTTCTTGAGCTCTCAGAATCTCCTTGGTTTACCCTGGGGAACAGACGGGAAGTTGAAATGATGAAGAGTTTCAGTAACCTCTCACCTTCCTTTCATTTCAATGAGAGCAACTCTACTCTTCAGTGTTTTAAGAATGAGGGTCCTGGTTAAGATTTCACTTCTATAAGAATTCTATTGTAAAAAAAAAAACCAAACCAATATTTTAAAACCATTTAGTTCTAGCATTGCAATCTTAGAGTATGTTGATAGAAGTATTGTGTATAAATTAATAAAATTAGTTTCTCTATGCTCTGCAGCAGTCAGATGATATCTGAATGCTCTTGCACTTGGGACACCATGTTTTGAGAGAGACATTGACAAAATGAAGTGCATTTAGGGAAAGATGATTTAGGGTGAGAAAGGTATATATATATATATATATATATATATATATATGTTGAAGATAACAGAGCCACTTATCCTGGAAAACAGAAGATGTGGGAGGCATGATAAATGTATTCAAATATTTGGAGAGTTATCTTGTAGGATTTGCCTCAATCTGTGGAAGAAGCATTTGCCTCACTCTGTTTAGCTCTAGAAAACTGAACTGGAACTACGGGACAAAAAAGTTTTAGAACAGATTTTGACTCAACATAAGAAGGAACTTCTGAACATGAAGTATAGCCTTGCTTGAATGGCTTGTAGTAAGTACCTTGTAAAATATATCATATGAATTTTTTAGCTTTAAATCAGCTATACATTTCATTTATGGTAAAATTCACAGCTACAACACACAGTGCGGATCCAGGGTTTACTCTTATCATAGCTGAATTGTTCTTGTCCCTCAATGAATGATGGCAAACATAAGCATGAAAATGAAATTAGTGATACCCAAGCCAACTGCTTTATCTAGGTCTTGAGTTTATGGGATTAGCAATGGTCTCCCTGGAAATCTCTGGGTTTTATGCATAAGAGCTATTCCGGATAGTAGCAACCGTGGAACTGATGTGGTAAAAGCATTCGTGCTTTCAGAGCTTGCTCTTCATTTCTGCATCAGGATCCTGGGTCATATGAGAGACGCTGGGGATTCAGTTGGAATCTTATTTTTGCTGTTGATGGGCAGAAGTATAAGGTCTTGCAAGAATTCAGGGCAACAGACGAGAGGTCAAGAGAAGAACTATGGAAAAAGAGCAGGGTTTGAAAAAGAGGCAAAATAGGATGGTTGATCAGAGAAGACAAGTAGTGACTCTATAGCATCTCACTACGCTGATGGACAGTGACTATAATGGGGTTGGTGGGGGGGACCTGATGAAGGGGGTAGTTTAATCACCATAATATTGCACATGTAACTGTAGATTAATGATAACCAAAATAAACTATAAAAAAAAATAGGATGGTTGAGAAGAGGTGGAGAAAGCATCACTACTTCAGTTCATAAGAACTTTCTTAAACCAAAACTTTGTTCAAAATACTATCTTTGTTCCATTTTCAGCATCTTTGCCACACCCTTCATCCTCTCCTCCTTCCATGTCAACTCTTTGAGAGGCAAGCGAGTGATATATGGGCAGATACCTGGAGCAATTATGATACAAGAAATGCACCAGTATGTCCTTGTTTCAAATTTAACAGAAATCCAGTCCCTGAGCTATTCAGTTTCCCTGCCATCCCAGCTCCACAACTTTCTGGCACAGTTGTACCCCTACACACCAAGGACCAAGATGGGCCTGTGCCCGTGAATGAGCATCTGTCCTGGAGAAGACAGTGTCTTTGACATCACAGGAAAAGAGTAAACTGTCAAAGGCGGGCTTCATTCCCAATCATTCCCAACCTTCCTAGATGAAAGCACTGTTGGCTGATTCAGGGATGGCTGTGGTGCGGACAGCCTTATATAAAGTTAGGCTGTAGGTTCACAGGTTGAGATGTTCTCCTGGAGTGAGAGTGGAGAGATGGTGAGATGTCTGACCCCTCACAAATGGCTCTCCCCATCCTCCTACCTGAATATCTGGCTTTCCTTCATTCTAAGAACATCAGAGCCACAACTGTGTTTTCTGTCAATAAATTCTATTTAGCACTTACGTGGCAGACACTGTGCTAGGTCCTGGGGATACAGTGATGAACAAAAATAGACATGGTTCCTGCTTCCATGTTTCTTACAGACTAGTAGGAGAGACTGATATTGACCATACTGATTTGTCACCCAGACAAATGTAAGTTACAGCTGTGGTAAGGCTACCAAGGTAAGGTACATGGTGCCTATACAAAGAAACATTATTAGACTACTTATCTACCTATCTACCTCCCTACCTGACCCCCCACTCTCTTAGCAAAGTAGTTGATGGTCAGAAAGAGCTTAACCTATATAAACTCAGACAAAGGTACAGAAGTTCTACCTCTTCCCCTAACACCTCTCCAGACACTGGTGAGAACAGTCCACTCCACCACAGACACAAGCCACCTTGGGGAGTAATAAGGCAGACGTCTTCCACTTGTAGGACAGAAGAATGGCAGTCAAGCAACATGTTGGTAGCAGGGATTTGAAGTGTTTTCTATCCACAGTTCTCCAGTAGAGAACAGGGCCCCAAAGAGACAGAGTAGGAGGTTACATGGGATGGGGCAAACAAAAGGGCCAGAGAGGGCCACAAGGCCAGATTGGATATGGCCTAGTTTGTCCAAACCTAGTCTGGCCAAGAGCCAGTTTATATTGAATTTTTGGAACTCCCTCCTCTGACCCTGAAATCCACCAGGACTAAATCAATCATCTTCTTCACCACAAAGGGCCATGGTTTATAAGCATCCTAGCTTCAAATAATGCCCAAGAGTCTTACAGAAGCCTTCCATCTAGTTTTATTCCTTAGCCACTACCTAACATATATAATACATTATCCATGCAGCATCTCTTTCAGTTTATGCCTGCGGTGGGGGGAGGGGGGGGGAACTGGTTGATACAACTACTTATTTGTACTGGTCACAATCACCCAATCCCATCTTTGATTTTCTCATGTGGGCTAGACAACAGATGTTCTTAATGAAGATTAACTGAAATTTAATGGTCTAATTGCCATTTGCACGGGCAGCAGATAACATTCAGTTCACACGCTGCCTTTCATGGGCCTTTATGCCTCATCACATATCAGATTTGTATTTGACTGGAGTGAATCTGACTGGCAGTACCTTCTGGCTACTCAGTGTCAAGATGCTGGCATAGCAAAGGCTCACAGTCCAGGGAAACATGGAGCACTGGCAAGAATGGGCCTGACTAGTTTGTTCTCTAATATAGCTGCTTTCTCGGGTTCTCAGTAATGGGCAGAAAGGTCATTTTGGTCTGGGTGGGACAACAAGATCTGTCTCAGATAGTGAGGACAGGCATGAGACTGGGGATGCCCAGTTCTGTGTTTTTATACCACCCAATACTAATCTCATCTGTTCTTCAAAACTGTTAGAAAGGTCTTACGATACAAAAGTGAGCAAGGGGTGTGAATACCACTGTTCATAGAAGAGAATAGATGACAGGTTCAACAAAAATATGAAGAGGCACCCAACCTCATCAGTAACAAGGGAAATGCAAGTTACAACAAAAGTAAGACACTGTTTCTCAACTATCTGGTTGGCAAGTATGAAAAACAAAATAATTAGCAAGTGCTGGTGAGGGTGTCAGGAAATTGAATTTGTAGGCTCTTTGGAAGGCAACTGATAGTAGGTGATAAAATTTTAGATGTGAGCTTTCTATAACCCAGCAATTTTCATTCTCATATACAGAGTTTTAGCAATTTTGGCAAGCATACTCAAGGAGGCCTGTACAATGAAGCATTTGTGTTAATAGCCCCAGACTGGAAGCAACCTAAATGTTCATCAGTAGGGCAATAAGCTACAGAATACTATAAAGCTGTGAAAAATTATAAGATAGTATATATTTTCTATAGCTGCACACAATATGTGTATAAGTATGTAGATAGAGCTCAAAATGTCACACCCACCAAACAGGTTACCTCTGGGAAAGGGAATGAGGTGCGAGAATTCAACTTGGTCAAAGAGGTCTTCAGTCCTGTCTGTAATACTGTAATATTTTACAAGCAGATGTGTTCATGTATTATTTATGTAGTTGAAAATTAATTTAAAAATTTAAAGGCAACATAGTTGTATTCGGAAATTTGTAAGCCAGAGAAAAAGAAAAAAAATGCATAATCCTGCCACCTCAACACTCCCCTTTTGTAACTATGATGTGTATTCTTCCAGTCTTTTAGTTAATCTTCATATTTTCTATCATCATTGATCTATAATTTGTATCTTGTATCTTTAATACAGGGTTTCTCAATGTTGGCACTACTGACATTTTGAGTTGGGTAATTCCTAGTTGTGGGCGGCTGTCCTGGGTTCTGCAGGATATTTAGCAGCATTCCCGGCCACTACTCACTACATCACAGTATGACAGTAGCACCCCCACAGTTATTGTGGAGAGCGGTTGGGACAGAAGGAGCAAGAGTACAGGACAGGACTGATTGTGTTTTTGTGCCTAGTCTCCATCTAAGGCCTGAACCGGGCCTGACTGAAAGAAACCTTGAAAAGTTTCCTAAATTCCAGGTACAAGTATCTCAGGAATGCAGGGAGGTCTTATCTCAAGGCCAGCCACCTGGACCAGATGCCCCCAGGCGTATGTGACTTAAGTATTGGATTAATGTCTGATTGGATTGATCTGTGGGCAATACTTAAGTGATTGGATTGAGGTCCTTGAGAAAGGTGTGTGAATCTAATCTGTAGGCAGTTCATGTGTATATAAGCCATGCCAGAATAAAGCTTCTTGGCATTCTTCATTCTGCACCAGACAGTTTGCCCTCCTGTTGTCTTGTATATACAGCCCGACGCCCCCACTCAGGAACTCTTCGACTCCTGCCGGCAGGCCCCGGCAGTTATGACAATCAAAATATCTCTGGACACTGTTAAATGTCCCCTGGCAAAATCTCCCCTGGTTGAGAACCATTGGTTGAATATATCATTAGCATAATATCATGAGATGAATCTTCATCATGTATCCCATGCTTCCAAACTTAATGCCAGTGTGTTGTCTCTATTTTACTCTCGGATCCTGGCCTGTGTGTCTCGACTCTGGCCTTGATAATCTGACTGTTCCTTTTCTAGGTAAGTTGGTTTGGGATTCCTCCATGAAGACCTGTACTCTGATTTATCACCAGTGAAACAATTAGACAGTAAAAACCAAGCCTCTTCCCCTGACATCTGTGGACTAATGTTCAGATCATGAGTCAGGGAACAGCCATAGTAATCAGGAAACCCAATAAGACTGTAGAAAGTAATCAGTCTAGAGACAGCTGTGGGTCAAAGTCATGGGGCTAAGGGCCAAGGCTGAGAATAGGAAGCCAACTAGATCTCATCCCAGGATCAGCTCTCAGAACACTCAACAGCATGGTTTCTTGGCTAACAGTACTTCCCTGTCTGCTTTATGTAGACACTGTCCAGACTCCAAGAGCAGGGTCAGTCCAGGGGGTGGACATAGGTCATGGAAGGGATTGCATCTGCCTGATGAAGTCAAGAGACAGAGATCCCAATGCTTATATTCCAAAGCGATAGAGAATGTCAGGCTCACTCTTGAAAGAAACATTTACTGAGCACCACATATCAAGAACCGTGCTAGGTGCCAAGGGTGCCAAGATTACTCCAGAATGACTTAGTCTAAGTCTGTTTACCACATAATTACCAGAGAAAAACATCTCTCAGGAAACAAAATGCAAAAGCGGTTCATACGCTCCCCATTTTGAGCACTTAATTAGACCATGCAACACCACCTATGCCTTGGCCCTCATTATTTCACTTTGTCTCCCATCAGGGTATGGGGAGGGAGTGAAAATGGCTTTGTGAGGCTCTGTGGCTCCAAGACCCCAGTTCAAGGAGAGGACCGAGGACTCATTTCCAGAGCCTAAGAAGGGTGGTATCAGATTTCATAATGTGAGCTTACAACTTGGAAATTTGAATTTCTTGTTCCCTAATCTCCAAAAATGCTCCTCTGGCCCAAGTTTCTGCAGCTCTGCACTAAGTTGAAGGTATCTTCTCCTGCGTCACTCTGGCCCCTCATTCTCCAAGGCCCTGAGGGAGTGGAGATGGGCTGCACACTTTATTTCCTCAGGAGTTGGACCACTTCCCTGGCTGCCCATCTGGTCTTTTCCTGACATGATGTCCCCTAACAATTTGATATCTGCAGACACAAGGAAAATGGAGCCAAGTGAGACTGATCCTGGTGTGAAATCTGGAGAGATGATAAAATCTCTTAGCAGGAAAAGGAGCATCGTAGGATATCATTACGTCTGGTAAATAACCCACTGTCTTCTGAAGAGCTAGATGAGTTCAGTCAGAGGACTTCCCACATTGCTTTCTTGACAATTGGGGTTTTATTGCACCCATGGTCAGTCACTGGGCAAATGCTGGACTGCCTTCTACTGGTGTCCAATAGAGATAATTATTTGCTGTGAAATACATATTTAATAACTCCACCAAATGCCTATTCTCTTTATTTTCCTGCAATGTTTCCTTTGTCCTGGGTTTCTCTGGCACTAATCGGGCCTCTTTAATGACAAATTAGAAATGATGTGCTGTGTAGTAGGGTACTCAGTGGTCCATTGGGTGCAGATTCATAATTCTGGGTCCAGTGGGAGCCCCATTTCAATTTATATTTCCAAGTCCAGGAATTTTTGGTCACAGTCACAGAGGTGACTTGGCATGGGGGAAGCTGAGAGCAAAACTGAGAAAAAGACCAGGTTGTTTTGTTAGCCCCCAACCTCTTAGTTCACGTCCTTTTTCCACACTGGTGGGCCATTCTTTTCCTGAGCTGACCAAACCATCATGTACCACCTCTTAGAGCTTTCATTCATATATCAAGATACCAACACTGATAATAGCTAAATATGCTATTTTACTCCCAAGGCATTTCAAGCCACAAGTTGTAGGGTGGGAGAGGAACTTTTTGCTATTTGAAACCATCCTACTTGTGCGTTCAACTAGCACACATTTAGCCCTAGGAATAGGGGCTCTGAGTCCTAGGCCCTGCCATTTCTGGTTTTCAAGCAGATCTATTGAAGTGGCCCTGCTATTTATGCTCCAATTGTACCATACCAAACTACTGAAGTTAGAGAGTGGGTTCATGGAAAGACACATGATGGAGAGACAGGGCTTCTCCCTCTGTGGCTTTGGAGGCTTTGACCACAAGGCTATATGAGATAATTGTGGTTTTAACATCACCTCTTCCAAAACCATAGTCTCCATTTCAATGAAAAAAAAATGTGTTTTTCTCAGGCCTCAGGTCCTGCAGCTTTTTGTATAAAAGCAACAATGGTCCAAGTGGCTTGATCTAATGTAAAGAGCTTAAAGAACCATGGGACAGTGCCAAACCCTATGCTTTATTACTTATGCCATGATTATTTTCTCTTAGGGGACCTAGCTCTCTTTGTTCACTGCACTCAGATATTCCCTGGTTTTTTTCCAAGCAATGAATCTAATGTTGAACAATTTGGTAACAGTTGGGATCATTGACAATTGCATTCAAAAGAGTAGAAATGGGTTTATGGAGATTTAGTAAAATTTAGGAAGAATCCCAATTCCTGCTTTGTTTCAATGTTTCCTTCCCTGTTGGTGGACCCATCCCTTCTCCTCTACCATATGGTACTCCAGGGTTCCCCCAGTTATCTCTTAAATTAACCTATATCTCCTAATCTAATCCATATATTTATTTATTTTTTATAACAGCTTTATTGAGATGTAATTCCCATGCAATACAATTCACTCATTTAAAGTGTGCAATTCAGTGGATTTTACTATGTTCACAGAGTTGTGCAACCATCACCACAATGAATTTTAGGGCACTTTCATCACTCCAAAAAGAAATCTTGTACCTCTCCCCATTTCCCTCCAATCTCTCCAGCCCTAGGCAACCAGCCAATCTACTCTCTCCATGTATAGTAATCCATTTATTTTAACAGGAGCCTTTAGAAAACCAGCATTATCCAAGGGGATGGTCCCCAAAGGTGTGCTTTCAGGTACTGTGACAGGACCATGAGAGGGAACATGTGGACAGTGGTGACCCTATCGCTTGTACCCCTCAAATCACATGATCTATTAGCATACAGTTCTAAGAGTCAAAGGTCATGGGAAGAGGTACACTGAAAGCAGATTAAGCCAGCACTGCTGGATGAGTCCCCTCTTGGACAGGCCCAGTTCCTTCTCCTAGAGCCTGTGTCTTCAGTCCTCATCACAAAGCTTCCTTTCTGACAAAGGAACAGGTAAATTGTCCCCCACTTCCTCCATACATACCACACTCACCCTGCTCTATAGATTTCTAATTTACAACAAAGTGGGGTGAGAACACACAACTATTTTAAGTGATCTTGATGGTATCTGGGGGTGAGGAGTCCATCTGGGAGGATGCACCCACTTTAGCACTGCCCATTCAAACAGAAAGCTGTTGAAGGGCATTCTTTCCTGGCCTTGGCGGGGTTCATGACAGTGTCCTGCCCCAGTAAATACCTTGCTCTGCTGCTCGAGCGGCTATCTACAGAGCTGTAGATAATTTGTCGATTGGTTCAACGAACACATTTTGAGCATCTACTTTGAGCTGGATGTTGTGCTGGGTAGCAGGCCTATGAAAATGAAAAAGACAGCTTCTACAAACCCAGCCTGGATGCACCGGGCTTCTACTGAAAGCTCTGCCTATTCTCCAAAAGATACCCCAGAACAAAATGCATCTCCTTTTTCAGCTATACTTATCTCTTGAAATTCTCATCCAAGTTTATTTTGGTTTAAGGCTTTGATGATCCTGCTAAAAACATTCACCAGTTTTCAGCCATTTCTCCTTACTAGTGTCTCAGAATAACCAAACCCCAATCAGAGCCTTAAGAGGATGGAACTCTAGATAGGCAGGATTTGGTGGAGGGATAAAGAGGGCAGTTATAGGTCCCTGTCACTAATTGTGTGGCCCATGCACCAGCAGGTTGGGCATCACCTAAGGGCTTGTCAGAGATGTAGAATCTCAGACTTCACTGCAGATTTCCTGACTCGGAAGCTGCACTTTAAGATTTCTTTTTTTTTTTTTTTCCCTTTAAGATTTCTAAGTGAGTCATACGCACTTCTGAGAAGCACTGACCTATAGCTGGGTTTTTCAACCGCGGCACTACTGACTTTTGGGCCAGATCATTCTCCCTTAGCAGAGGTTGGGGGAACTGTCCTGTGCATTGTAGCATGTTTATTAGCATCCCTGGTCTCTACTCCCTGGATGCCACTACCACCCCTGCCACCAAATCATGACAACTAAAAATGTCTCCAGACTTTGCCAAATATCCCCTGGAGGTGGGGTGGGGAGAGGGATAAATTCAGCCCAGATTGAAAACCACTGATCTAGAGCTGTCTTTACTAATTTTTAGTCATCTGAGTATTGTCTTCATAGTTTTTGCCATCTCCACATACACTTTTTTTTTAAAAGCCTATTTTTTTCTGCCTATAGATTAGCCTCACCCTAAGCAGTAGTATGATGAAATAATAGGATTGATGTGCCACTTTTTCTAATACATCTAAAACCACACCTAACTATTAGAATTTGAAGCGCTTATTTAGGAAGTGTATAAAAAATATCATGCACTACAGGTGGAATGTCTGTCACCTTTGGGAAAACCCTGGCCCAGAGTATAGTTCTGGAGTAGGGCACGTCCAAGGCACTGGAAGAATCTGGGCTGCCAGGAATGTTAACAGCAGACATGACGCTTAGAGGTATGGTGGAGCCATTAAAAGAAAATTAATTTCTCTATTCAAGTTTGTTTCTGGCCAGGCCAAGTTAGTAGTGTCTCAGAATAACCAAACCCCAGTCAGGGTATTGGAACATTACACCTACCTGCATTCTGAAGACTCTAGGAGTAGCCATTTGACTTCATTTAGCATATGGTTCTCATTTCATTTCCCTCACTCTGAACTACTGGTGACTGTACCAGTTCCCAAAATGATCCCACCATCGTCTGACACACATTTCACATGACCCTTCTTTGGCAATATGTCAGTCTAATTAAGGAGTCCCTGCTTTTCCTGGCAGAGGTGCCTGCCATATGCAGGGGATAAACAATCCTCTCTATGAGTTGCATCACTGATAAAAAGACCCAGTTCACTGGTTCTCTGCTGAATCAGCAGCCTGTGACTCCTGGCATGTTGACTGCAGAAGGAACTATTTCTATGACTTTAACTTACAGGTCATTTACGACAGAAGTTATTGCTCACATATGAGCCATTACAGTTTACATGGCACTCCAGAAAGGAAAAGAGAGGGAGAGAAAGTATGAAACCCTGAGCAGGTTTGAGAGAAAATATAAGTCCTCCTAGGAGAGCCCACAGGCTGAAACTCTGGGATCCTGGAGCTTCTGCTTCCTTGGACAAACCTAAATAGTGTTTGTTTGATAACACAATCCCAGACCAGCTCCTTACATACAAGAAGCAACAGGACAAAAGCTAAAATCCAGGCAACCCTGAGCTCTCTCTTCCATGGTCCCAACCCTGTGTCCAGCTTTAGCGGTCTGGTTGACCACTTAGCCAAAAGATGAGTGTCTGCCTGTCCAGGAGCACAGAACCTGGGGCAGTGATCTGGTGGCTGGCAGTGGGTAAGAGAGGGAGGTAGCTGCCACCCCCTATTCATTACAACTCTTCCTGGTGCTGCTTTCAGTGAGAGGAATGTTTAGCTAGGGGCAGAGGGAAGGGAGAGGAGATACATGACTGAGAAGGAAGGATAGGCTATCACTGACGCTATCAACACTTACTGTGAATTGCCTTTGAAAGCTGAGAGTACACTGTGTTTATTTTAAAGGCCCTTTAGAATCACTTGGAAAGTTTAAAAAAAAAAACCGTACCTAGGCCCTACTCCAGACTCATTTATTTATGAAACTTTGAGGGATCCCAGAATCTATCTTTTCAAAAAGCTCCCCAACTGATCCTAATTTTTTTCCCAACATTTCATTATGAACATTTTCAAACATACCATAAAATCTGTATAACCTAGATTCTATGTTTGCTATTTTTCCCTTTGCAATTTGCTATATTGCTTTATCACATACATATCTCTCTATCAACCCATCTTATTTTTTGATACATTTCAAAATAGGTTGTAGATAATCAGCACACTTCAGCCTTAAACATTTGTGTAGGTATGTAACTGGAGTTCAATATTTGTTTAAGTTTCCTTTTAATTAGATCACATTTACATATAGTGAAATGCACAAATTGTTAAGTGTAACATTTGATGAGTTTTGACAAATGCATATATCTGCATAACACAAACCCTGATAAAGATAAAGAAAAATCCCCTTATGCATCTTCCCAGAAAACACCCATCACCACCCCTGTGAGGCCATCACCGTTCTGTTCTGATTTTTTCCAGATGGTTCCAATTTGAAGCCATGGAAGAAAACCCTTCAAAGAGAGACAAATTCCCCAGCCTTTATAACTAAGGCAGGAGAGCTTGTTGATGACCAGCTCTGGAGTCAGCTAGCTTGAGGCCAAGTCCTGCTCACAAATTGCTATTTGTGAGATTTTAGACAATTTAACCTCTATAAACCCCAGTTTCCTCACCTATAAAGTAGAGACCATAATAGTACCTACCATACCATGTTGATTGGGAGACTTGAATGAGATAACATAAATTACTAATAAAGTTAACGTTTACTAAGTGCTACAGTTTGCTAGGCATTAAGCTAAGTGTATGGATTATCTCATCTAATCCTCCCTCCTGTTAAGATCCCCATGGCAGACAGGAAAAGGAAAAAAGGCTTAGAAAGGGTAAATAACTTGTCCCACATCACACAGTAATAACTGGAAGAGCAGAAATATAATCCCAAAGTGGTTTGATTCTAAGGAACACACCCCAGCACTATTAACCACCATTTTTTTCTCTATGCCTGACACACATAGTAAGAGCTCAATAAATGCTATACATTTATTACATGCATGTTGTTATGTGTATAATAATGTATAATATACTTATTATTTACATAATTGATTTGGTTACAAAGTCCAAATAAAGGCATGAGACTTCCTACCCAAACACAGAAAAAGCTTAGCAATCTCAGCAGCCCAGTGTTGCTGGTCCGTATCTTGGCGTGAGCATCTATATCTATTGTGTTCCTAACAATGCCCTTTCTGTTGTGACTTAGAGAAACACCAGCAATAAGACCAGCCACCATGCTGACCAACACACAAACCCTCCCCGTGACGACATCCCTCTGGAAGAAAGAACTAGGGGAGGTGCTTTTGTCCCATTACAGCGTTCTGCTCCCTGGCGCTCTCTTCCGCAGCTCTGCTGCAGTCCCTCAGACAAAGGGCTTGCTGGAAAATCAGTTACATCATCGGCTTCTGCTCTGACAGACTTGCCAGGAGCAGCATGATTAACATCTCCACAGAACCAGAGAATGGGCAGGGCTCACTCGTTACAGTATGCTGCTCTTTCCCCTAATGAAAATCCCATTAAATTAGACAATTATCCCCACCCATTCGAGGTGGCCGTTTATGAGAGTCCATTTTCTTCCTAAGTAAGGCAGCATCACACAGAGCCTCTTGCCCTTCAGTCTTTCTTAGGCCACACATTTCTCACAGCCTGCCCTCACAGGCTAGATGATAACTAGCTGATTGGTAAAGGGAAGAGTGTGGCTGCACTGGGCAGGGCACAGATGGGTGCTAGTAGTAAACTCTGTAGCTGAGCCTTAAGAGGATACATAGTGACAGCTGAAAACAGAACAGTACTTCTTTTATCACCATCAGGAAACCCACAAATGGCTGGTAAATCAGTTTCAAAGCTTTGGACGCTCAGTTCAGCAGGCAGGGGGCAAAAAGAGTGGGAAGAAGATGGGGAGGGGTGGGGTGCTGAGGCTTCAGGCTCAGGGCTCCTTTGGAATCTCAAGACTGCCAGGCTTCTTTTAATCATGTGAAGGCTAGTAGGGACCCTTCTGTCAAGGACAGGAACTAGCTGGCAATTTAGCTAAACAGTGCCTGGGGTTATGATGAAGTGAGCAATCAAGGGATTCTTTCCAATAGAGAAAACCTTATAACACAAAGCAATGGAATGAGTTTCTCAGTTAGGAAGGTCAAAGTTCCTTTATGGCAACACCCATGGAGTTGATGTCCCCAGAGTAATTGTTACTATGATTTGATACTATCAGCTACTGGACTTGTGGCCAAAACACAGCAAAACTGGCCTATCATTATCCTTCTAGCCACAGAGGGGCTGCACATCCCATTAGGTATAGAGCTATAGGAAAAGGAGGACCAAGTTCAAGCCACAAGAAATCCCTTTTCTCGAATCAGAATCCCTTCCTGATTCGGCAGAAGAAAGATATTCGTGTGACTACTGACCAGCAACGACTGGCCCACTCCTTTAGATTTTGCCCATGTGGATACTTTTGATTTTCAACCTAAGGAGTCAAGTATCTTAGAGATTGCTCTGGTCCTCATTCAGGGTTATTAGTATATGAAAAGTGTGTTTGCTGAGCCAAGAAATGGGAAGAATTGGTTGCCTTTACTCTTTTTCTAGGAATAATTGTGGCTCCTGGGACATGTCTGTCAGACATGTTAAGAACTAACATTAGGCAGCATCAACTCCTGGACAATAAGAGAGTCTGATCCACCATGCATGGCCCAAATGAATCCAGGTCCCCTCAGAAGTGGAGTAAAATATTTTAAAATCGAAAATAATATTAAAAGATGCCATTTTTAATGTTTACTATGCACCAGGTACTTTATAACAGCTATACCTAATTATCATAAGAACCTTGGGAAACAAGCATAGTGTCTGACATATATTAACTACTCAGTAAATAGTATTTATTAAGTATCATTGTACCCATTTCACAGATGATAAAACTGAGGCTCAAAGAGGCTTAGTAACTTACTTAGGGTCACAATGTGTAATTGAATGTAATGTTTTAAAGAGATTTGCAAGTGGATGCATAATATCTTGTTCTTTCCTAGGCAAACCCAAGCCCTTTATAATAACAGTTATGGGCCCTCTGCATCTAGCCTTTTCCTACTTTGATCCTATAAGTGATTTTAAAGTCCATAAAATTACAGATCTTCCTCAACTTAAAATGGAGTTATGTATGACAAACCCCATCGTAACTTAAAAACATAGCAAGTAGAAAACTCATTTAATACACCTAACCTACTGAACATCATAGCTTAGTCTTGTCTACTTCAAATGTGCTGAGAAAAATCACATTAACTGGGCAAAATCATCTAACACAAAGCTATTTTATAATAAAGTTCTGAATATCTCATGTAACTTATTGAATGCTGTACTGAAAGTGAAAAACAGCACAGTTGTATGGTGACAGAATGATTGTAAGTATATCAGTTGTTTACCCTCATGTTTGGGTGGCTTGACTAGGACCTGTGGCTCACTGTCAACTGCCCAGAATCACAAGAGAGTATCATGCTATATATTGGTAGCTCAGGAAAAGATGGAAATCCAAAATTCAGAGTTTGTATCACCTAGATTTTACAATTAGCATTTGCTACATTGCATATCACTTTTGCACCAAAGTGAAGTTGAAAAATCTTAAGTCAAACATAGTAAGTTGGGGAACACCACCACTATGGACACATAGGAGTTTGTTCCAACAGTTATTAAAGTAGAGCCCATGCCATAATGAGAACCCCAAAAGAGGTAAAGAAAACAAGGCCCAGTGGGCAGGACTGGAAGGAATGTTACGGTTAGGTTAATATCTTTTAATTATGTGTGTCTCACTATCCACCAAGTTAAGCATAGTCCAGAGCAGATTTAAGCAGCTTTATGTGAGTAGGCTGGGTAGCACTTTTGGTTTTTGTATCCTTAAGGTTGCTTGATGGTTAAGATGATTTGTGAATCCTACTCAAAGCCCTTGATTACTAAGTCCATTATCTTAGTGTTCTCCTCACTCATTCATATTTACAGTACAGCACTTGGGGAATGATCCATTGCTCTTACGTCAACACACACTTTACATAGAGCCCTCTTTGTCAGAATAAAATATAGTTACCCAAGCTAGGAGAACCTTTCTCTGCTGTCCACTACAAATGCACCAGAGAAAGGCACTGGCCTATAAAACAACATAATTGTGCTGGTCATGTTGACTAAGTGGCGTGATGTGATTACCAAATTCATTAGGTTGTCTCCAGTGGGAGATGAAACAAAGGACACAGTACTGCAGCAATCCGGATTCCCCTCTATTGCCTGTATTTCCGACAAAGATTTCCAAGGTTAGGCTAAACCACCACCTTCAGCACCATGGACAACACCAGTGGGAGCCAGTCATTGTGAGAAACAGACTGGGCACTTTAGCTCTCGGGTTTTCTTCTCTTGATTCTGCTTTCCCGCACCCCAACCATTATCCCACGACCACCACTGCCCTGCACCACTTAGTGATCAGAAATGTATGAAGACAGTATGCGTGGGGTTCTATATTGTTCTATAGCAAGAACCGGGAATAAGGCAGGGGAGGGCAGAGTTTTAAGAAAAAATCAGAATTGGAGGCAGCCCTGGTTCACAACAACTTCAGTGGATTAAAGTGTATGTGTAGCCAGTCATTCCTGTACACCAACATACCAATAGACAGAGTCCTTTGTCTAGTGGTGAGATGGAACATGCATGCCACAGTTGGGAGCCTTGCTGACCATTGCAGCAACCCTCACCTTCACAAATGAAGGTGGAAATAGAAGGGAGACCTCTCTGCTATGAAATAGAGCCCAAACAAAACTAATTTGAGATAAATCCTTAGGGTGGGTGGGAGAGTGGGAATGAGGAGAACATGCCATTTTAGATGACCAGCTGCCTACTCGTGTTTGCCAAACAGTAGAAAGAACCAATGAAAGTAAGAGCTGAAAAGGCTCTTAAAGATTCGCTAGCTCAGTGGTTCTCAAATGTGAGCTTGCATGATCACTTGGAAGGCTTGTTAATACCAGTTACAGGGTAATCAGAATTTATGATTCAGAAGGTGTGGTGTGGGGTCTGGTAATCTGCATTTCTAGCAAATTCCCAGGTGATGCTACTGCTGCTGATGGAAGCACACTTTGAAAACCATGCACTAGTCCAACACCTTTAGGGCACAGGAAAGGCAAATGAGGCTTAAAAGAGCACTGACTTGTTCAAGATCACAAGCTGGTTAACAGTCCATCCACCAAATCCTACAACCCAGGCCTTCTGATTTCCAATCATGTGTTTTTATCCCAGAGAACCACACTCATGTTGTCACTAGGCTAGCATCTGACGGGTAACTAACTATAAGGAGATGACAACTATAGAAATGGATTCAGACTTCTTTTTGTGATTCTGTAAAATTCCCTTTGAGTTCGTTTCTAGCATACTGCTCAAAACAATGCCAAGCCAGGGCTAAGGCTTAATTCTCCATAAGAGCACCAGAGTTGGGTCTGTCCCTATTTCTGTCATTCTTTTGGTATCAATCCCACACAAAATTCACACCAAATTGATTGCCTACTACTTATGGTTGCCAGATTTAGGAAAAAAAAATTCAGGATGCCCAGTTAAATTGTATTTGTCATTGTCTATCCAACTGGGTGTCTTGTATTTAATCTGGCAACCCTAATCCTAGGAAACTGCTGGTCAGTATGAAGACAGGGGGTTAATGTCTTAGCTCATGGTTCAGCTATGGCCTCCCTCGCCCAAATGCTAAAGATGCTAAGGAACACCAGACCCCTCCACCTTCAGCCTCCACCTGCAGCCTGTCACGCCTCTTGGGGCTCTATTGAGCTGGAGTAGAAAGGCTGTGATTTGAAGAGCAGTAGAAAAGCAGGAGCAGCTGAACGGGTACCCTCCCACAGTTCTGATTGCTATGAAAAGTTTGATTCTGCTTCCATGCCCTGTGATTAACCAAAACAAGAGGAAGACAAATAGAAATTCTGTACAGCTGTTTCATGCTGACAGACCTGACCTTCCCAGCTGAGGGTTCTTTGTGCTGGGAAATTGTTACCTAGCAACCAGCCCTTGCAGCTGCCACACTCCAAACACTGAAAGCGTGACTTACAGAAAAGAAGCCAGGAGAAGAAGGATGGGGTGGGGACTGCATCAATCTGAGCTTTGTCTTGGGGTCTAATACTATACTACAGTAAGAGATGATAAGCAGGAATCGAAGGCTCTTCCTCTTGCTATTCAATCACCAAATCAAGCTGCTTGGGCTCAGCTTCCGGTCTCCTCCACCTGTTGTTGCAGTCACCCCTGGGTGTGAAAATGGTGGAGCTGGGGGAGGGGTGGGAATGAAGATGCTTCCCAGAGATGTCAAATGTCCTCTGTGCTACACATGGCTTTTATTCTTTGACAGTCGAGTACACCGTCAATGTACAATACACATCTTCAATAACTGGGCACTTCTTTCCTCCTCCTCCTTTTCCTCTTTTTCCTCCTCTCCTTCCCCTTCTTCTTCTCCCTCTCTCCAACCCTCCTGTTTTAAAAATACAGATGAAAAGGACCACCATCTGTATTTTTTAAAACTACACAGGTGTTGAGGACTTTCCAATACTGCAGAAGGTGAAGGATTAGCTCAGTGGATTTCAATCATGAGCATTTACATGAATCACCTAGCACAGTCCTGAGTCCCACCCTCTAGCAAATTTGATTTAGTAGGTTTGGGGTGGGGTCCAGGAAATTGCTCCCCACACAGATGGGATCTATTGCACAACACTGCATAATGCTGGCTCATGGTGTCTTTTGACATAAAGGGTTTTAAAAAATTTGTGTAATCCAATAATATTATTCACACCCAACAGTCTCCTCTAACATAAAACCTGATCTTTCAGCTTCCTATGTCCAATTAGGTAGTGGCCCAGTTTCTCTCTCTGAGCATGAAGAGCCTCTTCAGGGGACATTACTAGCTTGCTCTACTACTATATCCACAGTTGTCTGTCTAGTACACAACCATTTTGTCTCTTTCTTCAACCTCACTGACTTGAAACAAGTTTGGAATTCACTGCACTGCCCATTCAGAGACTTCATGTTGGTGACATTGTTATTGGGTTATTCAGCTCACAGCCCTTGAGTGACAGCAAATGCACAGATTCAGGTGCAAAACATAGAGCCCACCTCCTAAGTCTGTCTCAGCTGCCCCATCTCATTCTCACAATAAGTTTGTGTAGTAGATTTCTATTGCTGTTTAACAAATTTAGCAGCTTAAAACAACATCCATTTGCTATCTCACCGTTTCCAGGGATCTGGATTCCCTACACAATTTAACTGTGTCCTCTGCTCAGAGCTTCACCAGGCTGCCATCACAAAGCTGTATTGTGGTTCTCACCTGGGCTCCAGGTTCTCTTTTAAGTTCATTCAGATTGTCATCTAAATTCAGTTCCTTGTGGTTATAAGACTGAGGTCCTCCTTTTCCTGCTTTCAGCCAGGCGCCTCTCTCACCTCCTAGAAGCCACCCATTCACAAGCACTCTTACGTGACAGTTGTTCACTTCTCCACCAGCAGGAGAAAAACTTTCTAACTGCTATCTCTGACCTCCAGGCCCTCTTTAATATTTTTATTTCACTTCTATCAATTCTGTCATTCTATGTGACCACTTGGATGTTTTGTGTCTAAAAAGTAAAACAGTGAAGCATTGCAAACTGTGATGAATAATATTTTTAGTTGATAAGTATACATTATAATGCATACATGAACTATATTACTGAATTTGAGTATCGTAATAGACACTTATTATTTTAAATAACAGCTTTATTGAGATAAAATTCACATACCATATAATTCACCCATGTAAAGTGTACAATTCAGTGGTTCTTACTGCATTCACAGAGTTGTGCAACTATCACCGCATCAATTTTAGGACATTCTCATCACTCCAAAAAGAAACCCCATACCTATTAGCAGTCACTCCCCTTTTCTCCACAAACCTCCAACCCTAGGCAACCATTAATCCACTTTCTGTCACTATGCTTCTGCCTATTCTGGACATTTCATATAAATGGAATGATACAGTTTTGTGCATGGCTTTCTTCATCTACTATAATGTTTTCACCGTTCATCCACGCTCTAGTATGTATCAGTACTTGATTCCTTTTTATGACTGAATAATAGTCCATTTCATCGATATAGCACATTTTGTTTATCCATTTGTCCATTGATGGGCATTTGGGTTGTTTCCACCTTTCAGTTATCATGAATAATGCTGCTATGAACATTTGTGTACAACTTTTTCTGTGGGTATATATTTTCATTTATCTGGAGTATACACCTAGGAATAGAATTATTAGGTCAATTAGTAACTCTATGCTTCTAGACTGTTTCCAAAGTGGATGCACCATTTTACATTCCCATGAACAGTTTGTGACGGTTCTAATTTATTCATATCCTTGCCAACACTTGTTATCTGTCTTTTTTGATTATTGCCTTCCTAATGGGCAGGAAGTAGTATCTCATTGTGGCTTTAATTTGCATTTCACTGATCGCTAATGATATCGAGCATCTTTTCATAAGCTTATTGGTCATTGTACATCTTTGAGAAACATCTATTCAAATCTTTTGCATGTTTTAAATCAGGCTATTTATCTTTTTTACTATTAATTTGTAAGACTTCTTCATATCTATCCTAGATATAAAGTCTCTAATCAAATATATGATTTCCAAATATTTTCCCCATTCTATGAGATGTCTTTCCACTTTCTTGATTGCATCATTTGTAGCACAAAAGCTTTAAATTTTGAAGTCCAATTTGTCTATTTTTTCTTCGGTTACTTATATTTTTGATGTTTAATCTAAGAAATCATTGCCTAATCTAAATTCAAGATTTACACAGGTTTCCTTTTAAAAGTTTTATATTTTTTCCTCTTATATTTAGTTCTTTGATGCATTTTGAGTTAATTTTTGTATATGGTGTGAGGTAGGGGGTGTAAATTTTTTATATTTTAAATTTATTTATTTTTTTGCATGTGACTGTCCAGTTGTCCCAGCATCATTTGTTGAAAAGACTATTCTTTCCTTAATGAGTTGTCTTGGCAGTATTTTTTAAAACAAATGTGAGGGTTTATGAGTTAAAGTCTTTAATACATGTTCATTTTTTTAGTCTGTGAAAGAGTCCTAACTTTACCCATTTTTGAAAATTGCCTTTTAACGCCTGTGGTTTAGTTAGAGCAAGCATATTTCTCCTATTTCACAGATGTGGAAACTGACACCCTGAAAGTTTAAGTGACTGGCTTACAGCTTGAAGATCAACCTAATCATACAGTTGTGACTGAAACCCAGGTTTTCTGACTCCCAGTGAAAGATGTTTTCAACAGACCACACTTTCTTCATTTGTTTCTTTAAAACTTTTAAATGGCAAAAATGATGTTGTTGAAAGAATTCTGTCAGGTTTCTTTTTGGAACATAATTTCTTTTTCCTCTTTCCCCTGGTCCAAACTCTTTATCAACAATAAGAAATTTTTACTGTGCCAATTTAATGTACTTATGGTTTCAGCTACATATTTATGATAGCTGAATTTGTCACGTTTGAAACATTTACATAGTATTTGTTTCCTGAATCAAAAGATATTTGGTGAATCTAAAATGTGGTGCAAGTCTGTGTTGCTTATGTGAAGCCATAAGAAGATTGTATATGGATGATAGTTTAATAAAAATAAATGTAGTGCAAAGGATTGGATAGGACAAAATGTTGAATCAAAGTACCAGTGAAGCACAATCCATGACACATCATATCCCAAATGAATAAATTTCTAGTGGTCGAGCTGTAAATGGAATTTTGGGTGGAGAAATCTGTGTGGAGTGGTATGGGTGGAAAGTTTTTATGGAAGCTGGCCTGGAGGAATGCAGAATTGCCCTCAAGATGGCAGGCAGCCATTGTTCTGCCTATTCTATGAAAAAAGACAACTCTGTCCAGAACCTATTTCCAAATATCGTCTGTAGAAAACAAGCATATTTTATCTTTCAGTTTTGTATTTCAAGCAAAATATTCTATTTTCTAGCATTTACTTGTAAACAGGAAAAGTCTGTGTTAAGATGTCACAGCAACTGTGTTGTCCAAAGTTGAAACTCCTTAACACCCACTTACTCTGAAAATTAGGCTACATGATAAAAAAAAAAACAAAATTCAACAGAGGAAAGGAGGGCTCCAACTCAGCTTGTATTAAAAGATATAAGTTCTTATTTATGGTCTATTCTGAAGAGTTTTTGATGATGCAAGAATATTATTCTAGTTTCCTAATGTAGTTATCTAGTGGAAGCCTTTGATTCTTAAAATGTGCACATAATCCAACTGCCTGCCAGCAGTTGATAAGGCTTCTGATATATAGAAATTCAAAACATGGGAGTTTAGTTATATTTTTCTGACAGTTGCTGTATGCTTTAACTCAAGCAGATGAGCAAAAGCTGGACAGGTTTACGATTTTTTAAAAAGGCTTCAGCTTGTTTCACATCCGTGCTTGGCAGTAACCTATTTAGCATGTACTGACTATCTGAAATGACTTTAACTTGATTGGTCAGAATGGTATGGGAGAAAGAGCACTGACCTAAGGGTCACAACATCTGGATTTTAGTTATGGCTCTGACATTGATCAGTTCTGTGACCTTGGGTGAGGACCTTCATTTCATTGAATATCAGATTCTGCCTCTGTCAAATGGGGGTGACAGATATCTCAAAGGGTTGTTGTAACAACTAAAACAGATAATAGACATGAAAGGACTTCTATCAGCACAAATTGCAAGACAAATGTAAAATATTTTTATTACTGCTCAATTCACATATTTCAGCTGTTATCAGTGGAATGTCTGCTAGAGCTAAAGGACTCCAGAAAACTACTACAAATAAAAGATACAAGAAAAACAGTATTTGATCAGAACCATAACTAATATTTGCAACATACTTTATAGTTCATAGACTTTTTCACATACACTACTTAAGATCCATAAAAATCTTGTTCATTAGGCAAGGCAACAGTGACTTCCTTGAGGGCAGAGAATGCATCTTACTTATCTTAATATATTCCCAACACCTAATGAAATGCCTGACAAAATAAATGTTTGTTGAATTAATGTCTATGCCCATTTTATAGGTGAGAAAACTAAGGTCCAAGGAGAGTAGAGACAGAGCTGAGATCTGAACTCAAGTTTTTCAGATCCACTCCTCTGTACCTTATTACTAGTATTATTTATAGCAGTGGGTCTCAGACTCTGGCAAGCATCAGAATCACCCTCAAGGATTGTTGCAACCCAGATTGCTGGGTGCTACTCCAGAGTTTTGGATTCAGTAGATCCAGAGTGGGAACTGAAAACTGGTATTTCTAACAAGTTCCCAGGTGCTTCTGCTCCTGCTGGCTCAGGGACCACACACTGAGAACCACTACCTTAGACCTTTGTTAGGTCTTCTGACCAGAGCAGCAGCGCCTCTTGGGAACTTGTTAGAATTGCAAAATCTTGTATATAAATTAAAGTTTGAGAAGCACTAGAGAACAATGAGGCCAGTGCTTCCCTGATCTGGCTGCTCACCAGAGTCATTTGGGGGACCTTTGAAATTATATAGAGTCTCAGGTCCCACCCCTGGAGATTCCACTTCCCCTGTGAGTTGACACAAAGTCACTCTGAGGAAACAGGGCTCTACACTAGTGAGAGCCCAACATATTTTCATCACAACTCCCCACCTTGCCCACCCCAATACCCATAGCTTATCCTCCCAGAAATGTCCCTGTTGAGGTAAATAAACCTCAACAACAGGGGCTAAACAGGGGAACTGGAACTGCACTTGACACCCAAACAAACTCACACTCTCATATAGAAACATGAATTACAAAGAGTGGATCTTAATAAATAAGGAAACGGTAAGAATGGGGAAGTGTATCTTGAATGGAAACTACCCTGACTTTTCATCCTCTACAAAGTGAAGCATCTTCAAACTCAGTGCAAGCCAAAGTCTATGAAGCCAGGAGCAACCCTTCAAAGCAAAAATGCCTGATACCATGCTAAAATTTCCAGACCTCATTCTTCTGCCTCCAGGCATGAGCACACCCCAAACAGACCATGTAGCCTAGAAATAGGCCAGAACTAGGCTAAACAGCACTCCGCCCCCTGCCAGGGATCCAAGTCCTCCCATGTTTACAATTTGTTCATATTTTTTCTTCTAAAAATGTGAATTTTCCAGGGAAGGAAGTATATAGCACAGAGAAGACAAGTAGTGACTCTGTGGCATCTTACTACACTGATGGACAGTGACTGCAATGGGGTATGGGGGGGGGGGGATTCAATAATATAGGTGAATGTAGTAACCACATTGGTTTTCTTGTGAAACCTTCATAAGAGTGTATATCAGTGATACCTTAATAAAAAAATTTTTTTAAATATGAATTTTCAGGGCAATGTATGCCATCTTTACCAAGAACTCAATCCCAAAATCTATATTCTAGCTTTTTGAATGGACCATTTACATTTGCTAACCAAGGAGACCTGGAAATTAAACAAAGATTGCAGGCTTCATCAGTTGTCCTTCTAGTGTAATTTAATGATGGAAGCGATGTTTTGCTGGTTGCCAGTTAGCCTTTTCTGGTTCTGTTGGTATGATAATCTCTTGTAAATGTTTTATCTTATTCAGAGCACTTTCACAGATAATTGTAATATCCAAGGTCCCTTTTAGCTGTAAAGTTTTAGGATCTAATATTACCCTTCTAATGGCTGTATGCAGTAGGTTGAACAAGGTTCCTTAACTTGCTAGGGACCTTAGTTTATTCATCTATAAAAGGAGAAGGTTGACTTAGCACAATGGTTTTCAACCTTGGCTAAACATTGGCTTGCCTGGGGAGATATAAAAAATACCAATACTGATGCCTGGGCCCACTTCCAAAGTTTCTGACGCAATTGGTGTGGAGCCAGGCCTGAGCACTGAGCTTTCTAAAAGTTCTCCAAGTGTTTCTAATGGGTAGCCAGTACTGAAACTCACAGGACTGGATGAGGTCTAACATCTCTGACATTCTGAGTCTAGATGTCATTTGCATTTTATGGATGAGGCAGCTAATGTACAGAGAGGTTCAATGACTGCCAATTGTTAAAAGCTGTCATCACTTCTAAGGTGGGAGATAGAACTCTTATCTTTCTACTTCAAAGCTTAGACCTCTGTTTCAGGCTGCTTTTAGTTTACCTCATGTCCAAACCTTTATGGTAGTTAACCTTTACTTTGTCCTGTGGACCTCTGTATAGAAACTCAGCATTTCAGAAATATCACCCTTGTGCTATTGACTTCCTCGGTTGAGTTCCCTATACCCTCTTCTCCATTAAAAGGTCTTCCCCATTTAGCTTCCACCTGGCCCTAATCTAAGCGTGCATGCATTCCTTTAGGAATTACTACTACTCACTAAGTCATCCTCCACTCATCCATTCACTCAACGAATGTGTTCAGCACATACTATGTTCCAGGAGCTGTTCTAGGTTCTGAGGATGCACCCGTGAACAATACAGTGCTCTGCCTTCAATAGTTGTTCATATGTTATTCTATAAGATGTAACTTTATTCTACATGTGGAGCATGTCTTTCTAACTAGATGTAAGTAGCTCAAGACTAGATACTCTGTTTTCTGGTGCTGGATAGAGTACCCCAAAGGGCCTTACCCAATATTCTACAAATAACAGATGGGTCTCTTATTTCATGATTATAGAGGACTATCACAGTCAGTTATCCTTAACAGAATCTGTTATTAAGAAAATCACTAATGAATTGTAAAGGTTGGGCGCTTTGTTTATTCTGTATGTTATAGATAATTAAAATTTACTGATGTCTGAGGTTCTTGCCAGTGTGGAGCATTTCTAGACATCAACAAGAATAAGCTTAAGCTTGTCTGTGTGGGACCTTCCAGATTTAAGTTCTGGAGTTATAGAACTTTAAGTATAGGAAGGACTAAAGTTCATATAATGTTTGCGTTGTGGAAGGAACTTTTGGGGGTAATCTATTCTACAAAGGTAGAAACTGAGATCCAGTGAGAGACAGTGGTTTACTGTAGATTATCTACCTCTTTAGTGGCAGAGCAAGAGTCTTCAGGTCCCTTGCCCAAGGTTCTTTTCCATTATTCCTTCCTCTATTGCAGGGTTCACAAACATTTTCTGTAAAGGGCCATGCCTTCAAACTCCAGATTGAAACATCAGCTCTTTGCTGGGTCCCTGCCTACCAGCCTATACTGCGTATTTCAAATTTGCCAGGTCCCACAATCACTGAGGCCAATTCTTCAAAACAATCTCTTCATATATATATATATATATATATATATATATATATATATATATACACACACATATACATACTTATGTACACATACACACATATGCTACTGGCTCTGATTCTTTGAAGAACTCTGGCTAACACAGGCCATATACAAAATATGTTGGGCTTTGTGGTCCCAAATGGTCTCTGTTGCCTATTTTTCTTCCTTTTTTAAACCTATAGATTGCTGACCCGTGATCTATTATATTGTGAGTAATGGAAAATCAGGTTGTCCTTTGTATTCCAAAGGTAAGTTTCCTAGAGACTACTAACTCTGACTAACCTTAATTCTTTCTAACTATATTTCACTCTGATTACTCTTGCTTTATATCCCCACTAGCTCTGCCTTTTGTGTGAAGATTTCCAGGGTCTGTATCTTTGCATTTATGCTGTATGTGTTATGTACACAAACCCAGCAACCCCACACCATTCTGTTCTACTTCAGGCTAGGACTTGACAAGGGGAAGGGCAGTATGGAGCAGATGCTCTCATCCTTGAAAGCCACATTCAGCTGGGGGGACGGAAACATATTGATTTAAACAGATTTTTTGCTTTACAAGAAGGGAGGGAGGGAGATTGCTCAGTCTGACCTCAAGGTCTTCACAAGGTCCCCGAGGAGTAGTCAAACTCCATACCACGCAAGTGAACTGAACCAGAGCCAGGACTGTTAAGCCAGTTGTTGGGGAGGGGCGGGGCTGAGAATCTTTAGCTTGCTCAGTAACAGCTATTTCCTCTGGACTCTGAATCTTAGCCCTAGTCCCATTCTGAGGAGCCTCCAAAAACAAGGGTGGCTTTCAGATCCCTCAGTCCCCCTCTAAACTCTCACCTTCTATATCAGTTCATCCCCAGTTTCAGCCACCACCAGCTTCCAAGTGGGGCTTAGTGGTAGACCTTTACCCAACAACTCTTCAGCAGCCAATGTAATAGCAGCGGTGGCATTAAGAACCCCATTCCAGGGTGGGGTGGCTGTTGCTAAGGAACGTCATGGCTGGGGTTGAGATAGAGGTGTCTATATTAACTGCCGCTAAAAATAGATATGGATTAAAACCAGCCCCAAACCTGATTTCTCTGGATGAGCTGCAGTAATCTATTTCATTGCTAATCAACTTCCATACCCCCTTTCTCTCACTTGCCATCTGCAGGCCCACAGGCTAAATGACAGAAGCAGTTCCAGCCTGGAAGTGAATGATGCCATTCATCAATCCCAGAAGTCCCGTCCTGAAGATGCTGTGGAGACAGATCACTATTTCCAACTCTGACACTAAGAGTAAAATGCTGACTATTGGCAGTGTTTTGTCATGCTGTGTACAGTGAGTAGAATATGTTAGAACTAACCTAGGAGAAGGGTTGTATGGTACTTCTCAATTATTAGTTGGGAGGTCTAAGAAGCTAGTGATCTCTTGGACTGAATCCTCAGTTACAGCATTCTTATTCACTGCTTAGCTCCCATGAGCTCACAATACCAGCTCAGGAAACAGCCCAGTGTATATATATAAATGCCTACTGATTATCCAGTAGGTA
>JAVSCE010022247.1:0-127014 GCA_032199065.1 Smutsia gigantea | reverse complement strand
ACTGGGAACTCAGGAGGGTTGGAGGGTCAGACAACTCTTGGAGGTGGGGTGGCCCAGGGGTGGGGCTTCCTTGTAATACATTATTCACTGTTTTCCCCCTTCCACGGCAGATGCACTCCCTGAGACTCCTGAGCCAGAATCCTCCATCCCAGATCTTCCAGAGCCTCAGCGGTAATGGCCGGCCCCTGCAGCCCTTGGCCCACAGGGCCCTGAGGGGCAACAGGGACCCCCGGCACCCCGAGAGGCGATGCCGAGGCCCCAACTACCGCCTGCATGGTATGGTCCAGTCTGCACCCCCTCCACATCTTGTTCTTACCTTCCTGTGTGTTGTTCCCCACCACCTGCGGTGTCTCAATATGATAGTCCTACCCCCACTTTGCTGCTTCTGTATGGTTCAGCTTCCTGACCTCTCATTCACTGTTTCTACCTTATCCTTATGTGTCAACATGGTACAGGCCCCTCCCTGCCGTAGACCATTGCTGGTCCGTGATCTTTCCTTTTCACTGCTTGCAATGTGCAAGTTGATATATAACCGAAGACCCCTGGCTTCCTTGTGGTACTATTAAGTACTGACTGGTCTGTGGCTTTTATCACTATGGCTTTCCAGAATGGGTACAGCCTAGACCCTTTCCCTGTTTCCAAGTGGTACAACCCTATCCTCTTTTCCATAATCTGACACACACACACCCTTACTAAGAATGCACATGGTACAATCCCCTTCCCTTCCTACTGCCTCCTTGTGGTTCAGCTCGGTGATATCACGGGCCACCCTCTGGCTTCACAACATGGTACAGTCCAATCCCCCCCTTGAATAACTTCACGTAGTTCAGCCTAATGCTGAAACTGGACGTCCTTTTTCCACCAACTGCTGCCTCTCTATGGTTCAGCCCAGTACCGTCCAGTATCTGATCATTTCCCCCGGCTTCTCAGCCTGGTACATTCCGGTTCCCCCTTCGCAGCCTCTCTGTGGTAGAGCTCTGCGCGGCCCAGCCCCCGTCCCTGCACGCCTACTGCACGGTCCGTCCAATCGTTCCTTAAACTAAGCCCATCCTCCCCCACCGGTGTCGTTTTGTCTTACAGTGGATGGTGCCCCCCATGGTCGCTGAAACCCCATCGAGGATTGCGCCTGCCCTTCCCAAGCCTCTTCACAAGGGGAGTCACCCCCAAAACAAAGCTATTAAAGGGACAGAATACTTCCTGTTTCTCAGTGGTGTGATTTTAGTTGCGGCGGGGAAACATTTGATTACTAATAAAGAATAGCAGTTTTCTCTAGAAACCAATCTCTTTCCATATCCTACTACCCGGGTTTTTTTTTTTTTTTTTTTTTGGTTTCCTGTTTCATAGCCCTCGTTTTGGACATGCAGCTCCTTTAAGCGGCTCCTCTGCCCCCCTCCCCCCCGCCTCCTGGTCAGGCAGCACGCGCACAGCCATGTGCTTCCCTTTCTCGCCAGCCTCATTGGCCTGAACTGGGTCACGGTCCCGCCCCCGGCGCTGACTCCCATTGGGCAAATGTAGGTCAGGATCCCGCCTCCCACCAAAAGGCAAGGCAACTTCGCTCGCTGAGCACCTCACACGCCCTCCCGGGCCTTGGCGGATCCAGGGGTCCTATTGGCTTGTGTGTCTTGAGGGTTCGAGACGCGATTGGCCCGCTCTTTAAGCCGGAGGGAGGCACGCGGTTGGGGTTCCTGGCCCAAGAGACGGGCGGGGCAGGGCAGGCGCGGGTGGGGGCTGAGAGGAGGGTGCGCGTTGGGGCGTCAGGTGTTTTGGTTTGTGTTTTTTTCGGGAAGAGTTTGCTTTGGCCACGCCTCAAGGCGTCCGCCTCCTCCTGCCCCTTCCCCCGCCCCTCCGCGCACACCTCTTGGTGCAGATCGCAAAGCGCCTTTGGTTGAGAGAGCTGCAGATTTTGCAAGATCCAGGCTCGCCCACCTTGTCGAAAGAGCGCCTTGTGTCCCCTTGAACTCTCGGTTGCAAAGAGCCGGCCGCCTGATTTGATCACCCCCTCACCCAGACTGCATGATCTCCTGGGACCCTCTTGAGTTGCACGTTTCTGCACCAAGGACTGCAAATCCCCGTCGCTCCTAGGATTTGCAGTGTTCTGGATATTGGAAGCTTGGAAGCTTGCAAGCTACGCTCGCCCAGCCCTGGGTAGACACTCGCCCAAACCACAGGAGTGTGCCGCTGACTGGCAGGCCAGCTTTTCGCTTCTCCATGAGCCCGTGAGCCTGTGGGCAGGTGCCCGGCAATGGCGCGGCCCGTGAGCGACAGGACCCCGGCTCCCCTGCTGCTGGGCGGCCCGGCCGGGGCACCCCCTGGCGGGGGAGCGCTGCTTGGGCTGCGAAGCCTTCTGCAGGGGACCAGCAAGCCCAAAGAGCCAGCCAGCTGTGAGTTCTACCCCCATTTCGCCGAACTCAGACACCCTACTCCCTTAGGGACTCAAGTGCTGGGGAGGTGAGGGGGTCCACAGCTACCTCCTTCGTGCCAGGAGTCCCTCCTCCAACCTTTACCCAAGTACTAAGATGTTTTGGCCTCCTGATCCCTCAGCACCCAGGACACCCCCCCCAGGACCCAAAAGTACCAGGTCTCAAGCCCATTCACCTGGAGGACCCGGGAGTCCAGGCCCCAAGCATCCTCCTCCTTGAGGACCCAAGAGTCTAGCCCCCGGCCCCTCTTCCTGTTGGTTCCGAGCGTCTGGACCCCTGGGGTCCAGGGCGGAGGGAGGGGGGTGTGTCGGATGCTCACACGGTAGTGACACGGGCTTGGGCGGGGCCGACTGGGGTCACATGGAGTCTAGGGATGAGGAATGTGCCCCAGGAACAGAGCCCCTTCCTGCCCTTACAGAGTGTGGGGGCGGGGAAAGGGGGTACAATGCGCAGGAAGTGAGGGGTAGGTTACAGAGGGATTACAGAGCTGTCATTTTTTCTTCTCACCTGCCCAATCCTCCACCTACCTCTGTCTGAACTTCCGTCCACCTTCCATCCCTTCCCGGATCTCTGTCCCCCCCCCTTCTCTCTGGGTCCCTGTCCTCTCCTCTTTCTGAGTCTTTATTCTTCTCTCGGTGTCTGTCCCCCTCTCTGTGGGTCTCTGGGTCTCATTCCCTTCTCTCTGGGTCCTTGCCCTCCCTCTCCAATCTCTACCCTTTTCCCGACTGTCCCTCTTACCCTGGATCTCCGCCATGTGGGTCTCTGTCCCCGCTTTCCTTATGTCTGTCTGACTCGGAATCTCTTCTCCATCTCTCTTTCTTTCGCTCTCACCCTGTCTGGTCTTTCCCTGGCCCACAGGTCTCCTGAAGGAAAAGGAGCGCAAGGCAGGTCCGGCGGCAGCCACAGTCCCCGGGCCAGGCCTGGAGACGGCGGGCCCGGCGGATGCCCCAACTGGGGCGGTGGTGGGCGGCGGGTCCCCGCGGGGGCGCCCAGGGGCCGCGCCTGCCGGTCTGTTGGCGCCGCTGCTGTGGGAGCGGACACTGCCGTTCGGCGACGTGGAGTACGTGGACCTGGACGCCTTCCTGCTAGAGCACGGGCTCCCGCCCAGCCCGCCGCCCCCCGGCGGCCCGTCCCCGGCGCCCTCGCCCGTGCGCACGCCTGCACCCTCCCCGGGACCCGGCTCCTGCGGCTCGGCTTCCCCTCGCTCCTCGCCCGGGCACGCCCCCACTCGGGCTGCCCTCGGGGCCGCCGGCGGCCACCGCTCAGGTGCTACGGCGGGGGCAGGGCTTGGACTCCAGTAGGCAGGGCTGTGCGACACGGGACTGGGACGGTGGGACTGGGGCAGTTTGCCCGAATTCGGGGTCCGCTAGTGGAGAGATGTCGGGAGAGGAGTCCGGATTCTGGGTCCCCTAATGGATCGGGAACTGTGTCTCCTGGATCCATAGGAGATGAGGGACGTGGAACCCCAAATTCCAAGAAGCCTCCTCGGTGGGGAGGTAGTGTAGACTTTTCTGTGGGACGTGGGGCCAAAGGGTCGAGATACTCCAGGAACGGGGACTGGGATCCCAGAACACTGGAGTTATTTACTGGGGAGTGAACTGCACTCCAGAATCTGGGCGCAGAATCTGTGGAACTGGGGTAGGACCACAACTCCTAGGCTCTCTACAGGGGAGAAGGCGACGGGTGCGCAGACTTGTGTCCCTAGGACGTGAGGGGACTGGTTGCTCGGTACCCCAATGGAGAGGGACTGAGGCCCCTGGTCCCGGAATCCTCCAGAGGGGAGACAGTCAGGGATCTTCATCCTAGGTCTTTGTGGCGAGGACCTAATTTCCTATATTCCTGGGAGAGGAGGAGACTGGGATCCCAGATTCTTGTGTATCCCAGTGGTGAAGAGGACCAGGGGAGAAAGTTGAGGGTGTCGTTTGGTTCTTTTGTGTACGTCAGAGAGCTGGGGGGCCTGGAGCCTTGGAGGTTGATAGTTTCAAGCTGAGAGACACCAAGAAAGCAAAAGGCAAGGTGTGCTTCCTGGGCACTTTTGAAGTCTCCGGGAGCTCACTGCAAGTCAGGGGTACCTGACACACCTGTCCCTAGCCCAGCCTCTCCGCAGAACCCAGGCCCACCCCTTCCCCGCCGCACATTCCCGCGCCACGTGAGTGCTACCCTCCCTCTCTGTGCGCTTCGCGCTTTGCGCACGCGCGATCACGCGGAGGGGGCGGGGACTGGGGAACTTGAGGGCGCCCCTGCCGGCTGTGGGGGCGGGGCGGGAAAGCAGGCGCCCGCACGTGACTCGGCTCTGAACCTGTGTCCTCAGCTGACCCCGGCTTGCTCGCTCTTAAAGGTACAGGCCGCCCCTCCTCTTGAAACAATGTCCTGGAACCTGAGCGGTTAGCTTCTCTTCCCTGACTCTTCGGAGCTAGTAGCTTAAGAGGCTACTTTGAGGTCTTTCCGGTGCATTGGAGTCCTTTTCCTTGAGCAACCGGGGTCTAGGCTTTGGTCAGGGATTCAGTAAGGATTCCCGCTAGACGATAGGAAAAACGTATGTGAATGTGAATTTGAAGACCTTGATGTTTTAGAAGCAATAGCACAGACTCATGTGTTATCTAGGGCTAGTCAAGTATGATTGGGCTTGTTTCTCTGTTTGCAGAAGTGGAGTTGGTTCCATGATTTCTAAGTATCTTTGTGGCTTAGGAAACCTTCATATTTTATATTAGGGAGGTTGATTCCTGGTGGGCTTTATGTTACACCTCGTAAGGGCCTTCCTTGTGATGAATATGATACCTGAGCAGGGGATAGCCTCTGGGAACCCCCTCCCCAAGTAAATGCACACTCTGGTAATCCATTCTATTTCTCCAAGGCCTGACCTCTCGGGACACACCCAGCCCTGTAGACCCAGACACCGTGGAGGTGCTGATGACCTTTGAACCTGATCCAGCTGATTTAGCCCTGTCAAGCATTCCTGGCCATGAGACCTTTGACCCTCGGAGACATCGCTTCTCAGAGGAGGAACTTAAGCCCCAGCCCATCATGAAGAAGGCGCGGAAGATCCAGGTGCCAGAGGAGCAGAAGGTGAGCCCTTCCTGATGTAGGACACAGGCCCCACAGCCAGGATGGCCCCTTCCTCACAGTCAGGCCTGGGCTTATCACTGGATTAACTCTTAACCTACAGCCAAGGGTCAGCCCTCCTTGGCCATGGGATGCAAGAGGGAAGAGGACTGGATTTGAGATTTATGAAGGTGGTATTATTGTGGGAAACAGACTCAGTGGCCCTGCTGGCTTGGAGCTTCTACAATTAGTTGGACTCAAAGCTGTCACTGGGGCAAGCTTCAGGCTCTACCAGGCCCAGTTGCTAAGCACAGCATCCCTTAGCAACAGGGTATCAGCCTGTTTTTCTGGGCAGCCAGCCAATTGCTCCTGGTCCTTTGATCTTTTATTTGGGGTATGCTTTGGAGTGATTGCATCTGCCTAGGATGCAGACTTTGCCAGCTCCTCTAGGCCTTGTTTCTTGGGCCTGGACTGTTCATTGGTCAGAGGCCTCAGGTTCCCATTAGCAACCAGGGCCACATTCTGCTTCGGGTTGCTTTGGGCAGTGACTGCATCGTTCTAGCATTCCATCTTTGCTAGTTCTGGGGTCTCCCCTAGCAAGAGGTGCCCAGGTTTCTCTCACAAGACTTTGCCATGCCCTTGCATGATATATAACTACTTGCAGCAGCAAGGAGTGACCTAAGCGAAGTCTACACCAGTGGTTTCTCCTGCCATGGGGCCCTGTTGCTAGGGACTGGATTTACCCTAGCAAGCGGGGACTAGGCTTTAATGAAATGGGGGTGGCAGAGCATCCTTTGGAACTCTGGGTAGTCCTTGTTACTAAGGAGTGGTCCTCCTCCATAACCAAATTCCAGGACTGGAGAACCCTAAACATAGTGGTTTGCAAGTGTCTCAGGATAGACCCCGTTGCAATGGGACAACTCTTCTAGCAACCAGAACCTGTTGGGGATGAAGCAGCTCCCTGACCTCTATTCAGGGCCCCTGGCTCAGAAACTGGCTGTGGTCATTGGGACCACTTTTGTTTGCTGAGGAGAGATGTAGTTGCCTTGGCAACCAGGTCAAAAGGGCCCTACTCTGAGATTTTTTGGGACACCAAACCCCATCACTAGGAATCCTAAAACTTTCCTTAGCAACCAGGATCTGAGAAGGTGGTGCATAAGGCAGTGCTTTTTACTGGGAGAAGCCCTCAGACCCTGAAGGCCCGGTTGCTAAGGAACAAGCATCATTAGCAAGCAGAAGCTTAACTGCAGGCCCTTTGTCAAGTGTGCAGGGCTGGGGTCTGCTTTGTACAGTACAGACTTGAAGCCCAGTTGCTTGGGGGTGGGCAGACTATCTCATGCCTTAGCTGTTGCTAGGAGTCTGCTCTCCTTAGCAACGAGGGCCCTTGAAGGGCAGACCCTTGGGTACCCATTCCAGACTGGTATCCTTTAGACACCACTGCTGAGCGAGCAGCAGCCCTGGGGGTCTTTCAGATGTCCTCTGGTGTTTCAGGGCACAAGCGAAGCTGCTTCTCCCAGCACTTCTGGACTTCAGTGTCTTTTCACCCCCACCCCCAGGACGAGAAGTACTGGAGCCGGAGGTACAAGAATAATGAGGCAGCCAAGCGGTCCCGCGACGCCCGGCGGCTCAAGGAGAATCAGATATCAGTACGGGCGGCCTTCCTGGAGAAGGAGAACGCCCTGCTGCGGCAGGAGGTGGTGGCCGTGCGCCAGGAGCTGTCCCACTACCGTGCCGTGCTGTCTCGTTACCAGGCCCAACACGGAGCCCTGTGATGTCGCCCCTCACCCCTACCGGGCAGGGCTCTCCTCCGCCTCGCTCAGACTTGTGCCCTGACGTCCTCTTCCCTTCCTGCCCTGTGGCCCGTGGGCCGGCCAGCTGGGTGCCCCAGGGACGTGATGATGCAGATAAATACATTTATATTTTTAAGAAAAAGCGAGCCTCCCCCCTCCCTTGCGGGGGCGGGGAGGGTCCTCTGTGTGTGCCCCTGGCACGTCGGGGACCCCCATCCTCCCACCGCCTCCGGTAACACGACCCTGAATAAATCTTGAGAACCCCAGAGCCAGCTGTCGTGGGGGAGGAGGCAGCTGTCTGGCCCCAGTTCAAGGCCAGCGGGTCACACTGGCCGCAGTCTGTGGGTAGGTCTGGGCTCCGATCCATACGAGGCAGGAAATGCCCAGGTCTGATTCCTCCCACGGGATGCAGGATGGAGGGAGGGGCGACAGTCTTAGAGGAATGAAGCGACTGCCTTTATTGCATAGACCTTTTCAATTGCTTTGCGGGTCGCGGTCGGGAGACGCACATGACACAGACACAGGGGAAATGGTTCTCCCGCCCCCTCCCGCGGTGGGGGGGGGAGGAACAGTAGTGCAAATCCGAGCGTCGGCCGGGAGGAACCTGCCCCTCCTGGGCTGATTGTTCAGTTGCGTGGAGGCACCGGAGTAGGTTGGGCAAAACTCGGGCCCTGACTAGCCAATTAAATAAGGCCTTCTCCAGCCCGTACATTCCTGGTCCCGTCATTGGACGACGCATCGAACAGGTTCCGCCCTCAGCCGACCTGCCTTTTAAGAACTGGAAGCAAGGATCTGAAGTAAGTCCCGTTCCGCCGAGTCAGGCACTGCCCTCGGGGAGGGTCCAATTTATGTGACCGTGCCGACGCCCACCGCCTGGAATTCGGGCTACCCGGCAATACCACCTCCGGTTCCCCACGGGCGGGGGCAACCCTGAGACGGGGCCAAGCCCCGCCCCTTGGAATGTAGGCCCCGCCCTTGGGGGGGGGGCTTTAGGCTTTGTTAGGTTCAGGGCTCCTGTTCAGGCCGTCCAGGAGGCCCGGTGAGTAGTGTACCGAGGCCTGGGTGCACCTGGGCCTGTAGCGGCCCGTACTCCACCTGCTCCCCATCCACGGTGAGCACACCACGAGACGTAAGCGGCTCGAGGCGGAAGGCACGGGCTGTGGTATATCCTAACTGTGGGCAGTCCAGGCTTAAGTGGCTACCGTGCTCCATGGCCAGGAAAAGGCGCAGCAGCGCAGCACGCGAGATGCCACCGCGCACCCAACATAGGTGCACCAGGCCGTCGTCAAAGCGCGCATGGGGAGCTGCCACGAGGTCAGCCCCCAGGTGACTGGGTGAGATGGCCAAAATGAGCACGAAGTCCCCCTCCAGCGTCACCCAGTCTGGGGGTAGTGGGGTGCCCAGAGGAGGGAGCAGATGGTCTGCTGGGCCCCCAGTAGAGACGGCAACCGTGGCATTAGGTTTGGGAGATGGGAGCCCAGAGGATGATGGCATTTCTGGGGCTCCCTTGGTGATGGGTGAGAGTACAGCTGCCTTGGAGGAGCTGGGGGGTGAAGGTAGCAGTGGGTCTGGGGACAATGGCGCATCCCCAGCTCCACCCCAGTCCCCTGCCAGCTCTGGGCCCCCACCATTGAGCGACAGGATGGGCAGTTCAGGAGAGCCAGGGGAGGTCAAGGCAGACTGAGGCAGGGGCAGGGGCAGGTCAGACACTGAGCGATGCAGGGGTGAGTGAGCCACAGCTGGGACTGAGGCTGGGGCTGGAGCCAGGGTCAGCTCTGACTTGGCACGGGGCAGGCCATGGGCAGGGGTGGGTGAGGCAGGTTCCACGGTGGCAGGGAGATAAGAGAGGCGTCCACGGTAGGTGTGCAGTGTGGCGAGGCCCAGCACTGTGCCCAGTGTGAATCGGGCACTGCCCAGGGCCCTGAAACGCTCACTCTGGATGTCCACATCTGACACAAAGCCCCAGGCCACCGACAGGAAGGAGAAACAGCGGGAGCCTGAAGCCAGCGTCACAGATAGCAGGTCCAGTGGGCAGCTGCCACCCCGGCAGAGCAGCAGCGAGCAGTTGAGCAGCAGGTCGATGCCGAGGGCTGGCTCAAACCTTCACAGCCAGAGGTGGATGGACACAGTGGGAAAAGTAAACAGGGTTGGGTGAGAGACACACAGCACAGGGCAGTGAGGAGAAAGACAATAGAGATGGGGAAAAAGACAGCAGGGAGACCAGGCAGGCCCTGTCCTGGGCCCTCGTGCAGCCATCTGGCTGCCTCCAGACAGTTCTCCCATCGCCTAAGAATTTGTTGAGCGCCCCCTGTGAGGCACAGCTCTGGGCACTAGGAATACCACTGGGGACAGGTGAAACTGTTGAGGAGTGTATGGGGAACATCCTACAGCCAGACTGACAGACTGGACTGCGGGCTGAGGGGGTATATCTGGGGGCAGGTATCCCAGGAGGGCTCATCCCTCTCCTACTCAGAGTATCCTCAGGCATGCCCCACCTACCCCCCATGCTGGTTCACAGCTCCAGCAAGCGCGTTGCCTGAGCCACAGGGGAGGATGCCCACAGGCATCTTCACAGCCTCCTCCCAGTCAGGGCGATCTAGGAGTCCATTCAGCACCTGGAGGGCAGGAGATCAAACACTTGGAGCCTGGTCCCAGACCCAAAGTACCCCCCCAGTAGGATGCTCCTGCCCTACCTCATAGAGCAGCCCATCTCCTGAGACGGTGACGATGCTATCCCACTCGCTCAGGCTCAGCCCCCGGACCAGCTCCCGGGCATGGTTGTGTCGCTCTAATGTGGGGAACCAGGAGGTGAGGCAGGCTATTCTACCCCCACTCTTTAAGACTCCGAAGGTCTAGGCTCCTAGCACCCCGACCTCCACGCTGACACCACCCTTACCTGTCTGGATGAGGTTGAAGGACAGCCCAGCTTCAGAGATCATGGGCAGCACGTGGTTCTTACACCACTGCCAGGCCAGGCCCCGCCCCCCAAAGGGATTGACCAATAGGAGCAGTCGGGGTGGCCTTGGCAGAAGCTCAGGGGTGATTTCTGCAGAAAGAGGGGAAGCATTCTACAGAGGCCAGAGACAGAGGCCCTCTCACCTCAGAAACAGGAACTGCAAACGGGTCCCAATGGAACTGGTGGAGGTCGGCACTGGAGCCTACTGGGACTTAAAACTTTTCTCCCAGGCCTCACCTGTCCAGGGTTGAGGCCCTGCTCCCCACCCCCACACAGGTGCTGAGACAAAGACAGAACAGCTCAGGTGTCTAATCCCAGTGCCCTTTGGATCCACGTGTGGGAGGAGGAAGGAGGGCTGTGGTTTCTACATTCCTCATGCCTAAACACCTGGCACCCAGAATCAGGCCACTCCACTGTGGGGGGCTCCTCCCTGTCACCATCCCTGCAGGATCGTGGAGCACCAAGGAAGGCCCACCAGGGGGTATCCTCGAACCATTACCTTCCTGGGCCAACTGAGGTCTCTGGGGGGAAGCCTCTGCCTCAAAGCCTTTTCTGACCACCCCCCGACCCCCACAGCTCCCGGTCAGCTCCACAGGGATCAGATGCCCCTCTGGGTTTCTGAGATGCCCTCGGAGACCTCTGTGAGCCCATCACCCTGGGTGGTGACTGATCATGTCTCAGTCTGCTGCTCTCACCAGCCAGGAACCTCTGACTCATCTGTGGTCAGGACCCGAGGAAGGGAGAACAAAAACAGAAACCTAGTGAGGGAGCAGCAGACACAAATCACTTTTCTCTGCCTGTGACTGTTCTTTCTATAGCCCATTCCTGTCTGTCACTTTCAATACAGACCCAGAGAGACACATCACATAGACACACAGAAAAGTAGAGACAGAGATGCCCAGAGGGAGATCTGCAGAGACACCAAGGTGGCTCTAGGACAGAGTAGCAGCCCGGTGCCTCACCCCCATCTGTGGGTAGCAGCTGCCCACGGAGCAGACATGTGAGGGCAGTGGCCCAGCGCTGGACCTCAGTGCGGTTCTCTTCGTAGGTGGCTGAACCATCGGCACGGAATGTACGAGTGGCTCTGCGCCGGCCCCCACGCCGACACCGTGGGTAGGTGTAGATACAGAAGTAGGCCGCTGAGTCCGAGGAGCTGTGGCTCCGAAGGGTGCAACAGCCTGAGACCTCGGCCAGTGGGACCAAGCCACCCCGGGGTCGGGCTTCAGGCTTTGGGCGCAGCCGCTGTATGTGCAGGGCCTGTGGTGTAAGCGTGAGGGCAAAGCGTGGCCCACGGACTGGGTAGGAGCCAAACTCGCCATGCAGGAGTGGGGTGCTGGCAGCCAGTGGCAGCGGCAGGGCCATGGCCTTGGCCCTATCCAGGGCGCTCTCAGACCTGTGGCCCCAGCTTCCAGTCAGCTCCTGGTCTGGCCTCTGTGGGAAGGGAGGAGGGCAGAAGTCAGTGTCTAGGACCCCAGTGCAAGTGGAACGAAGCACAGGCAGGGCCTGTGGACAGGGGGAGACAATAAGGGGCAGAGACAGGTGGGATGGGAGCATCAGAGACAGGTAGGCTCAAATAAGTGATCGGGAGAAACCCTGACGATGCAGGGCAGAGGTCAGCAGAACAAGAAGGCCAGAAGCCTGGAGGATCCACACTCACTTGCAAACATTCATTTATCCTCCAAATAATTATTCCATATCCTCTATGTGCCAATCACAGTGCCAGCCCTGGCAGACACAGTAGGGAACAATACAGACATAAACTGCCTTCTGGGAGTTTATATTCTAGTCAGCAGACATAAAAACAAGACAAAGAAGTAAAATAGTTTGTCAGATGACAAGAATTTAGGGGAAAAATAAGGCAGAGGACATCAGGACTGTAGAGACATAAAGGGAAATATACCACACACACACACACACACACACACACTCACTCACTCACTCACTCACTCACTCACTCACTCACTCACTCACTCAATCTCCAGATGGAGAAAGTAAGAAGGGAGAGACACTTGGATACAAAGAAAAAGAGTGATAAGGTCTGAGCCCCAGAGAAACAGTGAGAAAAGGAGAGAGCTTCAAGGAGATGAAACTTAAGATGATAAAAGATACTTAGGAAAGTTTAGGAATGCCAGGGGGCTTTCTGAAGGTCAGAAAGGGAGGGAAAGAGCAGATAGGAGAGGCAGGAGGTAGGGGCAGTAGATAGCTGGAGAGACTGAGAGAGAGAGATGTGAGATGGAGAGACTAAGGGGTCAGGGAGCTAGAGGAACCATGTGCAGGCACCTGCGAGGGGCAATGGTGGCCATAAGCCGGACCCCAAGCACTGACCTGGGCGTCTAGCCGCTCTCCAGGGAGGGGGTGAGAGCCGGGCCTGTGGTCCCATCCCCAAAGGCCTTCCCTCTGCCCTCTGCCCAGATTCTGACTCCTCCTTCCGCTCACCTTTGTTCTCCACTGCCCCACCCACTTGCCACTCCTGCCACACGCTTTACCAGGGCCCAGAACTGCCCCAGACACACCCCCATCTGTGGACTCACCCTTAGGAGCAACCTCTATTCCCTGCCCTGGGCAGCGCCCCCAGGCATCACCCTTTACCTCAAATCAGGCTTAGGCACAGAGCTCTCAATCTCCCCCACTCCTGGACCTGAGTCTCTGTACGTAGGTCCCCAGGTACCCCAGACCTGGGCCGGGGTCTCCATCCCTAGGTTCTCCCCAGTCCGTCAGCGTGAGTCTCCGTCTCCAGGTCCTCCAGTCCCGGGACTCCACTCCTCCATTTCCAGAACCCAGTCGCAGACCTGGGTTTCCATTCTTAGCTCCCTCAGTCCCGGTTTTGGTTCTCCACCTCCATCCCACACCCCCGGTACCCTATTCCCGGTCCTGCGTCTCCGATCCTCTTGGTCCCTCGGTCCCCAGACTCGAGTCCCTGACCCGACTCCTCCACCCTCCTCACACGCCGAGTCCTCCAAGCGGCCCCTCAAGCCAGCACCAATCGCCCCCATCAGACTCGGGGTGGGGGGAGGGTGTGCCATCCGTTCAGCCAATGGCTGCACAGTCTACCCCAGCCGCACCAGTGCGGGCACGCGGGAGGCGGGGCCCGCTGACTAGCGAGCTCTGCGCAGTGGCCAGTTTTGGGAGATCCGGATAACTGGGCGGAGCATTGGTTCGTGAGTGCAGCCGCCATTGTGGGTAATGGCACACGCGCAGCAGAGGCGGCGTCACAGCCCCAAAGCGAGCGGCTCTGTCGCCATCTTTCTTGAGGGCAAGAGGGCCCGGCCCATCCATTTAGTTTAAGGGGCATGGGGGAGGCTGCAGATACACTGACAGTAACACAGGTAAAAGACCCAGAGATATGTAAAAGGAATTAGTAAAAGAGACCCAGAGAAGTACAGAGGCAATAAGGGACCTGGAGACAGTGTTGCCTGTTTTTCAGCTAGTTAGATATAGAGAAAAGCAGAGATATAAACAAAGAGACAAAGACAGTGGAATTGAAAATGTGCAAGGTAAGGACCCTGAAAACCCAGAAAATGATGGGCACAGATAAGAGAGATGGGGACAGAGATTTTTGGAATGAAAACCAGGGATGATTAATTCAATTAATTGAATTAATTAATTCAGGACATTGATTCAATTAATTCAGGGCATTAATTAAATTAATTAACACAGTTTTTACTTTGGGCCCAAACCAGAGTGGAGGAAGCATGACATGGACATTTACACAGTGAATGCCCCAGTTACGTGGCAAGACAGACACAAAGAGAGAGATGGGACAGACAGTATGTAAGAGAGACCTCTAGGGCCAAGTAAGGTAGGGAGAGAATGTTGGACACTGAGAGGAATTGAGACCAAGAGAAAGAAGCAAAGATTCTGACAGACATAGACAGCTAAAGACCTGGTGAAATTTTTAAAAAGCAAGGCAAGAATAATACCAGGATAACCAGAAACAATTATAGAAAGACACATGTGGAAGAAGACAGGGACAGAACTTGCTAGAAAGAGATAAATGGAGGAACAAGTTTATTTATTGCTAAACAATGTACCTTGTGTTCAACCCAGAGTAGCAACAGCACCAGGTAACATGTACCAAAGAATGATCCAGAAAGAGGGAGGGACAGAAAGCCGGTAAAGTGGAGAAACAGTGAAACATAGCACCTGAGCTTGGGGTCCCAGGAGAAAGAAAGGCAGACACAACAGACCAGAGGCTGGAATTTAAAGACAAGAGGCCAAGTCACAGAGATGAGGGAACAAGGATAATGAGGAGGAGGGGGACATTGTGTCCCGTGGTCTGGTGAGTTGACTTAAAATGGACCCTTACCTGGTCCTGCTGATTCTCTGCTTCAAGATGTCCATTCATCTGCTGCCTTTCTACTGTGTTACCATATCAGCAAGATGCTGGCCCTGGGTCAGAGGCCATGGGAGAGTGGTATGGACAAGGAGTCAGGCCTCACAGTCCAGGCCTGGCCTTTGGCTCTGTGGAGAAGAGGTGAGTAAGTAGGAGCATCAAAGACAGACTCCAGGAGGCCAGGCTGGATGTGCTGGAGGCCCCAGGGTTAGGGCCTCCCTGAGGAAGGAGAAAAGAGGGGAGAGTTCAACTTTGTCACCGGCCCAGCCAGTTCATCTGGTCCCACCCAATAAAGCCAGTAATAAGGCTAATTCTTACTGAGCACTTACATGCAAAGCATTATATAAGTTATTCCACTAATTTATATAATGCTGAAAATACCTTGTGCCAGCCCTGTTATCATCTCCTTTTTACAGATAAGGCACACAGAGGTTAAACGACTTGCCCAAGGTCACTCTATTAGTAATTTGCAGAGACAGGATCTGAATTTGGTTACAGCTGGCAAGGCCCCATCTCACCATCTTTCTATGGCTCTACATCTCCCTCCTCTCCCTCCTTCCAGGTGTTTTTCTTATCCCCTAAGTCTCCATTCCCCCTACCCTTGGTTTCTGTCCACTTTTCATCTGGGTCTCCAGTCCTCCTCCCCGTTGCCTCTCGTCTCCTCTCTAAATCTCTTCACCCCTCTTTTAAGGAATTTTTTACCCATTCCCTCTTTCCATTCCGACCCAAGCCCAGGGCGTCAGTGTACCTCCTCTGCGCTTCAGTAAGGTGCAGATCCCTCACACCAAACTTGCTGGGCCACTTGAATCTCTCTGGCTGAGCAAGGCAGCCCCCAGGTGGCATTGGCTGAGATGGGGTCAGGAAAGGAGGAGAAACGGAACCTAAAAGGAGAAAATACAGGATGCTACGGACTGGGCTGCAGCAAGAAGATCTCGGGTTAGACCTTAAGTAGGACTTCCCGAGCTGCGGCTACTCCTGGTAAGTGCAGCACGAGATACGCAGAAGTGAGCGCGATAAGGAAATACCTGAAGCGTAGGGTCAAAGGTTTCCCGAGGTCCAGACTGGCCGCGCCAGCCCCGCCTACTCACCTCTAGCACTGAGCCGGTCGGGTCCTCCGGGAGCCACAGAGAGGCCAACGGTGTCAGGCTAGAGCGTCACCGAGCAACGCGTCCTCCCAGCTCCGCGATACGTCTCTCTTTTTCCCACATCTCTTTCTTTTGGAGGACTATCGAAAACAGGGACTGGGTAAGGCCAGAGAACCTCCCGACGTGCTGGCCCTTCCCTCCTTGACGTAGCGCTTCTCTCCCTTTGGTGGCTCTTCCCTCTATTCCGGAATAGCCCATCTAGCCGGTCATCCGATTCACCATAGAGAGTGCCGAGTCGCGACAGAGCTCCGCGCCGCGCCCCTATAACGTCACATAAGCGCCATTCGCTGAAGGCTTTCCCCGCCCACCCCAGCTATGTTCTTTCTTTCCGGACCTGGTTGATCAGGAGGCGCCATCATGGTGAGCGCGCTTTGAGTCGTTTGCGGCCCGACCATCCGCCTCCATCCGCCGCGGTCTTGGGCTGGGTGCGTGCCAGAGAGAGGCAGAGGAGCCAGGGGTACCCAAAGGAGGCTGCTCGCGCAGTGGGGGGATTATCTCGGGGCCCGAAGACCTGGGATGTGTCACTCATATTAGCCTCCGACCACTCCCGTACCTTTCTCTTCGAGCTCTCGATGAGTAGATGACCGAATTGAGGTACAAGGAAGTTAAGTGATAGGAACAGAGTCACAGTGCCAGGAAGTGGAGTCGGAATTTGGACCCAGGCGCGTGTCCCACAGCCACTCTTAACATAAAGTGTTTGCTGCCTTTACCGGATCTGTCTATAACGTTGGGTTCCCCGGGTGTCAACCGTTTAGGCCCCAGGTTTTGGACTAGCCAAGTCTCTTTGAATCTCAGCTCCCTTGCACGCCCTATGATCTTGCTTTCCCGGCCTGTGCCCCACTTTCTTTATCTGTTCATTGGGAACACAATAACTGTGTCACAGATTTGAGTTTGGAAAGAAGTAACAGGAAGCGTTCACCATCGTTTCTTGCAGACACTTAATTGTTGGATAAAATTGGAGTTGTTAGTAAGTAGTTAGTCTAACATAATATAGCCTAAGAAAATCCCGGGAAAGCGGGTCGGGTGTAGCGGAAATCGTGGGGTTCTCTCACTTTTCTTAACGCTAAAGTGGGAAACGACCTCCTATTCGTTGCATTCAAGGAGGACTGCATCGAATTTTACTCTAGTTTTGGTTCTGTACAGAGTAAATAATAAAGGTTTATTGCCATTTTGAATACTCAGTGTCTTTGTTTAAATGTTTTTGGTAACCCTCCATGTGTGGGAGCTAGTATTGGGAACTTAAATCTTGACGTTGAAAAGTACTTTAGAATTTTTAAATTTTAATCGAGTTAATGTGGCTATCGTGTTAAAGCTTTTTAAGGTGCTGTGTACCATGTGCTGAAGGCTTTGCTTGTGTAATTAGCCCCTTTTTACAGAGGTGGTTTGAGGCCTGTAAGTAACTTCACCAGTGGTCTCCCGGGGGGGACCTGGGATTTGTTGTCTCTTCAGAGAGTGGGGCCCTACCTCTCTCAGATAAGCGTCATTGAGAATGTTTATGGTGTGAACAATCTGCCACATCAGAGTTGGGACAGTGGTCTCCCCTATATCCCACAGGGAGTCGACATCCGCCACAACAAGGACCGAAAGGTTCGGCGCAAGGAGCCCAAGAGCCAGGACATCTACCTAAGGCTGTTGGTCAAGGTAAGGTGGGGGCCTGAGACCTTGGGCCGGGGCCACCCCAGAACTGTAGCTTCCCAAGCTTGCATTCTAGCATTGGTCCTGGGCCTCTCCCAGGTGCCTTCAGGCTCAGGTCTCCGGTTGCCCCAGAGCTTCTGGGGGCTTCTTTTATCCTCTGGGCTGCATACAGCCAGGGGGGTGGGGAAGGGATTTTCTGGGTCCCTGTGAGGAGTGAGTGGGACCAGTGATCTTCCTGAAGCTCGGTGGTGAGATTGGGGAAAGCCATGAAAACCCTCCTAACCCAGTCATTTCTTTGTTCTTCGCTGGAAAGTTGGGAGGGAGGGGGAGTGTGCTTCCTGGGGTTCTCATGCTTGCTTTTCTGGTCCCCTCTAGCTGTACAGGTTTTTGGCCAGACGAACCAACTCCACCTTCAACCAAGTTGTCCTGAAGAGGTTGTTCATGAGTCGCACCAACAGGCCACCTCTGTCCCTTTCCCGGATGGTGAGGGGCTGATGTGGGAAGCATAGCCCACCTGGGAGCAACTGGATTGTGTCTGGAGCTGGGCTCCAGGAGGGAGGGTGGGGGTTTGGAGCCTGGCCATCAGCTGGTTCACCTCACCCAGTGGTTGTAAGGTCCACCCAGAGCCTGGACCCTCAGGTTGTAACTGAATAGTAGGGGGTATTTGACTGGTTTGGCCTCCCAGCTTCAACTTCTCATTGTGACGTGGGGGTAGTTATAGCAGCCTCGTGAGCTCTTCCTGGGGCTTCCAGACACAATGCAGGAGTCTTGGCATCAGAAGCCCTCTGTGGGAGAGATCTGTTAAACAGTCTGCCCGAATTTTCTTTGGTTTTCCTCGGCAAGACCTGAGATGAGGCCTATACTACTTTGAGGGCGTGGCGTGGGTGGGTTCAACCCAGTCAGGGCACAACTATCTTGGTCTTTGGGATGCCTGCAAGCACTGGGATTGGATGTTAATCCAGAAAGGACTTCTTAATGTGCATCTCTCCTTCCCCTCAAAGATCCGGAAGATGAAGCTTCCTGGCCGGGAAGGCAAAACAGCTGTGGTTGTAGGGACAATAACCGATGATGTGCGCATCCAGGAGGTGCCCAAGCTGAAGGTGAGGCAGGGAGGGGGCTCAGGGTGGAGTTCTACAGATCCGGCTCACCCTTGCTCTGCTTGTCAGGCTTGTGCATCCTTAGTCCTGCCTTTGTGGGTGAGGCGGGCATCACATCTATCGAGGTGGCTTTTAGGGTTGGAGCGGCATTGTCGTTGGCATTACTGATGGTGGGTGTTCCTGAGCGGGCCGCTTGTGGGGCCCTGTTGACAGTGCTAGCTCTTGAGGCAGCCTCAGATCTAAATTTTTCTGCCACTTTGTCACCTCTGGACAGTCATAGATCTCTAATAAACCTCAGTTTCCTATAAGTAATAACTTGAGATTATTGTGGCCTTAATGGAGTTTCTAGAAATAAAGTGGTTAAGGATAGCTATTGTCAGCTCAGGAAGCCACCTGTGATAATTGGTTATCAGGCTGAGCGAGCAGCTAGGACCTCTGCTGGGCCAGGTAGTAAGTCCCAGCAGTCCCTGAGTGGTCGTGCAGGGGGGCTATAAAGGCAGTTGTCCTCTGTTCCCAGGTGTGCGCACTACGTGTGAGCAGCCGTGCTCGGAGCCGTATCCTCAAGGCGGGAGGCAAGATCCTCACCTTCGACCAGCTGGCCCTGGACTCTCCCAAGGGCTGTGGCACCGTCCTGCTCTCTGGTGAGTGATGTTCACTGCATCTCCCATTGCCGGAAGCTGGTGAGGACTCTGGTCTGAGCTGTGTGAGTAGTGGCGGCAGCCTTTACTCTGCCGGGTCTGGGAGATCAGGAGTTCCCCAGCCCATAATCAGCCTCAGCCCTGGAGAGAGGTTCCTTGCAGGATGTCTGGGTGCTGAGTCCCTGCCTGATGTACCCCCACTTCTCCCCTTCCCAGGTCCTCGAAAGGGCCGAGAGGTGTACAGGCATTTCGGCAAGGCCCCAGGAACCCCTCACAGCCACACCAAGTGAGTATGTCCGGCTGTGACTCCCCTTATCCCAACCCGCTCTGTGCGTGGGTGGTTTCTCACGTTGGTAGGTTGTTTCTCAACAACTGGCTGCTCCTTTGTCAGGCCTCCGTCATCTTGCTCACTTCTCCTTCAAGACCTGCCTTAAAGCTGTCCTCTGGGTGTTGAGCTCCCAGGGCAGCCAGCGTCAAAATGCAGGCTCATCGGGGCTTGGCCTCAGGCCTGAGTCCACATCTCAGGCAGCCCGCGTGTTGCCCCACCCTCCGGGCCCGGTGTTGCTGCTTCAGCAGCCCCTCCTAGCAGCTTGGCTTCTTGTGCTGCCCGGCTTTTCTGGCAGACAATTTGGTGTCACCCCCAGACCTTAGTTGTCCCCGTGCTGCTGTGGGAGCATCGCTCCGCCCTGCTCTTCCTCAGCGTGCAAGCAGGCTGGTAATGTGGCCTGCCCTCTTTCCCTCCTCTCTTGCAGACCCTACGTGCGCTCCAAGGGCCGGAAGTTCGAGCGTGCCAGAGGCCGTCGGGCCAGCCGAGGCTACAAAAACTAACCCCAGATTCTTTCTTGCTATTAAAAGATTTTTGGATGCTGACTGCCCTCTTGTGTGTTATTGGGGGGCGCCTGCGAGAGAGAATGTGGTTTGGGTAGCTGGACGCTCTGCTCGCCTCCATGGAGACTGGGATAGCGGGGCGGAGTTCGGCTCTGCTGGCAGGCGCCCTCTGGTGGCCATGCCGCGCGTGCAGGGCCCCTGAGCTCACTGGTTTTGGACCTTCAGCCCCTTGCGACGGAAGCCCCGCCTCCCCAGGAGCCAGGTGTCCGGTGTTTCCGCACCTGCGTCCTCAGATTAGCCATCCCCGCCCCTCTTAAAAACCTGAGCTTTCCCGGATCACCCAGGTCCTGGGAGTGGAGGGTTGGGCTCAGGTGCGTGGGAACAAGTGAGGTCCATCTCCCTCCCCGATACCTGGGTCTGGAGGGCTGCTGTCCCCTGGCCCAGCAAACCGGCGTGTATGCTCCCGGGGCTAGGACTTTGCCATGCCTCAGGGACCTGCGACGGCCCTCCCCCTATGTTTATACAAGGGGCTGGGCTGACCGGATCCCAAGCTGAAGTCTGAGTGAGGTGAGAGACAGAAGAACCGCAGAAATAAAAACAGGAGGTGTCCAGTCCCCTCTCTCACCAACCTCTGGAAAGGCAAGAAGAGCAGGGGATGGAAACCTGGACCCCCTGGGGTGCCGGATGGGGCAGGAGGGAGAGAGGGAGGCCGGGCTTTATTCTGCTTCCTTCTCTTTGCAGGGCCTCTCGCTGTGGTCTGGAGGAAGGGAGCCATCTGGGTGCTGGGATTGGAAGGAGGGGCTGCTGGTTTGCAGGGATCAGGGGTCCACAGTCCAGAGGTTGGGTCAAGAGGAAGCTTGGGAGGGAGACAAGACAGGATATAGAGCGGTTCTTACCCAGGAATAAGTGAATGGTCAGCAAGCCGGAGACAGTGGGATTCAGGCAGAAACGCCACCTGGGGTCAGCTTGGCCAGGGATCAGCATAGATTGGAGAGCACCTCCAGACAACTCCGTGGCCCAGGTGGGCAGCCTGTTCGAGGAAGGGTGGCTACTTAGTCGGTCTCTCAACCTAACTGGATTGTCAAAATCATAGGCCAGTTCCATAGGAAGGAAACCCACCATAGAGTGTAACCAGAGTGGGTGTGAGGCCCAGGAGCAGGGTCCCCAGTCCACAGGAGGCCGACCTAGATCCCTGGCTGGGAACGGGTAATGGCGAGACAGAGCTACAGCGCATTCTGAAGCTGAGAAGGCAGGTTCGAAGGGGAGGCACCCAGCTGATCAGCCAGAGAGGACTGGTGAGCCACGGGTTGGCTGTTGGGGGGAGAAAGATTCCTCCAGACACAGCTGGGTGGTCAGACACTGAGATTGTCAGTTGGAAGCAATAGATGTCGAAAAGGCGACTGTAGAGGGTCAGACGTGCTACTGGCCAGAGGGAGACCGGCAGCCTGTGTTCTCTAGTTAGGGTGGTTGGAAACAGACAGACAGCCTGTTGCGTGGAGATGGTTGGGCAGTCAGCCAGACCTTTGACGGGTACAGGTGGGTGGTCAGCCTGACCAAGCCTGGGCCAGCGGAAGGGTCGGCTGGGGCGTTGTGTAGGCGGTGGGCTAGAGGTTGTCGTGCAGTGGAGCAGAGATGGGAGGCTGATGGGTTACACAGTTGGAGACAGTGTCAGGTGGTCAACCTGACCAACAGGCAGGGCGAGTGGTAGGGTCGGCCAGGCACTCACAGACAGCTGGTGGGAAGGTCCGATGGCCAGCCAGTCACGGTGCTGGCTGGAGGCAGGTGGGCAGTTGGGCTGAACTGCCCACACTTCAGGCGGGTGGTTATTCGGGCAGTCTGTCAGGACAGTGAGCTAGGGATAGCACAGGGAGCTGTTTAGACTCTCACAGGTCTGCTCTGGAAGTCTTGAATGGCAACCTAGAGAGAACAAACAGGAGACCCCCAGAGGATCAGTCCCCCCGAGCCAGCCAAACACAGTGACACCACGCTTCACCTGCGTCAGACCTGAGCAGCCTGATGGCAGCCTCTCAGCTGGCGGCGCTGGAAGAAGCGGAGTGGGGGTCTGGGGTGCTGCCCCTGACCGAGGCCAGCCCCAGCTTCCTGTATTCCGAGAGCCAGCGGCTGGCACTCGAGGCTCTGCTCAGCAAGGGCACAGAGGCGTTCAAGGCCTGCGTGCAGCGCGAGGGGCTGCGGCCTTTCCTGAGTGGAGATGAGCTCCGGGGCCTGGCAGCGGCCGCTGAGGACTGGACAGCGGCCAGTCAGGAGCCCTGCAGGACTGCAGAGGGAGCCGCCACCGCCGGTGGGGACTCCGGCAGCCTGACCTACTGGCCTGGACGGTCGGAGGACGAGGTGCCCATGCTGCGGCTGGGCTGGCCCAAGGACTCGGCCTGGAAGGGTATCACCCGGGCGCAGCTGTACACCCAGCCGCCTGACGAGGGCCACCCGCCCCTCAAGGAGCTGGTGCGCCAGGAAATCCAGGCTGCCCGAAAGGTGGGGACCTCGGGGGCCTGGCGTCCGTTTCCCAGACCTGGACATCCTCAGACAGCTCCCAGACCTGGGAGAGCGCATCCCCTGGCCCCAGGGATTCTCACCCGTGCCCTCCTAGGACTTTTTAGTCCACACCCTGGAACCCAGGCGTCCACATGCCCCAGACCTCATCCTCACTCCCTTAGATATAGGGGTTCCCTTCTTTCCCCAAGACCTGAGTGTTCTTAGGCATCCATGCTGCTTGGTCCTAATTCTGACCTGACCCCCACCCCCAAATCTCAGTCTACTCCACCCGACTCACCCCCAGGGCCGATGTCTCCACCTCGTGCCAGGAAGGGCCCAGAGGTCTCCCTGCAGCCCGCAGCCTCCTGGCCAGCCTGTCCTTTCAGTTTTTGTGTCTGCTGCTCCCACACTAAGTGCTTTACATGGGCTTGTGTGTAATCCTCGGGAGGGCCCTGTGAGGTTGGGACTTACTATGCCCATTGAGGAGATGGGGAAACTGAGGCATGGGACGTTAAGTCTCTTGCCTGTAAGTGGCTGAGCGGGGATTTGAACCAAGGCTGTCTGGCTGGTAAGTCAGGGTTCATCACCACCGCCTTTTCCTCCCTGCAAGATCCAGGCCCTCAGCACCCGCCAGTCCGAAGGGCTCACCCTGGTGGCCTAGCAGGTCAACCCTCCCACCCCTGGCATCCAGGGCACCCCAAGGGCCCAGGTGTGCAGTTGCATCTATAGAGACATCCAGCCCACTGACCCACCCTGTCGTGTCACAGCTCAGCGGACACCATTCACCATCGCAGGCGTGCGGCTATGATGACAGCTTTCCAGCACTTGGAGGCCGGGGGCTCCAGGAAGGGATGCCTTTATCTCATTCACATGGGCACTGCTTAACCAGCAGCATGTCTGGGGGCTTCCCCCTCAGCCTCCCTAAACATCCCACCGAGGCCAGCTCTTAAACTCCCAGCTCCCAGAGCACCTCACCCCAGGGCCCCAGCCGCTGAATGTTCCCCGAGTCCCAGGCTCCATCCACAGGCCCCCTCCCTTCCAGCTGGTAGCCGTGGTCATGGACATCTTCACTGACCCAGACCTGCTTTGGGACCTGGTGGACGCTGCCACACGCCGTTGCGTGCCCGTCTACCTGCTTCTGGACCGCCAGCAGCTGCCTGCCTTCTTGACACTGGCCCAGCAGCTGCGGATGAACCCCTGGGCCACTGAGGTAGGGCCCTGGCCTGAGGGACCTTCGAGTCCCCGTTTCCCTGGCACTGGGGGCCGTGGGGGGCAGACCCTTCTGCGGAGGCCTGGCTCATCAAGGCTAACGCTAGCCAAGAGGGTCTCATGACATAGGAGGCACCCCCGAGCCCTCGGCAGAGTGGGGGTGTGTGGGGTGGGCCTGAGCAAGGGTGTGCCCCCCCCCACCCCCCCCCAGAACCTGGACGTCCGCGTCGTGCGGGGCTGCAGCTTCCAGAGCCGCTGGCGAAGGCAGGTGAGCGGCAACGTGCGAGAGAAGTTTGTGCTGCTGGACGGCAATAGGGTCATCTCGGGATCCTACAGGTGCGGCTGCCCCCTCTCCACATCGCCCGGGATCCTGCCCAGCTCCCTCTCAGTGTGCTCAGGGAGTAGCTGGCATTCTCTTTCCCAGCCTCTCTTTCCTCGTCTGTGAAATGGGTCTCAACACCCTGTCCAGGGAGGAGGTATGGCCACACAGAGCCGGCGTTGGGTCAGAGCCCGGGCCCGGCTGCCAGCCTACTTGGTGGCCTCAGGGTGAATCTGCATCTCCCTGAGCTGGTGTTCCCTCCTCTGGAAAACGGGACCTACGGTCTGTGTGTGGGAGTTTCAAAACCAGGAGAACCTGGGTTGGAGTCCTAGCTCTGGGGTGAGCTGTTCTGCCTCTCTGAGCACCTGTGAGGAAGATAAGAGCTCGGCCCTCACACTGGTTCCTGTCCCTCCTCTCATCCTTGGAGTCCGCCCGACCCTGGCTTCAGAGGCACTTGGAGGACTTTTTAAGACCCAGATTTCTGGGCCCCACTTCCATGCAGCTGGCCTGGGGTGGGGCCTGAGAACCAGCATTTCTAGCAAGTTCCTGGTTGGTATCCATGCCGTTGGTCTGGGGCCCATCCTTTGAAAACTGCCACCATAGAGACTGGGATGTTTTGAAGAGGATCTATCTTCCCAGTTTCGCTTGGGGACACAGTGACATAACGGTGCCTGGCATGGAACATAGGAAGTGCTCCGTAAACATCAGCTGTCATTTATTATTATTATTATTATTTTTACCATATTTTATCGACTCTAAGGTGCCACCAATGAAAAGAGGCACCTGGTCGAAGTGAAACAAGATACGTGTCTTAGAACCGATGAAATACAGTAGTGCAGTCAGACCCGCTGAGCGCAGGTCCCCACCCCGAAACCAGGCCGGAGGTGCTTTGCCGAGGGCGGGCTCCTGCGGACAGCTCTAGGACAGATGGAGCCAGGGCCACAAGAGGTTGTCCAGGGCCTCTGGCCGTTTAATGGGGGAGCGGGTGGAGGCAGCACAGCTGGGAGACAGTCACAGCAAACATGGGAGGAGCAGCGCACCCAGCCTCAGGCATGTGGCCGGCGCCGGCCACCGGCTCCTGTGGGGCTGGGGACCCCGTTGCACAGGGGGCCGTGGCAGCAGGTGGTGGTGAGGGCGTCGGTGACCCCCTTGTAGGTGACAGGCTCCTCATGGCCGCAGGAAGTGGACTGCAGGCAGCCTTTGGTGGAGACGGGGCTGAGGCCCGGGGCCACCCCCTGTCCCGTGTAGCAGGGCTCGTCGTCGCCACAGTGCACGCGGATGCCGGGGCAGTACTTGGAGTCGGTCAGCTCACAGAAGGTGCAGTGCTTGCAGCCTGGCAGCCCCAGCGGCAGAGCCGCCCCCAGAAGCAGCAGCCAGCCGAGGACCGTGGTGGCCTGGCGGCAGCGGGGGGGCCTGAGCCAGACGGTGGGCTTCCTGGGCCTCCTGGGACCGCTGAGCGGCTCTCTGCACGCCCTTGGCTCCCAGGGTCAGCACCTGAGTGGCCTTGAGCTCCGTTGTGACCACAGCGCTTTAGTCCTCGGGTCTCAGAAGCTTCCCCAGGACACAGACAAGCCAGCAGCTGATGCCCGACAAGAGTCTTTGTGGAACAGAATGGGGTGACCTCACAGACCCCCTCAGGGTTCCTCACTGGCTGCTCGGGGCGTGAGGTCATAGGTGGGGGAGGGGTGTCCCAATCTGAGGGCCTGCTGGGCCCGCTGACCTGCCGGAGCACGAGGACACTGCCACCCCGCCACGGTAAGGACACTCAGACCAGCACTTGTCACCCTGGCCATTAACTGGGTGCTGGGTGCCATGTCCGCTGAGGCGCAAGTACACAGTCCCTGGTGAGCCCATTTCTCAGGCGGGCAAACTGAAGCTCCGGAAAAGAAAGTGATGGATCTGAGGGCCCCCAAGGCAGGATTAGAGCTCAGGTTCATTTAATTCCAAAGGGGACATTTACTGAGCACCTGCTGTGTGCCAAGACCTGTGCTAGACGCTTGCAGCAACACTGATAACAGGCATATCAGGCACTGCTCAGCTCAGCTCGCTGGCTGGTGCTGCTAGGCAGGTGCCGAGCACCTTGCAGGGAGCTCAGCCCGTTCTCACTCATGCTAACTCTCCTGCCTTCTGGCTCCATATTACAGGCAAGCAAAGCGAGGTACGCAGTAGGCACCCCCAGAGCCTGCCACCCAGCAAGTGATTAAGAGGTGGCAGTCATTACAGAAAGCATTGGAGTCTTCAAAAAGTCCTGTGGGTGTCAGAAAACAACCCTGTCTCTTTCCAGAGAGGGAAACTGAGGCCCTGAGGTATCCCTGGGTGGGACAGGGCAGAGCCCAAGTTTAAAGTCAAGTCTGATTGCAGATGGTCCTTTAAATATCTGAACGCTTATCCTCACAGCAACCCTCTGGGGTAGGAACTTTGGTTGTTCCCTTTCTACAGAGGGGGATGCTGAGGCTGCGGAGGTCACAGGACTTGCCTGAGGTCACGCAGCGTGCCCTGGGACCAGGCTGCAGACTAGCAGTGGGGGCCGGGCCTCTGGGGAGGCGCGGAGATCCCAACCCCTCAACTCCATGCCCCCAGCTTCACATGGAGTGATTCACGCCTGCACCGAGGCCTGGTGACCCTGCTGACCGGTGAGATCGCTGACGCCTTCGGCCGCGAGTTCCGGACACTGTACGCAGCTTCCTGGCCGCTCCCGCCCGCACCCACCCCGGGCCCCTTGGTCAGCGCCCTGGGGGTGCTGAAGCTGACCCACAGCCCGCACCGCGTGGCCTGCCGTCGCTCTGTGGCCCCCATGTCACCGCCACCACCCAATGGCCCTCTGGCCCAACGCCTGGTGGCCTGCCAAGTCTTCCAGGGGGACAGGCAGGAGACCCCCACAGCCCCAGGGCTGGCACTCAGCGACATCCTGAGGAGTGTACAGCGCGCCCGGACCCCCAGCGGCCCGCCAGCCAGGCCCAGCCGCTCCCTGTGGGACCTGAGCCGCCTGTCCCAGCTGTCAGACTCCAGCGACCATGACAATGGGGTGAGAGCTGGTGGCTGGCCTTAGAATGAGAATAGCTGGAAGAGGCTGGAGGCAGCTGAGGGCCTACTGTGTACAAAGCCACTCAGTGGGATTCGTAATCGCATCGTCCATCTCCTACACCCCTGCTGGGTGCTGGGCGGGGGAGCGCCAGGGGGCAGAGACCCCGAGAGCCACGGTGGGTGCGAACCCTGGCAGGGTACACCGCCTGTGAGAGCTGGGAGAGAGGGGGAGGTGGGGATTTGCTGTCTCCATGTTCTCATCTAGGAAATGGGCTGAGCAGTTGTCCCCGTTCCCAGTTTGCTTGGAAGGAGGAGTCAGTGAGGGCAGAACGAAATAGAATCACCGTCATCATTACAGTAAACTCCCAAAGTGGAATTTATTTCCATTTGTTTCGGGACACCCACACCCCAGGTCTTAACTATTTTTACAGATGGGGAAGCTGAGGCTCAGAATGGTCAGGTGACTTGCCCAAGGTCAAAACAACGATCTTTTGTGGGCACCGTGCCATGTGCCAGGCCCCAGGCCAAGTGCTTTCCCAGAGGTGGTTAAAGTTAACCTTTCCCACGGTCATATGAGGTGTATGTTATTACAGCCCCTCACCCACCCATTGCCAGGTGGGGAAACTGAGGCACCAGGGAGGGGTTGGAACTCAGCCCTGGTTGCCTCCAGGCTGTGCTTTTAAATGCCCTGCTCATTGGCTTCTAGGATTTGAGGAGGCATTGGGAGGGGATTAAGGGAGCTCAGAGGGGTCTCTGTTACTCCCACTAGCTGCTTAGACACTGGGCCTCCCACAGAGCCTGCCCCAGTTCTCTGGGGTACTCAGTGTCCTCAGCTGTAAAGTGGGCTGTTGAGATGGTGAGAGCAGAGCCATGCGGGAGAAACAGGTGGACTCTGGCTATGGTCCCTCTGTGAGCTGCTCTCCCGCTCAGCCTCAGTTTCCCCATCTGCTAAGTGGAAGCTAGCGGCCTGCCCTGGGGGTGAGGGAGAAATGGCCCAGGAATGTCCTCTTTAGTTCCACTCAGGAGGACAGGAGATGGGCAGGGCAGGGCCAAGGTCCTCATCTCTACCTGCTCCGGAGCCACCCTCACCCAGCATCACCTCCCTTGGCAAATATTTGCTTCCCAAAGGCACCTGCCAGCTGCTTCCCGTTCTCCCCAGCTGCAAAGCAGCAGGGGAACACAGCTCCTGCCCCCTCTGTAGGCCAGGGGTCCCAGGCCTGCTGCTCGCTTGCTCCTGAAGCTCGGGGGCCTTCTCGCCTCCCCTCAGGGCTTTCACACCCCAGTCCTGTCCTTCCTTCTCCTACCGGCTCCTCCATCTGCCTTTCCTCTCCTCTCCCTCCTCTGGGACCCTGGAAACCACCTCTCACCTCCCTCTCTTTCCCTCCGCAGCTCAAGAAGTCCTGGGGCTCCAAAGACACCCCAGCCAGGACCCTGATGAGGCAGCGGGGCACTGGAGGGCCGCCCCGCGGTGAGGCAGACTCCCGTCCCCTGGCCTGGTGCCAGCCCTGGGGTGGCCCCCTGCCCCTCACCCCTGCCCGCCGCCTCCGCTATCTGTCCCCCACCCGGAGGAGGTTTGGTGAAGATGCGGCATCCAAAGTCTCAGAACCCAGAGGCACCCAGCAGCCAGATGGGGCTGCCCAGGCAGAACCCAGGGGGCAACCCTGACAGGAGCCAAAGCCGACTGGGCTGGCCCAGCCAGGAGAGCTGGGCAATCACAGCTCAAAGCCCCCTGCCCTGCTGTGCCTTGGACAAGGCTTCTAGCCTCAGGGTCTGGCAAGTGGAAGGGATTATTCTTCATTTGTCCTAGAACTTGAGCAAGCCCAGGGCCCACTCTAGACCTCAGTGTTACAGTCTAGAAAGTGGACACACAGTCTTGACTAGCTGGGAGCCTGTTAACAGTGCACATCTGGTTCCGGCCGGGTCAGAACCTCTCTGAGGACAGGCCTGGCTGAGTGGACCCAGGGCTGGAATTGTGTGGGTTGCAGGTGGGGATTCCTTGGGACCAAAGGGTAACTTTCTGCACCCACTGTGCTCAGGAGCTGTGGGTGAACTGAGCTTGGCCAAGGAGAGGAGAGAACCATCTGGGGGGTGGAGCTGAATGACGAGGGCCTGGAAATCGGTGGGGACACACCTCCTGGGCAATAGAGAGGGGCTGGGCAGGCGCTGGGATTGTTTTGTGGATGCTAAGGGGTGAGTTGCTGGGTCTCCCTTTTACCTTCGCTCAGAATAAAGCTGCTTCATTTCAGAAACTTGCATTTCCACAGCCTAGCGCTGTGTCCGGGCCTCCAGCGCCCTCTTCCCCAAGGACCCAGAGTCGGGGCTGCAGCCCCCTCGCCGCGGGAAGTCATTGCCCAGCGCTGGCCTCCCTGTAGCACCTTGGCCTCCGGGCGGGGCTTCTGAGTCACCGACCCCACTGTGCCAGGTGCGGAAGAGGACCGCGTCCTTCCCAAGCCCTGGGCGCCGCGGGCGGCCTCCCCCCCTGCTTCCGAGGCCCGCAGCGGCGCCCGGCCCGCCCTCGCACGCCCCCTGCCGCCCGCCCGCGGCACGCCACCTCCCTAGCGCATCGGGAAGTCGGGGCAGGAGTGACGTATTTATTGGCAGGGTCACGGATTGGGGGGCTCGGAGGCCTGGCCTGGGCTGGGGCTGGGGCTGGGGTCGGAGTCAGGGCTGGAGTCGTCGGGGGCCACGTCCCAGGGGAAGGTCGGCAGCCCCCGCATCTGCTCCCGGTAGACACGGTCGAAGGCTTCGCTCTGCGCCACCGTGAAGTGGTTCTTCCAGTCACCGCACACCCCTGGAGGGGAGGGAGGGGTGGCCGAGGTGAGGGGCGTCGGGAGCATCGTCCCGCGTCCCCAGCAGCCCGCCCACTTTCCCACCAGCGGGCCTTTGCCCGTGGTGGGCCCTATGCCAGGAGCGTGTCCCTGCCCCATCCCCATTTTGTCCCTTTACCGATTTGAAGGCTGGCTCTCACACAGCGCCGGTCACCCGGCCAGAGCCCTGGGCACCATTCTCGCCCTTTCCCTGCCCTGCTCATCTCTCCGCGGGGAACATCCATCTGCCTCCCCATCTAGCACCCCTGCACACCCTCACAGCCCCTGTGTCACCTCTACGACCTGTCCCTAACCTCCCTGGCTGGAGTAAATGCTTCCCCTGAGCACCTGTCGGGCCAGGCATGGTGCCGCCAGCCTGCCACGATTTGCTTCGATTCACTCATTTCCCCTCACAGTGACCCAGCAGGCCCAGGGCATGAACCCTGCCAGTTCCCTGTGCCCCGGGCAAGCGCAGGAATCCCTCCGAGCCCCTGATGTGTTATCTCACCATGGGGTGATAACCTGGGGTGCCACTCCTTACCTGGAATCGTGGGGTTGACGTCATTTGGATCCCAGTCTTCTGAATTTTAGCAAGCGCACATACTATGTATCATATGATGGGCTGTGACACGTAGGGAGGTCTGGGGGCCTCCTTGCAGTGAATGAATAGTGACCCCCCCCCCCACAATGTTCATGCCCCAATCCTTGGACCCTATGAATATGTGGCTTTACATGGCAAAAGGGACTTTGCAGATGGGATTAAGTTAAAGATCTGGAGATGGGGAGCTGATCCTGGATGATCCAGGTGGACCCAATTTAATTGGAAGGGTCCTTATAAGAGGAGAGGCAGGAGAGTTAGAATCAAAGAGTATGCGCCACGTTGCCGGCTTTGAAAATGGAGGAAGAGGCCATGAGACAAGGAAGGCAGGTGCATCTGGAATCCAAAAGGGCGGGGAACAGACTCCCCCTGGCAGCCTTCAGAACGAACACAGCCCTGCTGAATCTTTGGTTTCAGCCCAGTGAGACTAATTTGGGACGCTGGACCTCCAGAACCCGTAAGAGAATACATGTGTGTTGGTTTAGGCCACTGAGGTTGTGGTGTTTTGTTACATCAGCCGTAGGGGACGAACACCCTCCCACTCCTACCCCGTAATCCGACACCTGACTGTTTCTCCGGTGAGCATTTAGGCCAAGAAGGACTCAGGCAGACCCTGAATAGCTTCCGGGCAGGGCAGTTGGGAGCTGGCTACGGTAGTGCCCGTGGGCATCCTGTTCCCACGTGGGGCTCCGGGTAGGGGTGGCGAGCCTGGCATGTGCCAGGCCCCCCTGGTAAGCCCTGTGTGTGGAGTCAATCCTGGGTCTACCAGGACCCCGTGAAGGTCGTTCTGTTTGGAATACTCCTGTGTTACAGCTGCGGAAACTAAGGCCCAAGACGTTCGTCCCTCGCCCCAGCCACACAGCCAGGCAATGGCCCAGTGGGTCCTGGGACCCCTACACCCCCGCACCTTTCCGGAGGAAGGCACCGTGGCGCTGGTCCAGTATGCTGGGGGGCAGCAGTGTGAAGTTGGACATCACATTGGCTTTCATGGCACTGAAGGCCGAGTGCGCCACGACGGAGCTCAGAGCCTCATTGTCCAGCGACCGGCCCAGGAACTGGCAGATGCGCTGCACGGAGCCATGGAGATCCTGGGGGCAGCGGCAGGGGTCAGGGAGTCAGGTGAAGGGAGTGGCTGGCGGAGGAAGGGGCCTCTGGGTGAGGAAGGAGCCCCAGGCCCAGAGCTGCGATGTCTGAGTACCGGCCCAGACTATCTGGGTGCCTTCACTTCTTTGCCTCAGTTTCCCCACCTCCTAGCTGAGGGTTGGGCTATGGCCTCTGAAGGTTTTTGCAGTTTTGGGCTTTGGAGGGTTCTGTGGGTGGGGGGGAAGGGGTGGGCTGGGTCAGAGCGAGCAGAGGTCAGTCCAGTACCTTATGTAGAGTCACCCTCATTCAGGTTAGAAACAGGTGTCAGCTAGTCTGTGCCCCAAACCTGCTGCTCGCCCAGGTCCCCATCCCAGAACAGCCCCGTCATTTGCCTAGTCACAGGCCCACCCCCTCCTTATCTGTCTCCTTCATGCCTGCCCTCGACCCTTTCTGCCATGACACGGGGCTGCCAGGAATACTCTGCACCCCCCTCCCTGACCTGGCAAGCTTCCCTATCCAGATGCAGCCTCAGTATCAGCTCCCACAGGACAGTGACGGCTCAAGGCACGGGACTGAGCGCCTACTGTGTACCAAGCTCTGGTCCACGCCCCTCATGTGTATTTGTGCCCATCCTGCTAATAGCCTTGCAGAGAGATGTCCTTAACCCAGTCAGTAAGCAGAGGCCCAGAGAGGGGAAGACACTTGTCCAGGGTCACACAGCCAGGGAGGAGCTCCCAGCTGAACCCCCAAAACCCACAATCCCCCCTCCACCTTGCTGCCTTCTCTGATATGCAGTGATCAGCCTTGTGGTCATATTGCCCTATGCCACGTCCCCCATTTTCCAGGTCGTTCTTGCTTTCATAACCCTCCATCCCTTTATCCTCTTGAACCACTGACGTGTCCCAGAAATTCTAACCTGTTGGCGGTTTCTCACACCCAGGGGCAGCCCAGAAGCTCTGTCAGGCTGCATGTCCCAGTTTTTGGTTTGGAGAATAAAGCTTGATGGAAAAGAGGGGGGAGGGGTAATGCCGAAATCTTTTCTGGATATTTCCATCCAGAGAGATTTGCCATCCGGAGAGGGAAACCCCCTGGGGTCTGCAGTGAAGAGCTCTGAGCCTCAGTGATCAACCCTCCCTAGGTTTCCTCTTCTATAAAGAGGGGCTAATAACAGTATCAGGGTGAGCCATATAAAATTACCAATTTTTACACATCAAAACGGGTCAGATATTGGCAATCCTGTGTGGTTCAATCAATATGCACCTCAGCTGTCCACAATTTGTGATGATTAAATGAGATAGTTCATGTAGAGCTTTGGTGTATGGCCTTTGCTATTATGTTATTACTAATTAGATAGGCCCTGGCTCGCAACCTAATCACTCTTACGTTACACACTAGACTAACACTTGGGGCACCTTTTCAGATGGTTACAATGTGCCAGGGCCAGGCATTGTGGTCCTCATGACAACCCCCTGAGCTGGCATTTTTTACCCATTTTAAGTATGAGACTTCTGAGGCTCTGAGAAATTTTAAGAGGATTTTAACTGCTTTCTGGGGCACAAAATTCCAGGCTCTTTTCACTGTGAAAAGTACAGACCATAAGGAGAATACAATACATGAACTGCACATGCGAGAGGAGAACATGTATGGGAACTCTGGTGAAAAGGCATGTCTTGGGAGCCTCCCAGGTTCCCAGCCTCTGGGAACAGAGCTTTGTTAAAAAGCTAGAATGGTTGGGCACCTTCACTGTGGACTGTCCCATCTACAAGCCCAGCATCTTCCTTAAAGCTGGGTAAAGTCCTACGAATTGCGCATGGCCCTTTCTTTCAGGGCGCCCTCCCTGATTGCCCGAGCCCAACAGCATCTCTCTCCCAGGTGCCTGCCCCAGGGATGTCTGATGGGATCCAGGCGGGATCCCAGTCTAACTCAAAGGCTATTTCCTTCCACTGCTTTCCTCTGCCTTTCAGGTCACAGCCATCACAGAAGCTCACTTCCCATGGGCCATGGTTTCTCAAGATCTTTATCTTATCACCTCCCTTGCTCAGAGTATGGCTCACATTTGGTTCACGGAATGGCTCCCCCCTACTCAGAGAAAAGCCAAAGTCTCTGCTGTGTCCCCTGTGCCCTCTCTGGCCTCGTTTCCCACCCCCACCCCCACCCCCACTCCATTGGCTCTGGCCACGCCGGCCTCTTTGCTCTCCATAGAACACATCAAGCACCCTCTCACCTCAGGGCCTTTGCACTGGCTGCTCCCTCTGCCTGGGACAGTTTCTCAGACACCTCCAAGGCTCCCTCTGCTCCTTCAGAGCATTGCTTAAGGGTTACCTTCTCCTAGAGGTCTCCCCTGACTACCCTATTAACAATGCATCCACACACGTTCTTTAACCTCCTGCCCTGCTTGCCTTTTCCTCTTAACTCTTCTCACCAGTTTCGATCTGTTTGATTTATTTGTCCATGATCTGTTCCCCTGTTCACAGGCTCAGGGACTCTGTTCTGTTAACAATATATCCCCGGTACCTGGTGTGCTGTGCAGCGGAGCAGGCCTTACAGGGAGGAAAGCGGTGTGCAGAGGGGAGGAGTTGGGGGGCGCTGGGCCGAGGTTGAGGGGGAATCACCTGCTGCAGCTCCTCATAGGTGATAAACAGGAAGTTCTCTTTGCCCTGCATCCGAATCCAGCCCTTAATATGGTCGAACCAGGAGCCAAACTGCACTGCGGGTGGACGGGCAGACGGGGTGAGGAAGGACTCAAAGCCTAACTAGCCCCGCGTGGCCCCAGGCCTGGACCCTCAGAGCTGAATCCCCTCCCCCCAGTCCCCCACCTTTGTCTCCCACGTCCCTCTGTCTCTCCCTCTCTTTCTTCATTTATTTCTGTCTCTTCTTATTTCTCTGTCTCTGCCTCTCTGTACTTGTGTATCTCTCTGTGTCTTTCTTTTTCTCTGTCTGTGACTTACTCTGTGTCTCTCAGTCTGTCTCCAGTTCCGTCTCCCCATTTCTCTAATTCTTGTGGCCTTTCTGTTTCTCTTGGTCTCCTCTCTGTCTCTATTGCTCTCGATTAAGGTCCTGTATCTCTGCCTCTCTCTCCTTATCCCTCTCTGTCCCTCTTCCTGTCTGGGTCCACTAGGGGCTCCCCAACCTCACTCTGCCCCAGTTCTCACCTTCGCCCTTGAGGAAGTTCTGCAGAAACTGGTCAGGTGGGCCAGGGTCCTTCAACTGCCCGGCAATCTTGGAGTAATGATAGAGAGAGACCACCACATCCCGGGGGTCCCGGCCCATGTAGATCACCTGTGTGTGGATGTTGGGGAGAAGGTGTCAGACATGGACAGGACCCCAGCCCCTGAGGGTGTGTCCTTGAGCCCCCTCTCTTCTGACCCTGCAGCAGGAAGGGCTCAGGGTAGACTTCTCAAGGGACTTCCCAGCTAATGGTAACTCAGATCAGTTCACCTCATTCCAGAGGATGGGGAGAGCTCCCTCCAATCACATCCGAGGAGGAGGGAAGGAATGCTTCTGGGCCAGGTGGAAGGACAGTTTGGCTTCAGGGAATAAAGAGGGAAGAAGGAAGGCATGGGGTTCAGGATGGGGGAGATCAGGGTGAATGGTGTTGACAGCAGAGAAGAGGAGCCGCGCCTGCTTCCTATTCCTATAGCCAAGGCCCCATTCTCACCCTTTCCTGCCTGGACCATCACCCTCCTCACCAGCCTCCCAACCTCTAGACGATCCCAGAGGGTCTTTCTGCCCTCCGTTGCTCTCCAGCACCCCAGGCTAGAGTCAGCCCCAGCTCCGATTCCCTGGCTCTAATCTGCTTCCAGATTCGTATTCCAGACCAACCCCACTTCATTCCCATCCAGCAAAACCCCCCTTTCCTGTGCTGTCCTTTCCTGACAACTGTCTCCTTCCCCGAGACTAAGGTCCGCCACACAGCAGGTCAGCCACATCTATGTGGCCGACTCCTTGGCGCTGAGGCTCGCCTGAGCCTCCCCGGTGGGTGACACTCTGTGTGTGACGTCACACGCTATTGTTGGGGAGGATTAAGCGTTATCCTAGAAGCTGGCTTCCCTTCTCTCCAGATGCTGCCCGACACGCCTCTTCTCTTTGCTGATTTTAATCTCTTTCCTTTTGCTGACATAAACCGTAACCATGAGTTCAGCAGCTCTGTGAGTTCTGTGAGTCCTACAAAGCACTGAGCGGGAAGGTAGCCTTGGGACCTCCTAGGGGGCCCCATCTGTCTACAGTCACTTGCTCTGACCCCACCAGTCTCTGGCCCTCCCCTCCCGTCCTCTCCACAAATGTAAGTGCCCAGCCCAGATCTCCTGCCAGATCCACGTTCATTTATCTCATAGCCCAGTGGCAGCCTCCACCTGAAGTCGATGGGCCACACCAGAGATACCTCTTCCCTCTGGCCCTCCCCTCCCGTCCTCTCCTCAGATGATGGCAGACCTTCCTCCTGGTTGCTTAAGCCAAACATCCTGGAGTCACCCTTGACTCACTGGTTTCTCTCACACCCACATCCAGCCTGTCCACAAATCCTCCTGGTCCCACCTTCAAAATAAACTGCAAACCCACCCCTTTTTCTTCGCCTCCACTGCCATCACCCTGGCCCCCTCCGACTCACCTCCCATCTGGACTACCTGCCGTCACCCCGACAGTCTGTTCCCCACCTTGCAGCCAGCGAGTGCCTGTGAGACCCTAAGTCGGGCCCTGTCCCTGCTCAGAGCCCTGCCCTGGCTCCTGTCTGGCTGAGTACAAGAATGGCTGTTAGCTCCCTGACCTCATCCCCACGTCTCTGCCCTTCGCTCACTTGGCTCCAGACACACAAGCCTCCTTGCCGGTCCTCAGACGCGCCACACCTGCCCCAGGGCCTTTGCACTTGCCTGTTCCTCTGCCTGGACTGCTCTTGCTCCCCACACCCCGCCATAGCTCCTTCCTTCACCTCCCAGGTCTTTACTCAAGCAGCATCTTCTCACTGGGGCCTCCCTTGACCACCCTGGTTATCACTGCAGCCCCACCCTCTCCTTCTTCCTGATTTGGATGGATCACCTTGGACGCAATGCTTTTCTTATTTACTCTGTCTACTCTCGGCCTGTTCCCCTTTAGAATGTGAGCCCCCAGGGCAGGCATTTCTGGGTATTTTATTTACTATTGTCCTCGATCAGGGCCAGGCACGTAGTGGGTGGCCAGTACATCTGTGCTGCATTCATCAGTTATCACCCGCCCCCATGCACACCCCTCCCTCCTGCACCTTGGCCTTGGAGGTGAAGAAGGCCTTGGTGAAGAGCTGGATGGGGAGGTGGGAACTCATGACGCGGGGGCTGGGCAGGTTCGAGAGGTTGAAGGCACCCATGATTGTCTCACACCAGGGCGCCCGCCTCCAGATGGGCACTGAGCGGGTCCAGGAGGGGTCCCCGTCCCTTAGGATCAGGCTGAGGATCTCGATCATCCAGTTGGTGCCTGCAGGGAGATACTGGGATCATTAATCAGAGGTGGGGAGGGGTGAGGAGGGGGATATAATCAGGTTCATAATGGCTGCATTTAGTGTACGATTCGCTACATACTTTATGGCGCGGCTCCTTCACAACCAGCAGGGAAGGCAGGGTGGGTGATCTTTATTTTCTGAGCAGGCAACTGAGGCTCAAAGAAGCAAAGTCGCTGGCCAAGGCAGCAAAGCCAGGCAGTGGCATGGGGCAGAGACCGACCACCCAACCGCATTTCATTTTCCTACCGGGACTAGGACGAGACCACACTTTTCTAGCCTGCCGCGCAGCCCCACGCGAGGCCACGTGACCGAGTGCGGGCCGCAGAAGCGCAGGTGGCCGCCATCCCCAGGCATGGCCAGAAATCGCCTCCCACGTGAACCCACGCCCTCCCGCTCCTCCCTGCTGGCTGGAGGCAGAGACACCAGTGGAAACTGGAGCTCCTGGGCATGGTAGAGCCGAAAGATGGAAGGACCTGGGTTGCCTGAGACTGCATGGATTCCCCTCCATGTCCCTCCATCCACCCTGCTCTGACTGGAGCGTACAGGGATGAGAAATAAACTTCCACTGGGTTCAGCTTCCGAGATTCTGAGGCTTCTGTATTAGGGCAGGAGCATTCCCTTAGTGCGAAGAGGAAGCTGAACTTGACCCCAGGTGTCTGGACTTAAGATCTTAGCTCCTTTTACTGCTCCTTCTTGGGAGTCACCCCTTGATATCTGTGGCAAGCCACAAATGTCATGTAGTAGGAAGGGACATTATCAATGATCCCGTTCCACAGGTCCGGACTCCAGGGGACTACAGTCAACTCAGATGAGAAATAATAATAATCATCATCATAATGTTAACAATCACCTATATTAGTCTTATATTGCCTTGGATCCTAACAACCACCCTGGGCCAGTTCTCAGGATAGTGCCTCTAGGCTCCAAATTCACTCTTCCTTGCCTGTTTTGTGATGCAGGAGCCGGACCCTGTAAACATTTCTCCTATGTCAGTTGGCTCAATGTTAAGCTCTGTCAATAGAGGGCGCTTGAGGAGCCCTGCAGGAAGTTGGGGTTCTCTTCCCGGATCTCCTGCGCCTGTCCCAGCTGTCATCATTTATGGCATCCATCATTTATGACGGACAATGGCCAGGTGTGCAATGGACACCCAGTGACACTCCCTGCCCCCTACCCCCAAGCAAACTTCCCAGAGTGCTCTGCTCAGCTTGGGGGGTGGCTGCTCCCTGGATCAGCTCTTCCTGTACTGCCAGGGTTCCAATACTTAACTTGGTCATTTAGTCCCGTTACTAGTTACTGGTACTTTTTTGAGGGAGTGTGGTAAAGTATACAAAATATGGAATTTACTGATTTAACCCTCGTTAAGTGTGCAGTTCTGTGGCATTAAGTACGTTCACATTGTTGTGTGACCATCACTGCCATCCATCTACAAACGTTTCAAACAGAAAGCCTGGTGTTTGGGAAACAGAGTTCTACAGCTTTGAGGGAGGGAAATTTGGGTGTATCCCTCAAAATCACAGACGTACAGACCTTTGGCCAAACAATTCCATATCTCAGAGTTTATTCTACAGATAAATGCATATGTGTACAAATGATAGATGTCTGAGATGTGGCATTGTGTATAAATTTTACATTGTACATATAGGCAGAAGATTAGAAGCTAGTAAATACTGATCAGTAAGGAACTTTAAACACGAATTTTGTACATCCAATGTTATAGAATACTTGGAACTGTCAAAAAAGATAACAAGGAAGCTCTTTGTCTACAGCTCTAAGATGGGATGATGTTAAAATACAAGGAAAAAGCAAGCAAAAACATAGCGCAGAATGGTGTGTGAAGAGTGTTAACTTTTGTGGGAAAAAAATAAAAATATACTGATGTACATTTCTGTTTGTAGATACAAATTCTGGAAGGATACACAGGGGCTAATGGTGACCACAGGAAGAGGGAAATCCTTCAGAGCAAACCTTTGTACCTCTTAAATTCTGAACTATCACTGCATTACTTTTTAAGAAAGAAATTAATGCATTTTAAGTTCTAAAAAGAAGCTAGAATAATTGGACTTCATACTGTATATAAAAATTATCTTGAAATGGATCAGAGTTTTAAGGGTTAAATCTAAACTATAGAACTTCTAGAAGAAAACATAAAAGAAGACTTAATGACTGTAGTTTAGGCAAAGATTTCTTAGTTGTGACATCAAAAGTCTGACCCATTAAAGAACAAATTGACAACTTGGATCTCATGAGAATTAATAACTTGTGCTCTGAAGACACTGATTAGAGAATGGAAAAATTAGCCACAGACTAGGAAGAGATATCTGCAAAAGGCATATCTGATGGAGGGTTTGTAATCAGATTATACAAACAACTCTCAAAGCTCAATAAAAAGAAAACAAAACAACTCAACTAAAAAGAGAGGGAAAGATTTGAACCCTTCACCAGAGAAGATATACGATAGCTAATGAGCACAGGAAAAGATTCTCAACATCATTGGCCATGAAGGAAATGCAAGTTAAAACCACAGTGAGATGCCAGTATGTACCTTTCAGAGTGACTTAAAAAACAACAACAACACACCTGACAATATCAAGTGATGGCGAGGAACAACTGGACCTCACCTATGTCGCTGGTGAGAACACAGAATGGTAAAGCCACTTTGGAAAACAGTTTGGCAGTTTCTTATAAAATTAAGCACACATCCTTCCCACAGACTCAGCACTCCTGCTTCTAAGCACTTACCCAAGACAAACGAAAACATATTTCCATGCGTAGACATGCACACAAAGCTTCGTAGCAGCTGTGATCATACTTACCCCAAACTGGGAACATCCCAAATGCCCTTCAACAGATGCATGGTTAAGCTGCCTGCGCTCCATCTAGAGTGGAGTAATCCTCGGCAGTAAAAAATACAGCTTGAGTGAATCTAACGTGCATTAGGCTGAATTAAAGAAGTCAAAAACTACACATGGTGCTAGTCTATTCATATGCCTTTCTGGAAAAAAGCCAAGCATTTGCCCCAGTAGGGGCTGCCAACAGAGGAATGGTGGCAAGGGGCTGGGAGGGAGGCAGAGCTGACAATAACCAGTGTGAAGGGATTGGGGGGACTGTGGGGGTGTTCTATGTCTTTACTCTGGTGCTGGTTCTAGGACTCTCTATGTCTGTCAAAACTCTGAGAAAAAGGCATGTATGCTAATGTTCTAGAAGTGTTAGTCATAATACTCAAGGAGCGGAAACAATTCAGGTGCTCATCAACTGATAGGCAAATGAGCAAAAGATGCTATGACCATGCCCCGGAATGCTACTCAGCCATAAAAAGGAATGAAGCCCTGACACGGGCTCCAAGATGGATGAACCTCAAAAACATGTTCAGTGAAAGAAGCCAGACACAAAAGCCCGTGTATGGTAGGATTCCATTTATATGAAATGCCCAGAAGAGGCAAATCTGTAGTCAGAAAACAGATAAATGGTTGCCTAAGGCTGGGAGGCGGGGATGTGGGGCTGAGGTGACAGCTAATGGGCACAGGGTTTCTTTTGGGGCAATGAAAAATGTTCTAAGACCAATCGTGGTGATAGTTATACAACTCAGTGAATATCCCACAGACATAGAATTGCACATTTTAAAATGGGGGAATTGTATGCTATAAGAATTATAATACCTCAAAACTGTTCCCCCATCCCCCCCAAAAAACGCTTCAGAGAACTCTATGCTGAAAAGAGTGATTATGTTTTGGAAAATTTCAAAAATATTATAAAAAAGAAAAGTCAACCCATCATTTTAGAGAAGAAAAGGCTTAAGTCCATCTCTTCTCTCACTGAAACGTCCCTGAGGGACTTTGAGTAAAGTCACTACAGGCTCTCACTCGCTCCAAAGGGAGGCATTATCAGCCTGTGTGCCCTGGCCTTGCCAACCTTCTCTTGTTCCCTCAAACTCAGAGAGCTCCCCTACCTCAGGGCCTTTGCACGGACTGTTCTGCTGTCTGGGACGCCCTTTCCCATTCAAACCCCTCTGCAGTTTTCTGGTATCCACATGAACACCTTCTGCCCTGGAAGCCTGCCCTCTTCCCCCAGGCTCTCTCTTGTTAACTACATTCAATGCTCTCCACACCTTTCCCAGGGTGGATCCATCCCAATCCTAATTGTATAGACACACCCATGACTGCACCTTTAAATGAAGCCTGTTTCTCCCAACAACTGACAGACGTCTCTCTTGTTCACATTTGTGTCCCCACACGTGGCAGACAATCAGTAAGTCACATTTCAAAGACGGGATGGAGAAAATGATCATCCTCTGTCCTTCCTTCTTTCCATGAATATTTATTGAATGCTTGTTATGTGCCAGGCACTAGTTTAGGCTCGAAGAACACAGCAGTGACCCAGACCAGCTAAACTATCTGCCCTCATGGAGCTTTGTGTCCTGGTGCGGAAACCAGAGCATAAAGCAACAAAGAAAAATACAGCACAGTGGTTGGTAGTGATAAATGCTATGAGGAAAAGTGGACACGCTGCTTTAGCCAGGGAGGCCAAGAAAGGTGGGTGAGGGGGCGGAGCCAGGACAGGTGTTCCTGGCGGCAAACCGGCCAGGGCAAAGGCCAAGCTCACCCCGGTTCTGAGCAGACCCAGGCCTCAGCCCTTCCCGCCTCCCATTCTCCTCGCGGCGCCCTTCCCATCCTCTGTCCCCGCCCGGCTCCCCGGGCGCCTAGCCCAGCCCAGCAGGCACCTGACTTGGGGTAGGTGATGATGAAGATGTCGTCGTCCTCCACATTGGCGTTCTCCACAATGCTGATGCTCTCGGGTGAGTAGAGGCCGACTGGGAAGGGGACGCCCTTGTACTTGAAGTATTCGCCGGACAACTTCTGGCTGCGGGGAGAGATGCCATGAGAACTGGGCAGGAGGTGGGTGGGGTCCCCCCCGGCCCGGGAGGCTGGGGGCCAGAAGCCTGCATCTGAGTATCCTCCCAGGTCCCAGAGCCTGCACCGGGACCGGCTTTATAGCTGAGGCGTCCAGGACACACGGTGGGAAGGGGCAGAGGATTCTCAGGGCAGGAGGGAGGGCGAGCAAGGAGGTCGGGGAGGGGCACCCACTCACTAGTGGAACCCTGAAGCCTCATCCTCGGCAAGGTGCGTCTGGTTTAGGAAAACCCCACCACAATCCTATGAGGTAACCGTGATTATTATCCCTAGTTTATGGATGAAGAAAGCGCGGCACAGAGAGGTTGAGTGTCTTGCCCAAAGCCGCACAGCTAGTGGGACATGGAGCACGTGACATCTGCAAAGTGGGGCCAAGCGCTTTCCCTCTATTGACTCTCAACAGTCGAAGAAGACGCCAAGTCCCCACCCCATTTCACAGAAAGAGGAAACTGAGCAAAGAAGTCAAGTGCCCCGCCCCCTCCTACACACCCCAGAAACCCAGACGCGGTGTCAACCAAGGAGCTAAGCCCCTCACTCACTCCAGCTGCTTTCCCAAAAGCCCCGCCATGCACTTCTGTAGCCATTATACAGAAGTAAAATTTTCCAAAGTGAGATATTTTAAGAACAATCCTTTAAGCTGCTCTTTCCATCACAGCCTCCCCTGGGGACTCCCGTTCATGGCCTGGGAGGGGGTTGGGTATTTGGGGGACCTGGCTAAGGTGAAGTTGAATTGGGGATTCGTTTTTCTTGGCTTGGAGTTATGTTAACCCAGAGCCGGCGAGGAGTACTTGCTAGAATTAAAGACACGAAGGCGGAAGGCCTGACAGAAGTCGGACCATGATGGGGCCTGGCACCGAAAGTATATGGTCGGGGAGGAGACTCAGGCTTGAAGTGTGTGAAGCCAGAAGCTAGTCTGTGCTGTTTTTTGAGAATGTTTGGAATATCCGTCCGCTTCCCAAATCAAACAAGTTACTGTCATTTCTTTTCTCATTCTAAATAAACATCTCCCCCACCTAAGGGTGCAGTCGTTGATTCTTTTTCTCAAGGAGAACCCAGTCAAAACGGTATCAGCTTCAAGGGCTTCCAAACCTCAGACCCACCCAGGCTCAGCCACCCCATCGAGTGACCTTCCATTTGTGTCTCTTCACGGTCCATGAGGCCAGTACACTGGAGGGGAGAAAAGTGTGTGTATAAATAGGTTATATTGTTGTGAATTTCATTTCAGGCTATGAAGACGATGTTACATATTGTGCAAAGACAGTTGGGGCCTGACCATGTAGATTCAAGTCAGAAACTTCCTGTGGAGGCAAAGATTCGGAAGCAAGAGCCCTAAGGTTCCTGGTAGTGGGAGGTTCCAGCACAGGAAGAAATGAGCAATGGCGCCAGAAGGCAGGGGGTGGTCATCGCCCGGGGGATGGGTACCTGAGGGTGGGGGCACAGGGGCTGGTTATACGGTGTGCCCACTTTGCAAAACTTGCTGAGCTGCGGACCAAATCTCTGCACGGCGTTCATGTGAATTTTACTTTAATTCAATGAACAAATGAATAAAATATTGAAGGAAAAAAAAACACTCTTCCCACTGAAATGACTGTTTTTGATAAAAAGGAGGTGAGGTGTTGGGCCCAGTGAAGTTGGAAACCCAGCTGGCATGCAGAGGTCTTTTCTGTGAGTTCTTCCTCATCTGCCCAGCTGACAGATGAGGCAACTGAGGCCCACTAAGGGCTGTGACTTGCCCAGGGGGCTCCAGGGTCTTTTCTGAAGGCCTCTACCAGCTTCAGAGATTTGAGGGATGGGGAGCTTCTCCAACGCCTGGCAGGCTTGGAGCAGAAGGACAAAAGTTGGAGAACTGTGTACTCTGCCTGGAGTGGTGGACAGGCTCTGCGGAGGCAAGTGGGTCTCAGCCCAGCCAGCGAGGGCTTCCCAAGGAAGGGCAGATTGCTGAGGCTGGCTGGGAGGCGGGCAGTGGTGGAAGCTGGCATCTGGACTGTGGTCTGCTGGTGAAGGCCCCCTCTGTTTTTGGCTTGGGGCTGTTCCCCAGGGGACAGGGAGGGAGGCCTGGTCACCTTATAGGGGTGGGAGTGGCCTTGCTTTTTTGCAGGCCCAGCTCCTGAGTACCCGAGTGGTGCAGGCATGAGTAAGTGCGGTTCTGGAGCTGGACATGGCCTGCTCAGTGTCTAGCTTTGCTACTTTCTAGCCAAGCTGAGGCCTAGTGCTTAATCTCTCAGTGCCTCAGTTTCCTCAATGGCAAAATGGGGAAAGAAGTAGCATGGTTTTGTGGTTAACAGTATGAACCCTGGAGCCCAAGTACGTGGGTTTGAGTTCTTCGTTCCACCAGCTGTGTGGTTTTGCGCAGGTCATGCAACCTCTCTGTACCTCAGTTTTTTTCATCCATAATATGGGAATAATAATAATCTCTACCTAATAGGGTTGTTGTGAGCACGTATAAAGTGCTTAGAGCTGTGCCTGACACAGAGTAAGCACTATATAAATGCTTCCTAGCTTTTAAAAAAATAGGGATAGTCAATAGAAGTAAAACGATTAAAATAGAACCTGGCTCACAGTTTGCATTCAGTCAGTCTGGGTTAAAATTGTCCTGTTATTATACACAGTAATAGAGGAAACACTGGGTGTCCGTGAGCCCAGAGGAGGGGCCGCTTAGTGCAGTGTTCGGTTCACAGTGGGGCCTCTGCACTGTGTAATGGTGACATCATCACCATTCAGTGACATTGTTCAGTGACAGTTACCCCATAGGTTGAGCGTTGGCAGTGGAATTAGTGATGTCACTGGTTGCCAGGCAGATTTAGCCCAGTGGGTGGGAGCTGTGAGGTCATCAGTTACCAGGCAGATTAACAGCTGCGTGCCTGGGCCTTCGTGCTCTCTGTACCTAGAGTAGTGGATCTCACCTCTTTGAGCCTCAGTTTCCTCATCTGTCACATGAGGATAACAGTAATCCTACCTGAGGATTAAAAGGATGATATATGTTGAGTGTATGGCTCCTGATAAATGCTCTGGAAACTGCAGCTGCCATTAGCATTCAGCTTTATTTCAGTCTGGGATCTTGCCCCCAGCTCCTTGAGGGAGAAATTTCCTGCCCAGTTTACAGGAGAGGAAAACGGAGATGCCAACAAGGGAAAGATCCTGTGTCCTTCAGGGGTCCCTGAGGATGTACCCCCGGCCCCCCTCAGCACTTACAATCTCTAAGTCCAGGGCCCAAACCCTGCCCCAGGAGGCTGAGACCAAAGCAGTGCCAGGGCACAGTCGGTGCCCAACCAGTACCTGCGTGAATCAGTGAACGTGTGACGAAAGAACAAAGGGCTTCCCAGGCAAAGAGGGAAGCAAAGTCAGAGAACACTTGCCTTGTTCTTCCACCGGCCTCAGGGGCCCTTAACCCCAGGGCACTTTAGAATCCCCTGCAGGGTCTACAGAGACTACCCAAGGCCTGGCCTCTCTCCAGACCAACAGCGTCCAAACCTTAAACCAAGGCGCCCTCGGATCCCAGACAGCTGGCTGCTCTGTAAGTAACTCAACATCGAGGTTCAATAATCGAGGCACAAACATGGGAGAGCTGGGGTCCGCCTGCTTGTCGTAATGCTCCAGATGAGAAGGCGGTGGTTCAGGGAGGGGAAGCCATTTGGCAAGGCCACCCAGTGAATACAAGCGGAGCTGGGATTTGAACCTCAGCCCTGAAGCCCTGTCCTAGCCCTTCCTTCCCCATGGAGCCCAAACTCAGCCAAAGCTCCCAGATGCACCGAGCATTATTCCCACCTCCAGGCTTTCGCATGTGCTGTTCCTCTGCCACGAATACCAGTCCCTGCCCTTCCCTGTCTTGAGCATGGAGGCCCAGGAGGCCGAGGGGCCCCCACCAGATTCCTGCCTGGCTGACTCTCTCCGTAAGTCCTCAGACAGGAGCCGCATGCCTTCCCTCCCCACCTCGTAAATGGAATCTGGCCCTAGAGTGACTTTTCCTCTCCCTGGACCAGCAGCCCGTTTTGTTCCCACCTCACGTCCAGGGCCTGGCCTGCGGCTCGCACTCACTCAGCTGGAGCAGAGAAGGAAGACGGCCATTGAGCCGGTGGGAGACCAGCACCAGGAGGAGGGCGGGCAGGCTGGCTGCGGCCAACGGGCTGGGCAGATGGCCAGGGGCTGGCAGCCTGCAGGAAGGTGCCTGGCCTGGCCCGCGCTGCTGCATGCGAGCACTCAGGATGCGACGCCCTGAGAATGGCCCATGTCGCCAGCCCTCTTGCTTCTCGCCCCACAGTCCCCAGACCTTGGCCTTCCCTCTCTGTCCCCACCGCCCTGCTCAGGTCTCCTCCTCAGCCCCCCTGCACTCTCGACCCAGCTCTTGGCCTCCTGTCTCCCCCTCCTGTCCAGCCCCCAAATGGCTGTGGTCCCTCAGCCTGGAATTCAAAGCGCTACACGGCCTGGGCCTGCCTATGCCTCAGGCCTGGACGGCCATGTCTGACTTCCCTCTGAACCCAGCCGGGGAGGAGAGGCAGAGGAACCACGCTTACGGAAATTTATGCCAAGGACATGCATTATCACAGACTTCTCCCAGAACCCTGTGCAAGGCAGGAGACACTGAGAGTACCACTTTATGCCAGAAGTGGAGGCCAAGAGAGGTCAATATATTTCCCCAAGGTCACACAGCAGTCTGCATAGGAGGCCCCGATAAGTACCTGCCGATGAGCCTCTACCCCCACCTCTGCCACTAGGACACAATGTGCATTTCCCATTCATTCAGTGTTTTCTCCCCAGTGCCTGGTACACAACAGGTGTGCAATGAACAAACATATCCCCGCTTCAGATTCCCTAGTGGTGGAACTCAATCGCCACCTCCAGAGGCAGCCAGGTCTACACAGTGGGGAAGGAAGATGAGCCGAAGTTGGACGGAATTGCATTTGAACCCAGGCTTTGCTATCAGCTGCCTGTGCGACCTTGAATACATGGCTTAACCTCTCTGGGCCTCAGTTTCCTCCTCTGGAGGTTGAGGGGAGGAAAACCTCCCTTGAGAGAACTTGGTAAGGAATAAAACCCATTGTCGCCCCTTGCCTGGAGTTTGCAGTTGTCCCCCTACTGCTGTCCCTGCTTCCACCCCACCCTGGAATCAGGAGGGATGCGGTTAGTGCCTGAGTCGTCCCCTGTCCCTCCTCTGCTACAACCCTCCCTCCTCACTCAAGACCATCCTCAGCACCCTTGCAGGGCCCTGCAAGGTCTGCCCTGGTTCCTCTGCCTTCATTTTCACCCTCTCCCCTCACTTACCCAGCTCCAGCCACATGGGTCCCTGCTGCTCCTCCAACACTGCAGGCTGAGACCGGCCTCAGGGCCTTTGCACAGGCTGTTTGCCGTCTTCCATTCAGACCTGTGACTGCACCCTCACCCCCTGCATCATCACTGTCAAGGAAGCCTCCCCTGACAGCTGCTTACAGTTGAGCCCACCCCATTCCCACACCTTGTTTCCCTTTGCATGCATCACCTGCCCAGCTGCTTTTATGGTTTACATATTATGTTGATTGCTTATTGCCTTTTTCTCCACTTGCCTGTAAGCTGCATGAGACCAGGGATTTTTTGTTTTTGGTCTGTTTTGATTGCCAATGTATCCCAAACACTGGCATACACAGAGGAGTCCCTCAGTTAATATTTGTTGAAGAAATAAAAACAATGCTAAGAGAGCTCCTTGGCATAACACTCCTCACTATGTTATGTGCCTTAATTTGTTTATTCCCGAGGAGGTGGGAGTTATTAATATCCCCATGTAACAGGTGAGGAGATGGAGGCACAGGCAGTCACTTAGCTAATATCACACAGCTGGGATTTGAACCCGGGCAGTATGCCTCAGTTTGCACCTCTAACCACCCTGGGCCATGGGGTAGAGCCTCCCACCCCTTGATACTGTTCTCCACAGGCACGTTCACTCCTGGCAGGGGCTGTGGGAGGTTGGGGGGTGGGGGTTGGTCAAAAAAACACAGGGTTGACTTCAGGTAACTCCCAGAACCTGTCTCCACCCCCCTCCCCTTGGCCACAGGACTATGTCACTCCTAGGGGTATATTATTAATTGTCGTATTATATAATGTTTTGTATATTAACATATCTCCATGAAATACCTTAATATAAGTGCAGATTTTAAAGCAGTGTCTCTCCCTTCCTGCGTGTTCACCCAAGAGAAATGAAAACTTACATTCATACAAACATCTGTACTCAGATATTTATAGCAGCGCTAATCACAAGCACCCCAAACGGAGAACAACCCAGATGTCCTTCAACAGGCAAGTGGGTCAATTCCGGACATCGGCACGCAGAGCCCTTGGCAACAAGCACTGGCCTGTAGCCACCGGAGTAGCCTCAGGGGCACGGCATGGAGTGAAAGCAGGCCCAGGCATCGTTCCATGTATGTGACTGTGCTGGGCTGAATCAGGGCCCCCAGAGGTGTCCACACCCCAATCCTGGAACCTGGAGGTATGTCACCTTGCGTGGTAACAGGGATTTTGCAACTGTGGCACGGGCATGACATGAGATGGGGAGATGATCCGAGTGGGAGAGTCAAACGGGTCCTTATAAGAGGGAGGCAGGAGGGTCAGAATCAGAGAGAAAACTTAATAATGAAAGCAGAGGTCTGAGAAGAGAGGGATTTGGAAGATGTTCCTTGGCTGGCTTTGAAGATGGAGGAAGGGGCCTCCAGCCAAGGAAGGCAAGCGGCCTCTAGAAGCTGGGAAAGGCACAGAAGGAAACTGATTCTCCCCGCCAGCCTCCAGGAGGCACGCAGCCCTGCAGACACTTTGATTTTATCCCTGTGACCCTGATCGCAGACTTCTGGCCTCCCGAAGTGTAGAAGCACACATTTACACTGCTTCAAGCCACTCGGTTTGAGGTCACTTTTTGCAGCAGCAATAGGAAACTAATATGAAACTAACATTTTCGAAAGGACAAAACTATACGGACCGAGACAAGATCCTAGTGGCAAGACCAGGGTGGGGGCGGGAAGTTAGTGATGGGCAGGTGTGACTGTGCAGGGGCAACGCCCCGGGTCTGTATCCTGACTGTGGAGGTGATCACACAAATCAATTCACGCATTAAAATTCACAAAACTTCACTCTCCCTCACACACACAGATCAGCTTTGCTGTATGATGTTTCAAAGAGCCTCATTCCCATAAATGCTTAATGTCCATTAGCATTAGAACAAAATATCCAGTTGGCCAGTGTCCCTCTTGGCTACCAAGGGATGCGCAGAGAAGCAACTCTTTGCTGTGTGACATGAGGTCACTCTCAAGCCCTCTCTGGTCTCAGAAGAATGAGCAGTGGCGAGGGCACCAGGGGCTTCTTCCCCAGGGACCTCCCAGGGTGACTTCCCAAGAGAGCTCCTCATCCTGGGACACTGAGGCCTTTTTGCCTGAGATGGGGCAAATTCATTTATTCAGCCCACAAGTATTTATTAGGTGGGTACAACTGTGAGTGCACGTGACAAAAAACCCTACCGCAGTTCAGGTTTGAATGAACAACACGAAATGTTTTAAATATAGTGGATCAGATGGCAGGGGGACAAAATGAAGCAGGTGGGCGACAGGGAGCCTGGGGGAGGGCTGCTCAGTGGAGTCAGGGGAGGGCCCTCCGAGCAGGTGACGTGTGGTCAGGCCTGAAGGAGCCGAGGGAACGTGCCAGTGGGACCCCAGAGGAGACAGAGGGGCGGCTGCGTGCATTCTGGGGTCGCGCGATGGAGCGGCGCCTCCTGTCAGTGGCCCTGCCCTTCCAGAACTGCAGGGTGAATTTCTCAGCAGCCCTCTTGCTGACTCACAGCGGTGCCTGTGGACAACTCGCCTTTCCCCAGGGTGCGTTGCCAAGCCTTCCGAGCCTGAGCTGGGCTCACTGCGCCTCATGTCCCAGAACACGCTGCGCAGCGTCCAGCCAGCCTGTCTGCGCCTAGGCTGTTCTTTCTGACAGGAGTGTCCTTCCTCACCTCCTGAAATTCTGCTCGGAGCCCAGCCGGGCAAGCATCCCCGTTTCCTCTGGGCACCCCCACCTCAGCGGATGACTCACACCTTGGCTTGGGCGCAGAGCAACGCTGGCCTGCCCTCTGAGGGAGAGTGATTGGAGTAACCTCTCCGGGAGAGCCCTGCCTCCACGGGCATTATTACCCATCTCAGCATCCTGTTTGCTTCCTCCGCAGCCTTTTAAATCCTTTGTACCTATTTTCTTTGTCTATTAACTTCTTTAACTTCTATTAACTTCCCCAGTAGCCAGGGGGACTAGAATGGAGTCTCCCTCTACCAAATCCCACCTCCAGAATTAGCATCCACCACACGGGCACCACTCTACTGTATCTGCTGGGTGCACAGATGAACACGACCCCCAGAAACTGATGGAAGAGGTTAAGTGCCCTTGAGGATGTGCCCAGTGAAATATATACCAGGATGCTTATCGTGATATTATTCCTAAGAGGACCTGAAACAATATGGAACTGGAAAAATAAAACAGGGCTCTGCAAATACTGGAATCCAGCCATTCGGAGGAGGCGATTACCTTCTGAAAGGGATTTGGGTTGCATGTGTATGTCTCAAAACCAGTGCACTTCAAGTTTGTGCAGTAGACTGTCTGTACACATCATATATTAAAAGAAAAGCCCATAAACAAATACTGAAGTCTACTTAAGGATGCAGCCTAGAATGTTTCAGTTGAAATGTTCTGATGTCTGCGACGTGCTGGGAAATGCACCGTAACTGAGAAAGACCGATGGGTGCACAGAGGTGCGACACAACAAGGTCAATACGATTTTAGTAGTGGCGGGTATGGGGTGTTCACTGGACGGTTCTTCCCATGTTTTTATATGTTTTGATATTTTCATAATAAAACGTTGGAGGGGCAAGGAAGTGGCATTAATTCGGCAAGATTCATTCACAAAAAGTGGACAGGCGAGGGGCAGAGCCAGATATAAAGTAGTGTCTCAATTATGTTTAAAAATAAATAAGTAAAGACAAGAAGCACACAGAGAAAAACATCTGGCAAGCAAGCATGACAAGTGGCTACCTTGCAGATAGGTCTGGGGTGGCTGTAGGAACTAGAACTTTCCAGCATGTGACCAGGAGAGCCCACCTGGGGCTGAGCTGTGAGCCCATAGTGAACTTCTACTGTGTTAAGCCCCTGAAGTAGGGGGATGTTTGTTACGTCTGCTGGACTGCCTTAATATGGCCCATGCGTATTTTCCTTTTCATTTTAGATAATCTTATTAGGAAAAGAAATTCTTGGCTCCTATATCTATTTCTATTGATCACCTGGGTTTTTTTTTTTAACATGTTATGTATGTTTATTCTCATATGAGTTTGTTAAGGGAAGAGTAATGGTGTCCCCCAAAACTGCCATGCCAGCCTTGGGGGATCCCAGTACTACCAGTTTGGTGTAACCTAACTTTGCTCATAGAAGCACATGCATAAGTCAAAGTGGGGCACTGGATACTCCTTCCTTCCATCCTTTTAAAATTACTTTCCTTTGAAGAAATATACCAATCTTAAGTGAATTTTGATAAATGCATATCCCCGTGCAATCCAAAAGCCTATCAAGATACAGAAGAGTCCATCCTCCCAGAAAGTGTCCTGGGGCCTCTTCCCAATTGGCCCTGCCCCTGCCTCCAGAGGCCCCCGCTGTCCTGAGGTTTCCCATCATACACTGAGGTGGCTGGTGCTGGGCATTCTAGAACTGTCATCTTATTGAATGTACTCTGGCAACCGGCTTCTTTTGCTCAGCATAACATTCTTGACATTTATCTGTGTTTGTATGCGTAAGAGTTTGTTCCTTTTTATGGCTGAGTAGAATTCCACTGTATGAATAAATCACAGTGTGTTTATCCATTGCCCTGTTCACAGCTGTTTCCAGGATGGGCTATTTTATGCATAAAGTCAGTGTGACCATCCTTGTCTTTGTGTGGACCTGCGTTCTCATTTCTCTCGGGCAAAGAACTAGGATTGGAACTGTTGGGTCATAGGGTGGGGGTCATATTGTTTGGATTATAGTAACTTTGTAGAGTTTAAGTTCTGATGGACTAAATTAGCCTTCCCATTCTTTCTTGCACGTTTAAAGTTTATACAAACTTGTAAATTATTGTAAAAGACAGTTGAGCTATGTCACCTTGATGTATTACTTTTATAAAAAATAATCTTTAGAAAAATCTAGCTAAAGAAATTAATCACTCTCCTTAAATTCTTTGTGTTTTTGTACTGCATCCCTGGCTCTCTCCCTCAAAGCCCAGCAGATTCACTGTGTCCCCAAAGGCCCCACTGCCCCAAGGTCCCCACGCCAGCACGGCCAGAGTCAGTCCATTCCCACTATCAAGTTTTACTTGTCGCCTACATGCTCCACACTCCACCACACTGTTAGTCTCTGCATGCGCTGTGCCTTTAGTCTGAAGGCTTTTCATAACTTTTCTCTCTCTTTCCTTTCTCTCTAAGGTTTTCTCCCTCTCCATTCCAACAAACATTTATTAAGCTCCTACTCTGCGCCTCCCTGCCCTTGGGCACACACCACCAAGAGCCTTGCCATCCAATAGAACTTTTTGTGATGATGGAAACATTCCATTCTGCTCCGTCCACTATGGCGGCCGCTGGCCACCCACCTGTGCTTGCTGAGCCCTTGAAAAGTGGCTGGTGTAACAGGGAAACTCAACTTTTCAATTGTTCATTTCAGCGGAAACGCTGACACTTAATTCAATTACTGGAAAGCTTTTTATGCAGATTTGGAACAAGTCGAGCCCTGGGGGATGAGCTTTTTCAGCTGTCACAGGGATGAGATCGGAATGTGGATCCAGTCTTCCGGATGGGAGGTTAGCGTCTGATCTGAGGAAATGCCCACTCATTTCAGAGGCTTGGTATGAGAAGAAACAATGTGAAAGATCTCACTGATCATCATTATGTTGAGATGGTACTATCTGGGGCATATCAGGTTATACAAAATATATAAAGTTAAGTTCACCTGTTTCTTTAACTGTTGTTTTTAACATGGCTACTAGAAAATGTGTGCCTAGGGGGCTCACAGGCTGTGCCCACGGGACGACACTGGGCTGGGGGGGCCGACGGACCACAGAGTCATTAACCTCATATGAGGTCACAAGTCCCCCCCATGGCCACTTCCTGAAGTTTGAGACCCATGTCTGATCTCTTTCTCTAGCATGGGGCTTAAGAGCAAGGATTCCAGAGCGAATCCCGGATGTCTGAGGCCTCTCTGGGCATCGGTTTTCCCCTCTGGGCAATGGGGATCATACCACTGGCTACTTATAGGGCCGGTGTGAGGGCTGAAGAAGCTAATCCACACCAAGCCTCCATATGGCCTGGTGCAGGCATGGTGAACGCTCAAGAAGCTTGTAATTATTATTCTGCTTTTTTGCTCCACCCTCCCTGGCACCTGAGTTCCTGGCCCAGGAGGGGTCACGAGAATTAGGGAAGGAGGAAGGAAAACCACGCGAACCTGACTCAGCAGAGAGCCGCGGGTCTGGCCCTTGCCCGGGCTTCGCCCATGTGCCCACTGCACAGATGAGCAGCTCTGAGAGCTGCCCTGTGTCCCCAGCAGGTCTCAGCTCGAGAGGCACATGGGCGGGATTTGAACTCAGGGCCTCGTGACCCAGGCATTCTTGCTAGCAGTGGCAAAGTCCCTGGGCTCAGCCCTCCTGGGGCCTCTGATCCAGGCCTCCCACCAGGATCAGGGTCTCGAGACCCTCCTTGCCCGGCATTCGATGCTACTGATGGTCCCCGGCTCCTACCCATCAGCAAACTGGGCGCTTTCCAAGTGAGTCCTGGGTGTTCCCACCTCCCGGCTCCCGGGCAGGACCCCTAGGCACGCATGCCACCACCTCCGCATCCCCACGCTGAGAGGGCAAGCAGGACCGGGACACGTCCCGCCCCTCACTCCCTAAGCGCAGTACCAGCAGCAGGGGGAGAGAAAGGAGGGAGCGAGGGAGCATCTCTTCCTGGTTTTTGCCCTGACTCCTGACTTCTTAGTGGTGGCCCAGAAGCCGCTCCTCCCTGCCAGCCCGGATTCTACCCAGGTGATGAAGGCCAATGTCTTATTATTTCTGTTTTCCTTAAAATCTTTTTCTTAGCAGCCCCCTCCCCTTGGAAAAAGCATCTCTGTGACTGACAGGGCTGGAGCCATAAAATCCTCTGAGTGGCTCAGGAGACACAAATAGCATGGGATCAGAAAGGGCCTGAAAGGGGCCTTGCTCCGAGATCAGTGAGGGGAGAGGAGTGGCAACTGCAGGGACAAAATGTCTGGCCTTGACACTCTCCAGAAGGGCTGGTCCTGGTGCGGCCCCGTGTGCAGCATATTCCAGAAAATGCAGCAGGGCATCTGGTCTCTATAAGCCTCCCGTCTGGGCAGGACATCTCTTCCACATCTAGCTCCTTCTCAAACTCCTTTCACACCTGCCCAACTCATCCAAGCCGTGAAAGACTCAGGCTGCCTCGGTTCAAATCCTGGCTACATCGCACTTGGCAGCTGTGTGACCTTGGGCAAGTCACTCAACCTCTCTGGGCCACTGTTGCCTCTGTCATAAATGGGAAGAGAATAAATAGCTCACCATTCACATGGGTTCATCTCAGACGGTTGTTGTGAGGATTAAATGAGGTACTGGGTGGAAGGCGCTTAGCACAGTGGGTAAAACAATGCTACAGGGATTCATGTGGCCTGAGCTTGTTTCCTCTTTTGCTCCCCACCACCTGTAAACTGAGCATACTTGTGTCCTGCCTACCTCCTGAGTCTAAGTTTTTCCTCTTAAGATGTTTATTTTGCCCCATCATCTTTTTTCAGTACATTGGCTACATACCAGGCTACATGGAAAACATTTATAAAAGCCTAATTTACAACGAGCCCTGAGACCTACAATATTCCAAGCTCTGTGTCCTGCTGGTGTCCCGGGCCCCTCCTTGTCCCATCGGTCCCCTCCCCACAACCATAACCCCGACTTAAACCTTTGTCAGTCGCTGGTTTTTATTTTTTATTTTATTTATTTATTTTTTTACCATCTTAACCATTTTTTTAAATAATATATTTTGGTATCATTAATCTACAATTACTTGTGCAATATTATGGTTATTAAACTACCCCCTTCATCAGGTGCCCCCCACCAACCCCATTACAGTCACTGTCCATCAGCATAGTGAGATGCTATAGAATCACTGCTTGTCTTCTCTGAGTTATACAGCCCTCCCCATGCCCCCCCCAACATTACATCTGCTAAATTTTTTTAAGTTTATTTTGATATCATTAATCTACAATTAAATGAGCAATATTATGGTGATTACACTACCCCTTCATCAGGTCCCCCACCAACCCCCCTTACAGTCACTGTCCATCAGCGTAGTGAGATGCCATAGATCACTACTTGTCTTCTCTGGTTGTACAGCCCCCCACGCCCCCAACATTACATCTGCTAATCGTAATGCCCCTTTTTCCCCCTTGTCCCTCCCTTCCCACCCATCTTCCCCAGTCCCTTTCCCTTTGGTAACTATTAGTCCGTTCTTGGGTTCTGTGAGTCTGCTGCTGTTTTGTTCAGTCGCTGGTTTTTATTAAAGGCAGTTTTTCCACATATGCCCGTATTCCCAAAACAATATTTCGCCCAGCTTTTCTTGTCTGGGGGTCACTTAAAAAATGGAATCAGGCTACCAGACGGCGTCCTGGGAATTGCTTCTGTTGCTCTGCACATGAAGAGCCACGGCTGTCACTGTCGCATGATATTCGTCCCCCGTGGGGATTCGGCACTGTCTCTCTGGTCCCCTCTGCTCCTGTTTGTCTCTCGATGCCCTCAAATGGGAACTGCCCGTTTCCTTCCTCTCTCCTCTCCCTGAGTGCCCTACCCTGCCTGCCTCACCTGTCTTTGAACCTGACTCATCCTGAAATCCCCAGCTCAAAGCTTGCCTAATCTCACCTCCATTCATTCCTTAACTTCCCTCTCAGACTTGTCCTGGGCTCCCCAGCTGAGGACTGCACAGAGGGTCCCCACTCCATCCCTGTATGAACAGGTCAACATATTGGTGCCATGGGACAGGTTTAAAGCTAGACGCCTGATCAGGGACCTACCTATGGTGGCCAAGAAATTGTGCGGGAAGGAACCTGACAGAGGAAGGAGAGGTCATCCCCGACAAAGGAAGCCTCAGATGCAAAGGTCCAAAGATGCGAGATCCCAGCTGGAGGGAGTGTGGAAGCAGCCAGGTGGGGTGGAGAGGTGTATAGCAGAGAGGAGCCCTCACAGAAGAAGCAGAGCCAGCCGTGGGACCCCAGCCTCGCACCACATTCTAAACTACAGCTCTGTCTTGATCTCTATTATGTATTTCTGTCTGGGAGTAAGATTTCTTTTGTACAAAGGAATCTGTGTCTTAAAAAGGTTTTAGAAACATCACCATGGGCCATGGCGAGTCATGGAAGGTACTTGACCTACAATGACCAGGGATAGATTTGGAAATTAGAACAGACTTCTTGGAATTTGTGCAGATGTGCAAAGGCACTGGGGCAGGGAACAGAGAGGCGTGGCCGGGGAACCTGAAGTGATAAGGTGGGTGGAATGCGGGTGAGGGAGGAGACTGACCTGGAGAGGCCAGAGTGCCAGGCCCGGAGGGCCTCGGGACCGGGAGCAGGGGAGGGCCACTCCGGGAAGGACTGGAGGCATGGAGGCTGGGGCAAGGCTCCAGGGGCAAAGATCAGGTCTCGGTGAGGCCATGGGAATGGGGAGATGGGGGCAGGAGAGCGGGCCTGGGGAGACACAAGCTGTGGGAGGGAGAGGGAGAGGAAGGATGGGGCGAGGACAGTGCCTGGGGGTCCCACCCGCTGACGGATGCACGGAGGAGCGCTTCTGGGGGCCCCTGAGGTCCCACACAACACCAGGACACGCTGTGTCTGAGGGCCTGGGAGGGACCCCAGGAGGGATGTTAAGGGCCCTCGGGGGAGGCATCCCTCCGGGGATTCCAGATGCTCGAGGAGAAGAAAGTGTGGGGTCCTGAGGACACCGCCCAGGTCCACAGACGCACGGGTCCAGGGGTGCCCACAGGTGCACATTTTTCAGATGAGGAAACTGAGGCTGGGAAAGGCCTCACACTGAGCGAAGGCTGGGATTTCATGGCCCACTGGCTGTGTGGGAGCAGAGAGCAGGGAGGCTCCCAGCTGCCTGGGTCGGGGGGAAGGCCTTCCTGGAGGCGGGAGCGCAGGTGGACAGCGGGACCCTCCTCAGGCAGAGCCGGGCCCAGCCTGGTGGCCACCCTCACCCCGGAGGCCCAGACTCCCTGGAGGCTTGTCTGTGCCACAGGGCAACCAGAATTCAACTGCTGAGGCCTCTGGAGCCCCAGCTGCTCTGGGAGGGAGGGCGAGGAGGGGCTGACACAGCACAGCCTGGGAGGGCTGCCGGAGCGCGTGCCCAGAGGGCAGGCCAGGCACCCGCCTGGCACAGTGTAAGACCTGCGGGGTGGAGGTCATCTAAGCCGCTTGCCCTGTGGTCTCGGACAGGCTGCCTGCCCTCTCTGAGCCTCTGCTTCCCATCTGGAACATGGAGCCCAGCCCCGGGGGGGTGGTATCACCGAGGCTGTTGAGGGGAGGAGAAACCAGGCTCGGATCAGACCCATCGGGTTCAAAGTTGCTTGTGGCTGTGTGATCCCGGCCTCGTCACTTTCCCTCTCAGCCTCAGTTTCCCCACCTGGAGAGCAGGTTCTATAAAGCATCTGACTCATCCCCGGGACAAAGGAGTCACGCTTCAGAGGTGCGGGGTGCTGGGTCCCAGCGTCTCCCGTGGGGGCTGCGGAGTCGGGGCCGTCCTCCCAGCCCGGAGCCCCCTGGGCCTTGGCCTCTGGCTCTGGGAGCCAGCTGCACGGAACCCAGCCCACGTCCCCTCCCCAGCCACCCCCAAACGGAGCAGGTGGCACATTCTGAGCCCCATAAGGGGAAGCACCCTCATCTGAAGGCTTCTGGGTGTCCAGGAGGGAGTAGTGACAACAGGCCCTCGTGTTTCTGAACAACAACTGCTCGTCAAGCTCCCTGCCCTCATCCAGTCCCATACCAGGGAGACCACTTGGACAGGCAGAAAAACTGAAGCTCCCAGGGGGAGAGGGACTCCCCAAGCATCCCAGCAGTAACTCAGCACAACCCATCCCCTTCCAAAAGGGACCAGCAGCCCAGGGTGGACAAGCCAGGCCAGCTGAGCCAACAGCTCCCGGCCAGGTCTGAGGCTGCAGGTGCCGGGGACTCTGTGCAGAGGCCCCTGGCTCGTCCCCCAAGGCCACCTCCTCCAGGGGTGTCCCTGGCTCGTGCCCTGGGCCTCACCTGATTTCGGAGATGTCTTTCTCTTCCTTGTCGCACAGGGCCTGGATCTGGGTCTCGGTCAGCCTGTCCATGGCAGGCGGGGAGGGTAGGGAGGGGAAGACGCGCAGGGAGCAGGCAGCACGGGGACCGGCTATGTGCAGTGGCAGCGCCTGCCACCCGGGGAGCCCGCCAGGTGCCTACCTCCACGCCCAAGGGGCGGGGCAGCACCCAGCCGGTTCTCCCAGCTGCTACCCACGCCTCCAACTGCGGGGAGAGGCCGCGAAGGAGACACCCTTCTCTGAGGGTGGGGATGGGGGGATGATGGGTACGTCCTGGACGTCATGTGAGTGGCTGGGGGCAGAGTTCAGAGGATTAGTGCCAATCACGCACCAGAAGGTTCCAGGCAGGTGGCTGTGGGCAGGCTGTGCTAACCTGGAGCCTCAGGTCTCTCCTGTGACAAAGCAGCTCATCACAGCTCAGAGGCTTCATTCATTCCCTGATTCATTTCAGAAAATTTTCTTGAGCGCCTCATGTCTGTAAGGCACTGCTAAGGGCTGGGAACACCTGCTCCGTTTGGGGGTGGCTGGGGAGGGGACGTGGGCTGGGTTCCGTGCAGCTGGCTCCCAGAGCCAGAGGCCAAGGCCCAGGGGGCTCCGGGCTGGGAGGACGGCCCCGACTCCGCAGCCCCCACGGGAGACGCTGGGACCCAGCACCCCGCACCTCTGAAGCGTGACTCCTTTGTCCCGGGGATGAGTCAGATGCTTTATAGAACCTGCTCTCCAGGTGGGGAAACTGAGGCTGAGAGGGAAAGTGACGAGGCCGGGATCACACAGCCACAAGCAACTTTGAACCCGATGGGTCTGATCCGAGCCTGGTTTCTCCTCCCCTCAACAGCCTCGGTGATACCACCCCCCCGGGGCTGGGCTCCATGTTCCAGATGGGAAGCAGAGGCTCAGAGAGGGCAGGCAGCCTGTCCGAGACCACAGGGCAAGCGGCTTAGATGACCTCCACCCCGCAGGTCTTACACTGTGCCAGGCGGGTGCCTGGCCTGCCCTCTGGGCACGCGCTCCGGCAGCCCTCCCAGGCTGTGCTGTGTCAGCCCCTCCTCGCCCTCCCTCCCAGAGCAGCTGGGGCTCCAGAGGCCTCAGCAGTTGAATTCTGGTTGCCCTGTGGCACAGACAAGCCTCCAGGGAGTCTGGGCCTCCGGGGTGAGGGTGGCCACCAGGCTGGGCCCGGCTCTGCCTGAGGAGGGTCCCGCTGTCCACCTGCGCTCCCGCCTCCAGGAAGGCCTTCCCCCCGACCCAGGCAGCTGGGAGCCTCCCTGCTCTCTGCTCCCACACAGCCAGTGGGCCATGAAATCCCAGCCCTCGCTCAGTGTGAGGCCTTTCCCAGCCTCAGTTTCCTCATCTGAAAAATGTGCACCTGTGGGCACCCCTGGACCCGTGCGTCTGTGGACCTGGGCGGTGTCCTCAGGACCCCACACTTTCTTCTCCTCGAGCATCTGGAATCCCCGGAGGGATGCCTCCGCCGAGGGCCCTTAACATCCCTCCTGGGGCCCCTCCCAGGCCCTCAGACACAGCGTGTCCTGGTGTTGTGTGGGACCTCAGGGGCCCCCAGAAGCGCTCCTCCGTGCATCCGTCAGCGGGTGGGACCCCCAGGCACTGTCCTCGCCCCATCCTTCCTCTCCCTCTCCCTCCCACAGCTTGTGTCTCCCCAGGCCCGCTCTCCTGCCCCCATCTCCCCATTCCCATGGCCTCACCGAAGCCTGATCTTTGCCCCTGGAGCCTTGCCCCAGCCTCCGTGCCTCCAGTCCTTCCCGGAGTGGCCCTCCCTGCTCCCGGTCCCGAGGCCCTCCAGGCCTGGCACTCTGGCCTCTCCAGGTCAGTCTCCTCCCTCACCCGCATTCCACCCACCTCATCACTTCAGGGTCCCCGGCCTTGCCTCGCTGTTCTCTGGCCCCCAAATTCTGTTCCTCTCCCCTGCTGGTCTTCTGACATCTCAGAGACTCAGAGTCTGGGCCTCACCAGAAATTATTATACAGGGCCAAAGGAGTGTTTGTATGTTATTTTAAAAATAATGTCTGAGCAGATAAATCCAGAAAGAACATAAGGATCCCTGTGACTCTCTGTCTACTCACAGAGATAAGCACCATTAACACTTTGGTGGAATCTTTCTAGAAATTTCTGTTTTTCTAGTATGTGCCAGAGAAATTTTGGTGGGATGAGTAACTATGAAAATATCACCATTTAAAATGCTATTTATTCAACATGGATGGAGGTAGAAGGTATTATGCTCGGTGAAATAAGCCAAGCAGAAAAAGACAAGTATCAAACGATTTCACTCATATGTGGAGCATAAGAACTGAGAAAAATACTGAAGGAACAAAACAGCCGCAGACTCACAGAACCCAAGAACGGACTAATATTACCAAGGGGAAAGGGACTGGGGAAGATGGGTGGGAAGGGAGGGATAAGGGGGAAAAAGGGGCATTACGATTAGCAGATGTAATGTTGTGGGGGCACGGGGAGGGCAGTACAACTCAGAGAAGACAAGTAGTGATTCTATAGCATCTCACTACACTGATGGACAGTGACTGTAATGGGGTTAGTGGGGGGGACCTGATGAAGGGGTAGTTTAATAACCATAATATTGCACATGTAACTGTAGATTAATGACACCAAAATAAATTATAAAAATAAATAAATAAATAAATAAAATGCTATTTATTGACCAATTACCTTTGGCTATGTGTTGTGTAGATGGGAACATCTGAGTCACGTAACATGCAGAAGGGTGGTTCGGAGAGATGGGGTGACCAGCCCAGAGTCACACAGCATCGCCGACCGTCAGTCTGAGGGCAGGCAGAAGACCAGCGTCCCCATCATGCCCCTCACTTCATCTGCCCAAAGGCGCATCTTTAGGATGCTCTGCTTCCAGCCCGCCCTACCACAACGGAGTTCAAATCCCGCCTCGGCTATTTGTTATTAGCCTTCATATTCCCGTCTATGAAAAGGGCCCTGCACAGAGAAGAAGACAAGACCTAGAGGGCTGGCCCTCCCTGGTCTAGGGCTGCGTGGACTGCCCTGGAGTCCGGGCGGTGGGGGGCTGACCTGAGACACCCAGCCTGGCCCTCAGGCCCGGGCCTCCTTGCCTTTGCTCTGGCTTCAATGACCTTTTGTTACTGGTTCTGAGGAGATGACAACCCTGCCCTGTTCCTCCCATGGGAACCTCTCCTGAACCCAGTCACCAGGCCCCCACAGCACGGTCGGAACCAGAGGGGAAGGGCCCCTGTGCCAGCCAGAAGCCTCAACTTCCAGAGGAGAGGGAGAATCTAGGGGGAATGGAATGCCCAGATCCTTGAGGGAGACCTGAGGGAAACTTGGGGGGTTGCCCTGGGAGACAAGGAGATCCAAGAAGACCACTGAGAGTTTGGGGGGGTTGCTGAAGGGAGAAGGTGGGCCTGTAGGCTGTGGCTGAGCAGGCCAGGGAGCAGCCAAACAGAGGGGCCCATAGACACAGGAATGCTCCTGCCTCAGGGCCTTTGCACGTGCCGACCCCAGTCTGGCATGCTCTCCCCACACACCTGGGAACTTTGGCACCTCCCTTCATCCACCTTGGCCCAGTCTCACCTCCTCCAGCCTCTCCCGCCCATGCCTCCTCCATCCCCCTTTCCTGTTTTACTTTTTTCCATAATGCTGATCTCCACCTTAAATGTTTTACTTTACATCACGTCCTAAATGTTTTACTTCTCCATCTTGTTGATTGTCTTCTCATGAAGATGGGCTTGTTATCTGTTGGTCCCTGTGTATCCTAATGGACGGGCCAGGAAGAGCTGCAGGGATGCACAAGATGCCCAATAACTGCTGTGGATGGAGTGAATGAGTCATCACAGGGTGACGAGGTGCGAGTGACTGGGTGGCGTGGAGCACAGAGGGGCTGGGTGAGTCTCTCCAGCAAATGGGGACAGCGAGGAAGAGATAGAAGGCCTGACTGTAGAGGGGAAGAGGCCCAGACTCCTGTAGGAGGTGGCAAGAGGAACCAGAAGACACCAGAGTAGCATTTTATCCAATGACAGGAAGGGAGGGACAGTAATGGGGACCACTGACCCCACAGAAGTGGATCTGGGGGGCCTGAGCATCTAGGGACTGGGGAGAGACTTGGAGTGGGGCTAGGAAGATGAAAGTGGGAAACAGAGTGCCAGCTGGGGAGCAATAGAAGGGGTAAGGATTGTATGTCCCTCCATCCCTCCATCCCTCCCTCCATCCCTCCATCCCTCCATCCATCCCTCCATCCATCCCTCTATCCCTCCCTCCATCCATCCCTCCATCCCTCCCTCCCTCCATCCCTCCCTCCCTCCCTCCCTCCCTCCATCCATCCCTCCCTCCCTCTCTCCATCCATCCCTCCCTCCCTCCATCCATCCCCTCCTCCATCCCTCCCTCCCTCCTCCCTCCATTCCTCCCTCCCTCCATCCATTCCTCCCTCCCTCCCTCCATCCCTCCCTCCCCTCCATCCATTCCTCCCTCCCTCCAACCATTCCTCCCTCCCTCCATCCATTTCTCCCTCCTCTATCTCTTCATCTATCTCTTTCATTCTTTCCATTCATTCCTTTCCTTTCTCTATCTATCTCTTTCCTTCCTTTCTCTATCTTCTCTTATCTCCATCCCTCCATCCCTCCATCCCATTCATCTCTCTATCTATCCATCCTTCCAGCTGCCCATCCCTCCATTCATCCCTTTATGCATGCATCCATCCATTTTCCAACCATTCATCCCTCAAACTAATATCCGGGGAGGCCTCCTCTGGCGCAGGACGTGGCATTGCATCCACAAAGGAGGCAAGTGAGCCCACACGGCTCACAGCGAGGCTGGCCGACCCAGGGGCCACTGCCCTCACGTGGGTACTAAGTACTAGAATGTGGCACATGTGACCCGGGAAGTGAACATTTCCAATTGCATTTAATTTTAATTGTGGTAAATCAGGTACGAGCTCTCACGAATAATTCTCACATTGATCAGAGGTTGGAATGATGTCTGTTTTGGATAGATTGGATTAAATAAAACACTCCTAAAATTAATCTCATCCGTTTGTCTTTACTTTTAAAAAAATGTGGGTACTTGAAAGTTCAAAATGACACACATAGCTAGCATATAAGAATCGACTCTGCTGGCTTGGGGTAAATTCAGTCTGCCTGGTACTCTGCCTGGAGATCCAGGGCATCTCCGGGGGGTCCGGGGTGGCTTCCGGCGTGAGGATGCCCCAGTGGGGGAAACAACCTGGGTGGAAAGAACATGCAGGTAGAGGTCCTGGCCAGGCAAAGGCTGACAGGCTGGAGAGACAGCTGGGAGGTATTTCCTCCGGTCCAAAGAGGGGGCATCTGGGGACACGGGGGCATTCTCGGGCTCTGGGGTGGGCATTACCCTGGGGCTTAAGGTAGCAAGATTTGAATGGGCTGGGCCATTCAGGACATACCCTCTGCCCCACTGAGCCCCCAAGAATGTCTCTCTCCCCCTAGAGGGGCGTCTCCGGTCTCAGACCTCAGGGACTGGATGGGAACGGGGAACTGGAGTGGTCCCTCCAGCTGGGCTGAAGGCAGAGAGCGAGGGGCAGGAGGTGGGGGCGCTCCAGCCACAAGCAGGGTCCGGACCCCCCTTATCAACCTCCTGGCCTCTTCCCGGGCCCCCACCTAGGCCCAGGAGGCCCCAGGATGTGCCGTTTTGCTCTTGGGGCTCAGACACGGGCAAAGGGAGGTCACTGGGTCAGGAGGTCATGTTTGCACAGAATCGGGGCCATTGTCACCCCTGGAGGCCGACCTTTCCATTAAAAGCTAGTAATTGCAGACAGTTCTAGGAGAGCTGAGGACGCCCCAGCTCTGGCTGCTTAGAGGCTGGGCTCCCCAGAGGGCAGAGGCTGGGACAAGTCTCCTCAAGCTGCAGTCAGGAACCCGGAGTTTGAATGGGGTGGGTGGCAGGACAAGACCGGGGCTGGGGCAGGAGGGGGTGGGATTCCTGTAACCTAGACGAGACGAAACTGGGACACGTAGGCACCGGGCCTGGCGAAGGGGCGGGTCATGGGCGAGGGAGGCCCATGGCCCCACGGCACTGGGGGGTCCCTTTGAGAAGGAAACGAAGACATGACGCTGGGTGCGGTGGGAGGAAGGCAGCTGCCACCTCCAGGCAGCAGGGCCCCCTCCCCCCAGCTCCCCTCTAATCAACGGGTCTATCCTGGCACGTGGCGTGGTCTGCGTGGCAGAAACCTCCTTCCCTGCTCTCCACCCCATTACTCCATCCCCAGGGGAGAGCCTGTCCGGGCCGATACCTCGGCCCAACCCCACCCGCACACTCACCGGGCGCCCGCCCACCTGCTCCTGGACCGGCGCCTGCGCGGCTGTCAGCCTGTTGGGGGCCCGCCGGCTGCTCCCGGGCTCCTTTAGGGGGTAGTGGGCTGCACACCCTGCCTCACAGCCCTGGAGGCGGACAGAGACTGGGAGAAACGCTGGGGAGGAGGCGCTGAGAAGCTGGGTCCTTACCAGCTGCCTAGTCACAAAAAAAGGGGGTGTGGAGGGACACAGGTGTACAGAAAGCAGGATTTCCTTAGGTCAAGCCTGGTGGTGACTTGTGAGGGAATCTGGACCGTGGGTCTGAGGGACGAGGGGCCTGCGGATGGGAAGGTTCCTGGTTCGGGGGAGACTCTTGGGTGGGCGGTTGGACCTGGGAGTCTGGAGTCCACGGGGGCTGGGGGCCTCATCTCCCCATCCTCCTGTCCTCCCGGGCACTCCCAGCACCATCTTCCCCGGTCCCCAGGGCTCTTCTCTGCCAAGATGCGAGGACCAGCCAAACCAGCTGTGCATCCCCATACCCCCCACACCACCACCACCATTCTCTCCCTTCCTTGCAGTGGCTCCAAGGAGGCCGGGCCCAGCCCGAGGGCGAGGGTGGAGGGTGGAAGGCATGCTCAGCTTGGAGAACAGGATGCCCCAGCTGCTGCCTCATGGTTCCGCCTCCTGCCTGCCTGACTTGTCTGCTTATACCTGCTCCTTCTATCTTCCTCCCCCTTAGCCAGGGGCACTGTTCCTCCTTCCTCCTGGGATTGGCACTTCCGCTTTGACCCTTGGTCCCCCAAAACCTGCTGCACCAAACACCCATCCTGCCCTTCTTGCTCCTGGTGTTCCATTCATTCAGCAGCTCCCACGGGCACTGTTGTGTGCCAGGCACTGTGGGTACAGCGGGGAACAACAAATGGGCCTGTGTTGTGGTGGGCTGAACGACAACCCCGTGTCCTAGGCCCAGAACAAATAGCGCCTCGCATGGCAAAGGGGACTTTGCGAATGCAGCTGAGTTATGGATCTGGAGATGGGGAGACTACCTTGGTTATTTGCAGGGAGGAGGGGCCACTGTAATCACAAGGATCCTTATAAGTGAAAGAGGAAGCCAGGAGGGCCTTAGTCAGAGAGCGACTGAAGGTGCCACTCGGCTGGCTTTGGAAGGTGGCACAGGCCAAGGCATTCAGGGGGCTTCTAGAAGCTGGGAAAGGAACAAACAGATTCTCCTCTGGAGCCTCCAGGGGAAACTCAGCCCCGTAGACACCTTGCTTTCAGCTTAGTAAGAAGAACCACTTTGGACCGGTCCTGACCGCCGGATCTGTAAGATAGGAAATTTGTGTTTTAAACCACTACATTTGCGGTAATTTGTTATAGCGGCAACAGGAGACTAGTGCGGTAGAGAAGGAGAAAGATGACAAACTGGTAAACCTTACATAAATGACAAAGAGTGGCATGTAGTAGGAGAAACCTTAAGTCAGGTGAAGGGGCTGGAACGTGAACCAGGGGTGGTCAGGGCAGGCCGTGTTGCAGAAAAACGGTCAGTGCAAAGGCCCTCTGGCAGGAGTGTGCATGGCGTGATGAAGGAACATGGAGAAGGCCAGTGTGGATGGAGCAGAGGGTGAGGGGGTCAGCTGGTGGCCCATTTTGCATTTTTGCGTCAACTAGAAAAAGAATAAACATGTAAATATGGTGTCATAGAGGAAACTGAGGCAGCATGGAGGACTAGGAAATGGGGCAGCCTTTGTGTCAAATTGCAATTTTAAACAGGAGGTGACATCTGAGCAAGCACTTGGAGGTGAGCATAGGAGGGACAGAAGGGACGACAAGGGCGAAGGTTTGGGGTGGGACCATGCCTTCCAGCAGGCAGGATGGGTCCAATCCCTGTTTCCCTCTGGGACCTGGACTGCTCCGGCTCTGTGCTTCCTCCGATGAGGCACGTTCTCCCAGCTCAGAGAACCCAGCAAGCCTTACCAGTACCCGACACAACCAGGGACACCCTTGTCATACCAAGGTACACAGTCAGGGTTTTATTGTATTTGTCAGACACTTAAGGTGGCATGCCCACTGTACAGATGAGGAAACTGAGAATCGTGAAAATTAATCAAGGAAAACCTCACTGACATGGTGTCAGCGAGCCTGCAGGAGCAGCTCTCATGCCCACCACTCCTCATGTATCTCAGATTCCATCCCACGAAGCCGATGCCATTCCGTTTTAGCCACTTTCCCACCCAGAGGGAGAAGGTTTCCCCCTTCTGCCTCCCACATCGGCCCAACCAGTCAGAGTGTCACAACCCAGCCAATGAGAAGCCACGATACGTGGGACTTCCAGTTTCCTCCAATTGACTTTTTGCTTAGAAACAGCCCTCCTAACTTGGCCCCTTCCTCCACAAAAGGGTGTTGGTCTGCTTTGTTCTCTGGACATGCCTGTGTTTCTCCCGTAACTTGCATGTTCTGGATTGCAACTCTCTGCTCTTCCTGAATCAACCTATTTTTGCTGGTGAAATAACTGTTTTATTTTTAAGGTTAACAGATTCTACGAGGAAAAAATATGAATCCGGAAGGTGGGACATTCCATACTGGACAATATGCCAGGCCCTTTGGCTCTTCAGACTGGGACCAGCAAAAGGGAAGGTCTACACAAGTTAAATATTTCTCAGAACACACTGAATGAAGATTTGTGCATTTTACATTGTGTAAATTTCACCCATTAAAAAACTACAACTGCGAACAAAACCCTGAACCCTAGTTAATGATAAGCTTGTTGAAAGGTTGGGGTGCAGCATCCTGGTTCTGTAGCTCACTTTGAAATGCATCAGAATAGTAGATGCGCATTGGAATGCTGTGATTTATACTACAAAATATGTATTTGGGTCTTGTTCCTGGCACAGAGCTCCAAAAACCTTTGGAATTTCCTAGGTGAGAAGAATGATAAAGGTGGCTTGACACCCATCTCAAACCCCTTTCAACCACAACTCCAGTTTATGTTATTGAGGTAAGTTTTGGATACACCTGAGAATGGGGAGCTGGTTGCCAGGGGAACCAACCGTGTGATCGGAGGGTTGGAACTTCCACCCGACACCTGATCTCAGGGAAGGGCGGGGGGGATGAGGTTGACTCCATCACAGTGACCAGTCATTTACTCAAGTAATGAGTAAATGTAAGGAATGAGTCTATGTAAGGAAACCTCCATAAAAACTCAGGACAGGGTTCAGAGAGCTTCCCGGTCGGTGAACATGGAGATTTGTGGAGACTGGTACATTCAATGTGGACGTTCCGGGCCCTTTCCCCCTCACTGGCCCTATGCATCTCTTTCATCTGGCTGTTCCTGAGGAACAACCTTTTATGATAAACCGGTAATCTAGTAACTGAAATGTTTCTCTGAGTTCTGTGAGCAGCTCTAGCAAATTAACTGAACCCAAGGAAGGGGTCATTGGAAGCTCCTCTCATTTAGTCAGAAGCAAGGGGTACAACCTGGACTTTTGATTGGTGTCTGAAGGGGGTGGGGTGGTCTTATAGGACTGAGCTCTTAAACGATGGGATCTGATGTTACCTCCGGGGAGGTAGCTTTGGAACTGAGTTGAATTGAAGGACACCCAACTGCTGTCAGAGAATTGCATGGTGCTTGGTGGGGGGGGGAAAAATCTACACACTGGAATTGGAATTGGTGTAAGAATATCACACACCCACTAGAATGTCAATGTAAAAGCCCAAGTGCTGGCAGGGGTGTTGAGCAACTGGAGCTCTCCTGTGCTTGCTGGATGCAATACAAAATGGTCCAGCCACACCAGAAGGCAATTGGTCAGTCCTTATCAGGTTAAACATACACTTATATGACCCAGCTGGGTTCTTAGCCAAAAAAAATGAAAACACGCGTCCACATCAAGATTTGGACACAAACGTTCCCAGCAGCCTTATTTGTTATACCCAAAGCCGGAAGCAACCCAAACGCCCATCAACAGGAGAATGGCACAGAGGGCTGTGGTACCATGGAATACTGCTTAGCACTAAGGAGGCATAACTACCGATACTTGCCATAATGTGGACAAGCCTCACAATAATGCTGCTGACTGAAAGAAGCCATACAAAAAAATAGAATGCTCCATCTGATTCCATTTCTGTCAAAGTCTGGAAAAGGCAGACTAACCTACAGTGACAAGTGCCTGGGGATGGAGGTGAAGTTGGGTAGGGAGGAGGAATTATAAAAGAGCACAGGAAACTTCTGGGGCAATGGATGTGTTTTCACTATCTTGACTGTGGTAATGGCTTTGTTGTGTGGGGGAGGGCATTGTGTATTTTCCTCGGTCCTTGTCCCCTCCGCAACAAAGAATTGAAGGGCAGAGACACAGTAGTGAAGCAGAGTAAAAGTTTTATTCAAAGTTATTTAAAGAGAGAAAATGTGCAGGTGACCTCAGGGAGGAGAGGCGCCTTGAAAGGTAAGTTTCATTTAAAGAGAGAAAGGGCACACTGAGAGAAAGGGGAGTGTGGGCTACTTCAGAGAGAGAGAGAGACGCGGTGAAAGATTGGGTAAAAGTTAAAGTTATGCACTTAGAAAGTGCGGGCGACCTCAGAGAGAGGAGCGCACTGAAAGGTTGGGGTTTCCCCCTTTTAAGGATTTTTTCAGGAATGTGACCAAGTGCTGGGGGTGCAGACTTGTTAAGCGGTCTCTGAATATTTAAAATTAACTCAAGAAATTTACTGCTCTGATTTCTCCTTGAGATACTGGCATCTTGGTCTGGGAGCATATCAAACAAGACCACCTTCCCTGCCTCCAAGGTAGGCCTAGTTATTGTCTGTTTGGTAAAGAGTAAGTTACTTCTTAACTTCCTGGGTTTTAAAATGCAATTTTAGCTTTAAGGTGGAATCTTTCCCGTCGTTTATATGCAGTTTATAGCTGGGCCTTTTAGCAGGCGAAAGTAAATCTTACAAAGGCATGATCTAATTGATACATGAAGACATGCGCTGTGCTAGATACTGAGGAATATTCAAACATTCCAGGCCAAGTTGCTCCTGGCCTTTTGAGCTTTAACTGATTAACTCATTAACTCTGAGTCTTTTTCTTTTCTGGGTTTCTACTTTTAACTGGTTAACTTTTTGAGTCCCTTCTAGTGGGCTTTATAGCCTTATTCTCTTTCCATCCCACTCATATCTATTTTCCTGCCTAACAGCTTCACGGGGGCACACATGTCAAACTTACCCAGCTGCGCACTTTCAGACACAGTTTATTGCATGTTAATGATAACCTCAATAAATCTGTAAATAAATTCATGAAAAAAACTCATTGAACTGTATACTTTAAAAGTTGAACCATGTACTTTGAGATGATGAGTTTTATTGTATGGAATTGTATGATTACATGTAAATTATACCTCAATAAACCTGACTTGTAAAAATAAGGTGGATACAAACTTGCAATGAGTAGATAAGTACTGGAGATCTAAGGCACAGCATAATGATTATAGGCAAGGATACTGTATTATAAGCTTCAAGGTTGCTGAGAGACTAGATCTTTGTTGTTCCCACCACAAAAAAGAAATGGTAATAATGTGACTGGTTAGAGGTGTTAGCTAAGTGTTAGTAAACTCTGTGGTGGTAATCACAGTGCAACATATAAATGTCAGCACCTTGTACACTTTGTTATATGCCAATTATGTCCCAACTTTAAAAATGGATGATAGATAGGCCATAAAGCAAACAAAGTGAAATACTCTGCAGTGAATCTAAGGGGTGGATTTAGGGCATTCACTGTCTAATCCTTTCGATTCTTCAGTAGGTTTGAAATGTTTTATATTAAAATGTGGGTAAAAGAGGTAAAGGAGAACTTTCTCTACTCAGGATTTTAACACCAAATGTGTGAGGCTTTATCCCCCTGCAACAGCAATTCTCCATCTCTCTGGACACCAACTGGATTTCCAATACCCGTTCAATTCTGACGCTACCTGGAGTCAGTGCAGACCCCACAGGTTAAGTGCTCAGTCCCACAAGACTGTCCCCACTTTAGGTGCTAATCACAAGTCCCAGGTTGTCACCTGTACTACTAACCAACCAGCTTTAAACCGGGGGCTTCTATGACCTCTTCCTCAGGTTTGATAACTACTATGGCGAGTCACAAAACCCAGGAAACACTTTATGTTAATCAGCTTATACTGTAAAGGATACAGATGAACAAGATGACGAGGTACATGGGATAAGGTCTGGACATGATTGTGTTAGACAGGAAAATAGATATGAGCAGAGTGGAAAGAGAATAAGACCAGGAAAGTCCACTAAAAAGACCTGGAGTTAATCAGTTAAAGCTCAAAGAGCCGGGAGCAACTTGGCCTGGAATGTTTGAATATACCCCAGATAAAGGAGGGCACCTCAGCATCGCCCATGCCTTTATTGTGTTAATCATGCAGGCCCAGTTTATTTTTTAACTTTACCTATATGCTGTTTTTTTTCTCCTTCGGCCCTAATCAAGTAGTTTGCAATCTAGGCAACTAATTTAGCATGTAGGCCCAGCCATAAACAACATAGTAAAAGGCAAGAAGTTAAGAAGTAAGATTCTTAATTTACTCTTTAGCAAACAGACAATAACTCAGCCCACCTTGGGGGCTGGGCAGGCAGTCTTGTTTGATATGCTCCCAGACCAAGACACGCCGGTATCCCAGGGACAAATCAGAGCAGGAGGTTCCTTGTGTTAAGTTAATTCTAAGTATTCAAAGACCATTTAACAAGTCTGCACCCCCAGCCCTTAGTCACATTCCTGCAGAATCCTTAAAAGGGAAAACCCCAACCTTTTGGGACGTTCCTCTCTCTGAGGTCACTCACACTTTCTAAGTGCATAATCTTTTAACTTTAAACTCTTTCTTTTCAACCTTTAAGGGTGGGTGCCTCTCCTTGCTAAGGTTTCCCGGTGCACTTTTTCTCTCTTTAAGTAACTTCAAATAAAATTTTTACACTGCTTCACTGCTGTGTCTCTGCCCCTTCGATTCTTTGTTGGACCAGGGACAAGGACCAAGGAAAATACACAATGCTTCCCCAACAGGTTAAATCATTAGCCATTGGTATTAACTTAATTTCCAGCCACCCCACCCCCTTTCAGTAAATCAGTGGGGGGGGCTGAAAGTTCCATCGTCTAATCACATGGTTGGCTCCTCAGGCAACCGGCCGCCAACCCGATCGCCAGAAGTCACCTCATTAGCATAAAGCCTGGTGAGGTTGAAAAGGGCTTGTAATGAATAACTAAAGATGCACCTATGACCCGATCACTCCGGAAATTCCAAGGGTCTTAGAAATTCTGTGCCAAGAAATGGGTGAAGACCAAACACATATTTGTTATTATATGTCAATAACACAGTCAATATCAAGGGATGTTAACAACCAAATATTGTCCTGTATTGTGGTATTTGTGGGGCTGTTCTTATTTTTTAAGGACATACAGATGTTTGTGGGATGGGATGGTGTGGGTAGAATTGTAATATTTCCTGAATATCTCGCCTGGCCTTAGTGCACCTGCATCCTCAGGGGTGGAGAGAAGTTCATCTCCTTATCAGTGGGTAATTACCTGGGCAACGGAGGGCTTATCCAAACCTGAAAGGTGAGGGGGAGTGCTGGTCGGCTTCTGCTGGAACAGGAGAGAGAAACGGCCCAGAATGCAGTTTGTAAGCAATAAACGGGTTTTAAACTTTATTTCTCTTTGACTGATTTTGGTTTTAGAGGTACTTTGCCCTGGAATTTGCTCTCCCCTGACTTACATCTGGCAGTAGTCAACAGGATCTCTGAACCTGAAATCTGTCATAATGGGTGCAACCTTTGGGAGGGCTGCCCCTAGAGATGATGGGGAGAAGTGGCGCTCACGCGGTGGGAAATGCGTCTACACTCAGGGGGTCGTGGAGGCGCCCTGGCCGTGCCGATCCTGGCCTGTGGCCTGAGCCAAAGGCTGTCGCTGCTCCTGCTGCCGGCTGGAGCCTGGCCACAACTATGGAAAGGAGCAGAGGTCCGGGTCACCTTGATAGAGAAGCAACTGGCTGCTGTGTACCCCGCCTTGCTGGCTAGGAGCCCATCACCAGAACAGCTCCGACCAGGGTAATAACCACCTATCCCATCGTGGGGTGAATGAGAGACTGGACCCAAAGGCCACAGAGTATTGTGGCACAGACACCTACCGTATATCATGTGACTGGCCATTTGCCTTTGGCATCCTCAGGGAATGATGAAGCAGACACATTGGCCCAAGTGCGCTGGCTAGAAGGAAAGCCTGTCTCTGATGTGGCCCAATGGATACATCAGCGTCTGTTGCACGGCCGCAAAAGACAACGTGGGCTGTAGCTTGTCGGTGGGGCTTGTCATTGACCTTTGAAGAAGTCAGCCGAGCCCAGAAGGAGCACCCTGCACGTTGTGCAGATTGGCAAACCACGAACAGGGGCCTAGACCATCTCTTTGCAGCCTATGGCCAGTTGCTGGTGATTGAGAGCAATCAAGGCACCCACTTTATTGGACATGTGTTGCAAGGATGGATGCAGCAATTAAGAATAAAATGGACATGGCCCTGGACGTTTCAACACATGGACCAGCGATGGCTGGCTCTTCTGGCACCTTGGGGAAAAGGCCTGAAAGTTGGCCTCTTGTGTATTCCTGGAATAACAGCAAAGTTGCCCACAATCACGGTTATTTGCTTCTACAGTCCTTGTGTCCTGGATGCGCCCCCTGGCTGCAGCTGCCCTGTGGTGGCTGGAATGGATGAGCTTTGGACTTAATCTGCATGGGACTTTGAACCTAGCTGAATCCTCTGGCCTGAGAATTATCGTGATTGTGTTGCTGTTGTCAAGAAGAAAATGCTTAAAGAGAGGCTTGACTTTGTCTAATGTTTGGTATAAGTTTTGTGAGTAATCTAGCATGGTTGGTAGGAGTGAGTAAACAAGTGTAGAAACATGTTTTGTGCATAGTGAGAGATTGTGCTGTAAAGTACATTTACCTAATTTACATAGGCTGAATCCTCTGGTTTGAGGATTATCATGATTTTTATTGCTGTTGCTATTGTATGTCATTAGTTTGATTGGAAGATGGGGAATGAGTAAATTGTAAAGCAAGATTTCTGGAGGGGTGGCCTGTGGGTAAAATTGTAATATTTCCAGAATATCTCACCTGGCTCTAGTACATCTGCATATCAACAGGCACTCAAGGGTGGAGAGAAGTATGGATTTAGGGTATTTGCATCATTCCTCAGGGGTGGAGAGAAGTTCATCTCCATATCAATGGGTAATTACCTGGGCAACTGAGAGCATGTGTGAACCTGAGAGGTTAAGGGGAGGGGGCTGGCTCGCTTCTTCCAGAGCAGAGGAGAAAGACGGCCCTGGTTTGCAATGTGTAAGCAATAAACGGGTTTTAAACTTTATTTCTCCCTTTGACTGATTTCGATTTTTAGAGGTATTTTGCCCTGGGATTTCCTCTCCCCAGACTTACACAGTCAAAGGGAGAAATAAAGTTTAAAACCCACTTATTGCTTATAAACTGCAGTCCAGGCTGTTTCTCTCTCTTGCTCCAGCAGAAGCCAACCCACACTCCCCGTCACCTCTCAGGTTCAGATAAGCCCTCTGTTGCCCAAGTAACTACCCACTGATATGGAGATGAACCTCTCTCCACCCCTGAGGAACGCCTATTGATAGCAGATGCCCTAAAGCCATACTTCTCTCCACCCCTGAAGGTGCTGATGCACTAAGGCCAGGCGAGATATTCTGGAAATATTACAATTTTACCCACAGGTCACTCCTCCAGAAATCTTGCTGTACAATTTACTCACTCTCCCTCTTCCACAGTGGTCCCTGGGGGAGAAAACTGGAGCATTGTGACCAGACTAATAACATAATAGCAACAGCAATAAAATCATGATAATCCTCAAACCAGAGGATTCGGCTAGGTTCAAAGTCCTATGCTGATTAAGTCCAAAGCTCGTCCATTTAATCCATCATGAAGCAGCTGCAGCCAGGACTGCAGAAGAAAATAACCATGATCTTAGGGGTCCACTCTGCTGTTACTCCAGGAATACACATGAGGCCAGCTTCCAGGCCTTTTCTTCAAGGTGCCAGAACAGTCAGCCACCGCCGGTCCATGTGTCAAAATGTCCAGGGCCACGTCCATTTATTCCACTTTATTTCCAATTGCTGCACCCATCTTTGCAATGCATGTCCAGTAAAGTGGGTGCCTTGATCATTCTCAATCACCAGCAGCCGGTCATAGGCTGCAAAGAGATACTCTAGGCCCCTTGTAAGTCCAGGGAGAGGAAATCCTGGGGCAAAATACCTCTAAAAATCGAAATCAGTCAAAGGGAGAAATAAAGTTTAAAGTTCGTTTATTGCTCACAAACTGCACTCCCGGGCCATCTCTCTTTCCTGCTCCAGTATAAGCAAAACTGGCCCTCCCCCTCACCTCTCAGGTACAGATAAGCCCTCCTTGCCCAGGTAATTACCCATTGATATGGAGATGAACTTCTCTCCACCCCTGAGGAATGATGCAAATGCACTAAGGCCATACTTCTTTCCACCTCTGAACACCTATTGATATGCAGATGTACTAAAGCCAGGTGAGATATTCTGGAAATATTACAATTTTACCCACAAAACTGATTTCGGTTTTAGATTTTGCCCTGGAATTTGCTCTCCCCAGACTTACAGAGATTAAAACATTGAATTGTCTGGGATTTGCTTTAAAACACTTCAGCAATCAGAAAACAATATGCATGAATTTCACAAATAATGCTGAGTGGAAAGATCCAGATGGAAAGAGCACACACGCACCATGTGATTCTGTTCATGGAAAGTTCTAGAAGGGTCAAAACTTCTCAGTTGTATTGGAAGTCAGGTTGGTGGTTAAATTAGGGGAGCTGGTAGTGCCTGGGGAGGAGGTATATATGCATGTCACACTTCAGTATGGGATTCTGAACAAGCCAAGAAAAAGGACCTTGAGAAAAGAAAACAATAAAAATAAATGACACTGGTACTGCATCCTTGTTCATTTCTCCATTATGAAAAATGTGCTATAGTTATATAAGATATTTACAATGGGAAAACTGTGTGCCAGGGACACAGAGACTCTCAGTACTGTCTACCTTTTCTATACCTTTAAAGTTATTCTAAAATGAAAAGTTTACTTAAAAACAAATCAGTGAAGCCAATAGGTAAAAGGTTCATGATGATCAATTCCAGGTGGAGGTGTAAATGTGTTCATTCTTGTATCCTATCCTATTTTTCTGTATATGTTTGAAAATGTCCTTAACCAATAATCTTTTTAAACTCTTAAGGTAGCCTCCATCCTGACCGGAACAGGTGAGATCCCTCCCTCTGAGGTACGGCAGGGACATGGGACAAGCATCATGGTTACTTTTCCTGCCTGTGATGAAAAATGCCAAGATATAAACAGTATAGTAAGAGCGGGAGGGACGCCATCTTCTTTTTTTGTTTGTTTAATATGAGCATTGTTTTTGTTTTTGTTTTGGTATCAATATAAAATCACATGGGCGAGCTGAGATTCAAGATGGCAGCATGAGAGGTGAGACAGAGAACTCCTCCCAAAACCACACACAGTGTGAAAATATAGTTAATACAACTAACCCTAAAACAGCAACAGGAAACAAGTTTGCACCAGACTGCATACAGACCTCAAGAACAGAGCAGACCTCACAAAACAGGGTAATGTAGGAAAGCCTTAATCTGGTGGGACCCGAGCCCTTCCCCCACCCCAGCTCACTGGTGGGAGGAAGAGAAATTGAGCAGGAAGTGGGTGGAAGCCTGTGACTGCTGAGCACCTAGCCCTGGAGATCTGCTTTGTGAGCAGAAATCTACATTGTGTGGTGCTCTGGAGGATGGGGAGCTGGGACAGGCAGAGTGCCTGAGAGACTGCATTCCGGCCGTTTGTGGAGGACTGGATCCACATCCGGCCGCTCTGAGTCAAGGGAAAGGCAGGCGGTCTGAGAGGCTTCCTAGCAGCGAGAGGGCTGATGAAGGTGTGGGGTTTGCACGAAGCTTGCTGTGCAGGAGAAGGGATAGGGGGACAAGGTTGTCTGGGCGTGCTCTGCCCAGCAGATTGGGAACTTTGGGGAGCTTCCGGCACTCCATCCCCCTGGCTGGCTACTCAGCTCCGAGGCCCCCCACTGTGATATGCAGCCTGCTGAACCTTCCTCCTGGCCTGACAGCACCAGCTCACAAACCGGCAGTCACTGCTCTGGAGTCAGGCCAGCCAGAGAGAGGCCTCACCTACAACAGCTAGAGACACCAAGCACAGAGGCTTACACCTGTGTGCTCAGCCCACTGGCTGTGATATTGAAGACAGACAGGGCATACAGGAGTCGGGGAAACAGATCTTTCCATCCCCCAAGCACCAGCTCTGCTCCCCTATAACCCCCAAGCTCACTCTAGGGGCTGAGCAGCTCCAGAGACTGGAGCTTCTGGGCAATAGAGAACACCACACAGAAATATGAAACGTCAAAAGAACATGATACGGACGAAAATCTCACAAACCCCAGAAAAAGGGCCAAATGAAACTGAACTCACCAATCTTCCTGAAAGAGAGTTCAAAATAAAAATCATAAACGTGCTTATGGAGGTACAGAAAAATATTTAAAAACTCAGGAACGAATTTAAGGTGGAAATTCAATCATTAAGAAATTCCATATCTGAAATGAAACATACAATGGAAGGATTTAAAAGTAGATTAGATGTAGTAGAAGAGATGGTAAATGGAATAGAAATTAGAAAAGAGGAATACAAAGAAGCTGAGGCACAGAGAGAAAAAAGAATCTCGAAGAATGAAAGAATATTGAGAGAACTGTATGACCAATCCAAGCGGAACAATATTCACATAATAGGGGTACCAGAAGAAGAAGAGAGAAAAAGGGATAGAAAGTGTCATTGAGGAGGTAATTGCTGAAAACTTCCCCAGTCTGGGGGAAGTTTAATAATAATTAAAATGGCAAAGATTAAGGATGAAGACAGACTTTTAAAAGCAGCTAAAGACAGAAAAAAGATCACATACAAAGAAAAACCCATCAGCCTATCATCAGATTTCTCAACAGAAACCTTACAGGCCAGAAGGGAGTGGCATGATATATTTAATGCAATGAAGCAGAAGGGCCTTGAACCAAGAATACTCTACCTGGCAAGGTTATCATTTAAATTTGAAGGAGGGATTAAACAATTTTCAGATAAGCAAAAGCTGAGAGAATTTACCTCCCACAAACCACCTCTACATTTTGGAGGGACCCCTACAGATAGAAGTATTTCTAAGGCTAAATAGATGTCACCCAAAGGATAGACAAACAGTACAGAATATGATTCATAACATACAAAGAATGGAGGAGGAAGAAAAAGGAGGAAAAAAAAGAATCTTTAGGTTGTGTTTGTAATAGCATACGAAGTGAGTTAAATTAAACTGTTAGATAGTAATGAAATTACCCTTGAACTTTTGGTAACCACAAATCTAAAGCCTGCAATGGCAATAAGTACATACCTATTGATAATCACCCTAAATGTAAATGGTCTGAATGCACCAATCAAAAGACATAGAGTTATTGAATGGATAAAAAACAAGACCCGTCTATATACTACCTACAAGAGACTCACTTCAAACCCAAAGACATACACAGACTGAAAGTAAAGGGATGGAAAAAGATATTTCATGCAACTAATAGGGATAAAAAAGTAGGAGTTGCAGTACTTGTATGAGACAAAATACACTTCAAAACAAAGAAAGTCACAAGAGACAAAGAAGGACATTACATAATGATAAAGGGGTCCGTCCAAAAAGAGGATATAACTTTTATAAACATCTATGCACCCAACACAGGATGACCTACATATGTGAAACAAATACTAACAATTAAAGGGGGAGATAGAATGCAATGCATTCATTTTGGGAGACTTCAACACACCACTCACTCCAAAGGATAGATCAACCAGACAAAAAATAAATAAAGAGACAGAGGCACTGAACAATGTATTAGAACAGATGGACCTAATGGACATCTACAGAACACTCCATCCAAAATCAACAGGATACACATTCTTCTCAAGTGCACATGGAACATTTTCAAGAATAGACCATATACTAGGCCACAAAAAGAGCCTAAGTAAATTTTAAAAGATTGAAATTGTACCAACCAGCTTCTCGGATCACAAAGGTATGAAACTAGAAATAAATTACTCAAAGAAAATGAAAAAGCCCACAATCACATGGAGGCTTAATAACATGCTCCTAAATAATCAATGGATCAATGACCAAAGAAAAACAGAGATCAAGCAATATATGGAGACAAATGACAACAATAACTCAACACTGCAAAATCTGTGGGATACAGTGAAGGCTGTGCTAAGAGGGAAATATATTGTAACACAGGCCCACCTCAGGAAAGAAGAACAATCCCAAATGAGCAGTCTAAACTCACAATTAATGAAACTAGAAATGGAAGAACAAATGAGGCCCAAAGTCAGTAGAAGGAGGGACATAATAAAGATTAAAGCAGAAATAAGTAAAATTGAGAAGAATAAAACAATAGAAAGAATCAATGAAAGCAGGAGCTGGTTCTTCGAGAAAATTAAAAAATAGATAAACGCCTATCCAGACTTATCAAGAAAAAAAGAGAATCTACACACATAAACAATCAGAAATGAGAAAGGAAAAATCACTGTGGACACCACAGAAATACAAAGAATTATGAGAGAATACTATGAAAAATTATATTTTAACAAACTGGATAACCTTGAAGAAATGGACAACTTTATAGGAAAATACAACCTTCCAAAGCTGACCCAGGAAGAAATAGAAAATCTGAATAGACCAATTACCAGCAAAGAAATTGAACTGGTAATCAAAAAACTACCTAAGAACACAACGCCTAGACCAGATGGTTTCACTGCTCAATTTTATCAAACATTTAGTGAAGACCTAATACCCATCCTCATTAAAGTTTTCCAAAAAGTAGAAGAGGAGGAAATACTCCCAAACTCATTCTACGATGCCAACATCACTCTAATACCAAAACCAGGCAAAGACACCAAAAAAAAAAAAAGAAAATTACAGACCAATATCCCTGATGAACATAGATGCAAATATACTCAACAAAATATTAGCAAACCAAATTCAAAAATACATCAAAAAGATCATACATCATTGTCAAGTGGGATTCATCTCAGTGATGCAAGGAGGGTACAACATTGGAAAATCCATCAACATCATCCACCACATCAACAAAAAGAAGGACAAAAACCACATGATCATCTCCATAGATGCTGAAAAAGCATTTGACAAAATTCAACATCCATTCATGATAAAAACTCTCAACAAAATGGGTATAGACGGCAAGTACCTCAACATAATAAAGGCCATATATGACAAACCCACAGCCAGCATTATACTTAATAGGGAGAAGCTGAAAGCTTTACACCTAAGATCGGGAACAAGACAAGGATGCCCACTCTCTTCACTGTTATTCAACATAGTTCTAGAGGTCCTAGCTACAGCAATCAGACAACACAAAGAAATCAAAAGCATCCAGATTGGTAAGGAAGAAGTCAAACTGTCCCTGTTTGCAGATGACATGATATTGTACATAAAAAATCCTAAAGAATCCACTCCAAAACTACTAGATCTAATCTCTGAATTCAGCAAAGTTGAGGGATACAAAATTAATACACAGAAATCTGTTGCATTCCTATACACTAATGGTGAGCTAGCAGAAAGAGAAATCAGGAAAACAATTCCATTCACAATTGCATCCAAAAGAATAAAATACCTAGGAGTAAACCTAACCAAGGAAGTGAAAGACATATACTCTGAAAACTACATGACACTCATGAGAGAATTTAAAGAAGATACCAATAAATGGAAATGCATCCCATGCTCATGGATAGGAAGAATTAATATTGTCAAAAGGGCCATCCTGCCTAAAGCAATCTACAGATTCAATGCAATCCCTATCAAAATACCAACAGCATTCTTCAACGAACTAGAGCAAATAGTTCTAAAATCCATATGGAACCACAAAAGACCCTAAATAGCCAAAGCAATCCTGAGAAGGAAGAATAAAGTGAGGGGAATTATGCTCTCTGACTTCAAGCTCTACTACAAAGCCACAGTAATCAAGACAATTTGGTACTGGCACAAGAACAGACCCATAGACCAATGGAACAGACTAGAGAGCCCAGATATAAACCCAAGCATATATGGTCAATTAATGTACGGTAAAGGAGCCCTGGATATACAATGGGGAATGACAGCCTCTTCAACAGCTGGTGTTGGCAAAACTGGACAGCTACATGTAAGAGAATGAAACTGGATTACTGTCTAACCCCATACACAAAAGTAAACTCAAAATGGATCAAAGACCTGAATGTAAGTCATGAAACCATAAAACTCTTAGAAAAAAACATAGGCAAAAATCTGTTGGACATAAATATGAGCAACTTCTGGCAGAGGCACAGATGGAGGTAAATTATGGACCTGCAGACTGCTAGATGCAGACGTGATTTTAGTGCTTGACCTGCCACTGGGAGAATAAAGCCAGTGATATCGCCCCAGCATCAGTGGAGATCATCAGGAAACCATCAGCAGTATCAGTTCACAGATAATGGGTTAAAAAACATGAATCCAGAATAATACTACCTGAACAAAGACTCCTGAACCTCAGCTCATATTAAAATTCAGGAGATGTTAAAGTATTTAAGGATGAAGTGTCATGATGTCTGTATGTACAGAGAAGAGAGATAAAAATGTATGACAAGATGTCAGATTTTGAAACTAGGTGGCATAATGGGAGTCCCACAATTAAATATGATCTGCATCCTTTGTCAAATTTATAAAAGCAGTGGAGAGACAAGATTTTTCAGAGGCATGACTCCAAAGGTCCTTCAGTATGCATAAACTGTATGGTTTATGAACCAATAAAAAAACTCTTGGGAACAGGGTAGAAATGAAATTTTGAGTTATCATTTATGTACATTAATTTATAAGCATGAAAATGTCTTGGCTTTCTCCTTAAACTACAAGAAGTCTATATGAAAAGACACTATTTCCATTCTCCAAAAAGATAAGTACACAAATTAGACTTAAATATTGAATTTTAATTTTATGTCAGCCAGAACTAAGTTTTTTATGATTTAAAATTTCTAATAGTAATAAAATCTACTTAATCTCTAAATTTTAATGACATCTACCAAAATCTGCATTTAAATGGTTAATGTGCAATTTATATTGCCTAATATAATCTAATTATATTATTAACCTAATATAATGTTATATTACACAACAAAATTGGCATATTTTGAAGTTTTTCAGCATTTTATACTTTAGAAAGCTAACATTGATTTACATACATATTTTTAAATCCTCTTGAAAGCATTAAAGGAAAACGAGTGGATTTAAAATATAATTAATAGGAGCATCACTTCCGGGAAGATGGCGGCGTGAGCAGGGCGGCAGAAATCTCCTCCCAAAACTATATATATCTATGAAAATACAGCAAATACAACTATTCCTAAAAGAGAGACCAGAATACACAGGAAAGCACATAGCGTGCAGCTATACCTGAGAGGACACGGCACCCTGCGAGGCGGGTAAGATACGGAGCCACGACCCGGCGGGACCTGAGCACTCATCCACCCCAGCGCACTGGTAGGAGGAGAGGATTCAGAACCGGGAGGGAGTGGAAGTACACTCTGCTAAATAACCAGCCCTGGTGATCTGTGAGGCGAGCGCTGACACACATCACGTGATGTAGTGGAGATTGGAGAGACAGAGGGTGCAGGATCTGAGTGGGGAATGCGCCAGGGTGCTTGCAGCTGGCTCCCAGGAAGGAAAAAAAGAAAAGAAAAGTGCGTGCTTTTTTCAGTGGTCTTGAAGAGACAGGAGCCCAGCGGAGGAGCCGGATTGCCCTGGTACACTCAGCCCAGCAGGCTGGGAGTCCTGGGGAGTTTTGAACCCCTTAGCTGGCAACTGGGAAACGGTGGCCGCACATAGACTTCTCACAGAGATCAACAGCCTCCCATTCGTTCCCACCCCAGCCAGAGCTATAAAGGGCCCTGCGGAGCAGTGCAGCCATGGCTGTGGAATAGTGGGGCAACAGCACCACCTACAGCAACCCCACAGAATCCACTCCCGGTGGGTGTTTTTTTCTTTTTTTCTTTTTGTTGTTCTGTTTTTTTGTTTTGTTTTGTTTTTTATTCTCTTTCTTTTTTATTTTCTTTTCATTCTTTTTTTTTCTATTTAATGTCTTAAAGAACCCAGCTGACATATGTGGCACCTACCAGCGACCACTTCTATAGCCAGGAAAAGACAGAGGAATATGGTCCAGACTAAGATCAATCAGACAATCCCAGAGAGGGAGCCTGAAGGGATGGAAATGCACAGTCTTCCTGCAAAAGAATTCAGAATAAAAGGCATAACCATGCTGATGGATCTACAGAGAAATGTACAAGAGCTGAGGGAGGAAGTGAGGGAAGTGAGGAAAGACAATGCAGAAATCAGACAAGCGATCGACGGGCTTAACAGCAGACTGGATGAGATGCAAGAGACTGTTAATGCAATAGAAATCAGAGAACAGGAATACAGAGAAGCTGAGGCAGAGAGAGATAAAAGGATCTCTAGGAATGAAAGAATACTAAGAGAACTGTGTGACCAATCCAAACGGAACAATATTCGCATTATAGGAGTACCAGAGGAAGAAGAGAGAGAAAAAGGGATAGAAAGTGTCTTTGAAGAAATAATTGCTGAAAACTTTCCCCCGCTGGGGAAGGAAGTAGTCTTGCAGTCCACCGAAGCTCATAGATCTCCCAACACAAGGGACCCAAGGAAGACAACACCAAGACACATAATAACTAAAATGGCAAAGATCAAAGATAAAGACAGAGTATTAAAGGCAGCTAGAGAGAGAAAAAAGATCACCTACAAAGGAAAACCCATCAGATTATCATCAGACTTCTCAACAGAAACCTTACAGGCCAGAAGAGAATGGCATGATATATTTAATTAATGAAATGGAAGGGCCTCAAACCAAGAATATTGTATCCAGCACGGTTATCATTTAAATATGACAGAGGGATTAAACAATTTCCAGACAAATGAAAGTTGAGAGAGTTTGCCTCTCATAAGCCACTACTACAGGATACCTTAAATGGACTGCTCTAGAGGGAAGCACCCCTAAGGCTAAAAAGATGTCACCAGAGAAAATAAAATCATAGCAAAGAAAGCAGACCATCCAAATACTAACTAAAGGCAAAGAATAAAACACCTAGTATATAAAGAATGGAGGAGGAAGAATAAGAAGGGAGAGAAATAAAGAAACATCAGGCTGTGTTTACAATAACTTAACAAGAAAGTTAAGTTAGATTGTTAGATAGTAAAGAAGCAACCCTTGAACCCTTGGTAACCACGAATCTAAAGCCAGCAATGGCAATAAGTACATATCTATCAATAATCACCCTAAATGTAAATGGACTGAATGCACCAATCAAAAGACACAGAGTAACAGAATGGATAAAAAAGGAAGACCCATCTATATGCTGCTTACAAGAGAGTCACCTCAAACCCAAAGATATACACAGAATAAAAGTGAAGGGATGGAAAAAGATATTTCATGCAAACAACAAGGAGAAAAAAGCAGGTGTTGCAGTACTTGTATCCGACAAAATAGACTTCAAAACGAAGAAACTAGCAAGAGATAAAGAAGGACATTACGTAATGATAAAGGGGTCAGTCCAACAAGAGGATATAACCATTATAAATATATATACACCCAACACGGGAGCGCCAGCACATGTGAAACAAACACTAACAGAATTAAAGGAGGAAATAGACAGCAATGTATTCATTTTCGGAGACTTCAATACAGCACTCACTCCAAAGGACAGATCAACCAGACAGAGAATAAGTAAAGACACAGAGGTACTGAATAACACACTAGAACAGATGGACCTAACAGACATCTACAGAACTCTGCACCCAAAAGCAGCAGGATACACATTCTTCTCAAGTGCACATGGAACATTTTCCAGAATAGACCACATACTAGGCCACAAAAAGAACCTCAGTAATTTCAAAAATATTGAAATCCTACCAACCAACTTCTCAGATCACAAAGGTATAAAACTAGAAATAAATTTTAGAAAGAAATCAAAAAGGCTCACAAATACATGGAGACTTAACAACATTCTCCTCATTAATCAATGGGTTAATGACCAAATCAAAACAGAAATCAAAGAATATATGGAGACTAATAACAACAACACAAAGTCACAACTTCTGTGGGACGCAGCAAAGGCAGTTCTAAGAGGAAAGTATATTGCAATCCAGGCCTATTTAAAGAAGGAAGAACATTTCCAAATGAATAGTCTAAAGACACAATTACTGAAATTGGAAAAAGAAGAACAAATGAGGCCCAAAGTCACCAGAAGGAGGGACATAATAAAGATCAGAGAAGAAATAAATAAAATTGAGAAGAATAAAACAATAGAAAAAAATCTATAAAACCAAGAGCTGGTTCTTTGAAAAAATAAACAAAATAGATACCATCAATACCATCCACCACATCAACAAAAAGAAAAACAAAAACCACATGATTATCTCCATAGATGCTGAAAAAGCATTTGACAAAATTCAGCATCCATTCATGATTAAAACTCTCAACAAAATGGGTATAGAGGGCAAGTACCTCAACATCATAAAGGCAATATATGACAAACCCACAGCCAACATCATACTTAACAGCAAGAATCTGAAAGCTTCTCATCTGAGATCAGGAACAAGACAGGGACGCCCACTCTCTCCACTGTTATTCAACATAGTACTGGAGGTCCTAGCCACGGCAATCAGACAAAACAAAGACATACAAGGCATCCAGATTGGTAAAGAGGAAGTCAAATTGTCACTATTTGCAGATAACATGATATTGTACATAAAAAACCCTAAAGACTCCACTCCAAAACTACTAGAACTAATATCTGAATTCAGCAAAGTTGCAGGATACAAAATTAACACACAGAAATCTGTTGCTTTCCTATACACTAACGATGAACTAACAGAAAGAGAAATCAGAAAAACAATTCCATTCACAATTGCATCAAAAAGAATAAAATACCTAAGAATAAACCTAATGAAGGAAGTGAAAGACCTGTACTCTGAAAACTACAAGACACTCCTAAGAGAAATTAAAGAGGACACTAACAAATGGAAATGCATTCCATGCTCTTGGCTAGGAAGAATAAATATTGTCAAAATGGCTATACTACCTAAAGCAATCTACAGATTCAATGCAATCCCTATCAAACTACCAACAGCTTTCTTCAATGAACTGGAACAAATAATTCTAAAATTCATATGGAACCACAAAAGACCCCGAATAGCCAAAGCAATCCTGAGAAGGAGGAATAAAACAGGGGAATTACACTCCCTGACTTCAAGCTCTACTACAAAGCCACAGTAATCAAGACAATTTGGTATTGGCACAAAAACAGACCCACAGACCAGTGGAACAGAATAGAAAATCCAAACATTAACCCAAACATATACAGTCAATTAATATTTGATAAAAGTGCCTTGGATATACAATGGGAGATGACAGCCTCTTCAGCAGCTGGTGTTGGAAAAACTGGACAGCTACATGTAAGAGAATGAAACTGGACTACTGTCTAGCCCCATACACAAAGGTAAACTCAAGGTGGATCAAAGACCTGAATGTAAGTCATGAAACCATAAAACTCTTAGAAAAAAAATAGGCAAAAATTTCTTGGACATAAACATGAGCAACTTCTTCATAAACATATCTCCCCAGGCAAGGGAAACAACAGCAAAAATGAACAAGTGGGACTATATCAAGCTGAAAAGCTTCTGTTCAGCAAAGGACACCATCAGTAGAACAAAAAGACATCCTACAGTATGGGAGAATATATTCATAAATGACGTATCTGATAAGTGGTTGACATCCAAAATATATAAAGAACTCACGCACCTTAGCAAACAAAAAGCAAATAATCCAATTAAGAAATGGGCAGAGGACATGAATAGACACTTCTCCAAAGAAGAAATTCAGATGGCAACAGGCACATGAAAAGATGCTCCACATCGCTAATCATCAGAGAAATGCAAATTAAAACCACAATGAGATATCACCTCACACAAGTGAGGATGGCCAACATCCAAAACACAAACAACAAAAGTTGGCGAGGATGTGGAAAAAAGGGAACCCTCCCATACTGCTGGTGGGACTGCAAATTAGTTCAACCATTGTGGAAAGCAATATGGAGGTTCCTCAAAAAACTCAAAATCAAAATACCATTTGACCCAGGAATTCCACTCCTAGGAACTTACCCTAAGAATGCAGCAGCCCAGTTTGAAAAAGACATATGCACCCCGTGTTTATCGCAGCACTATTTACAATAGCCAAGAAATGGAAGCAACCTAAGTGTCCATCAGCAGATGAATGGATAAAGAAGAGGTGGTACATATACACAATGGAATATTATTCAGCCATAAGAAGAAAACAAATCCTACCATTTGCAACAACATGGATGGAGCTAGAGGGTATTATGCTCAGTGAAATAAGCCAAGCCGAAAAAGACAAGTATCAAATGATTTCACTCATATGTGGCATATAAGAACAAAGAAAAATACTGAAGGAACAAAACAGCAGCAGACTCAAAGAACCCAAGAATGGACTGATAGTTACCAAAGGGAAAGGGACTGGGGAAGATGTGTGGGAAGGGAGGGATAAGAGGGGAAAAGGGGCATTATGATTAGCAGACGTAATGTTGGGGGGTCACGGGGAGGGCTGTACAACACAGAGAAGACAAGTAGTGATTCTATAGCATCTCACTACGCTGATGGACAGTGACTGTAATGGGGTTGGTGGGGGGGACCTGATGAACGGGGTAGTTTAATAGCCACAATATTGCACATGTAATTGTAGATTAATGATACCAAAATAAATTATATAAAAATATATATATATATATAATTAATAGGAAAGCAGTGGTGTTTGAGCCCCTTTTCTTTCTCTAAGCTAAACAAAACAAAAAGTCCTAAACACAATTGCAGGGCATCAGAAGGCCTCAGTCTCCTACCAGTGTAAATGGAATATTGGTGATCTATTGCTCCCTTACTGAGCACCCATTTGTGAATACAGACATTTTTAGCCTATTCTTGGTTCTTAGCAGTACTGAATATTGTAAGAAAGTCACCAATGTGAATAAAGTAAATGAGAAAAATTAATATATGAGCAACTTCTTCATGAACATATCTCCCCGGGCAAGGGAAACAACAGCAAAAATGAACAAGTGGGACTATATCAAACTAAAAAGCTTCTGTACAGCAAAGGACACCATCAATAGAACAAAGACATCCTACAGCATGGGCGAATATATTCATAAATGACATATCCGATAAGGGGTTGACATCCAAATTAATATAGAGCTCATGCACCTCAACAAACAAAAAGCAAATGAGCCAATTAAAAAATTGGCAGAGGATCTGAACAGACACTTCTCCAAAGAAGAAATTCTGTTGGCCAACAAGCACATGAAAAGATGCTCCACATCCCTAATCATCAGAGAAGTGCAAATTAAAACCATAATGAGATATCACCTCACACCAGTTAGAATGGTCAGCATCCAAAAAACAAACAACAACAAATGTTGGCGAGGATGTGGAGAAAGGGGAACCCTCCTACACTGCTGGTGGGAATGTAAATTAGTTCAACCATTGTGGAAAGCAGTATGGAGGTTCCTCAAAAAACTCAACATACAAATACCATTTGACCCTGGAATTCCACTCCTTGGAATTTACCCAAAGAATACAACTTCTCATGATTCAAAAAGACATATCCACCCCTATGTTAATTGCAGCACTTTTTACAATAGCCAAGATATTGAAGCAACCTAAGGGTCCATCAGTAGATGAATGGATAAAAAGAAGAAGTGGTACATATACACAATGGAATATTATTTAGCCATAAGAAGGAAACAAATTCTGCCATTTGCAACAACCTGGTTGGAGCTGGAGGATATTATGCTCAGTGAAATAAGCCAGGCAGAGAAAGACAAGTGCCAAATGATTTCCCTCATTTGTGGAGTATAACAACAAAGCAAAACTGAAGGAACAAAATAGTAGCAGACTCAGAGACTCCAAGAAGGAACTAGTGGTTACGAAAGGGGAGGGGTGTGGGAGGGAGAAGGGGATTGTGGGGTATTATGTTTAGTACACATGATGTGGGGAATCACGGGGAAAACAGTGTAGCACAGAGGAGGCAAACAGTGAATCTGTGTCATCTTACTACACTGATGGACAGTGACTGAATTGGGGTATGAGTGGGGACTTGATAATATGGGTAAATGTAGTAACCATATTGTTTTTTCATGTGAAACCTTCATAAGAGTGTATATCAATAATACCTTAATAAAAAAAAACTCAAAATAGAAATACCATTTGATCCAGGAATTCCACTCCTAGGAATTTACCCTAAGAATGCAGCAACCCAGTTTGAAAAAGACATATGCATCCCTATGTTTATCGCAGCACTATTTACAATAGCCAAGAAATGGAAGCAACCTAAATGTCCATCAGTAGATGAATGGATAAAGAAGAGGTGGTAATATACACAATGGAATATTATTCAGCCATAAGAAGAAAACAAATCCTACCATTTGCAACAACATGGATGGTGCTAGAGGGTATTATGCTCAGTGAAATAAGTCAGGCAGAGAAAGACAAGTATCAAATGATTTCACTCATCTGTGGAGCATAGGAACAAAGGAAAAACTGAAGGGACAAAATAGCAGCAGACTCACAGAACCCAAGAATGGAGTAACAGTTGCCAAAGGGAAAGGGACTGTGGAGGATGGGTGGGAAGGGAGGGATAAGGGGAACAAGGGGCATTACGATTGGCACACATAATGTAGTGGTGGGGGGAATACGGGGAAGGCAGTATAGCACAGAGAAGACAAGTAGTGATTCTATAGCATCTTACTACGCTGATGGACAGTGACTGTAATGGGGTATGTGGTGGGGACTTGATAATAGGGGGAGTCTAGTAACCCTAATATTGCTCATTAATAATAGCAAAAAAAAATCACAGGGCAACATTGTGGTTACTAGATTCATCCCATTATCAAGTCCCCACCACATACCCCATTACAGTCACTGTCCATCAGCGTAGTAAGATGCTATAGAATCACTACTTGTCTTCTCTGTGTTATACTGCCTTCCCCGTATTCCCACCACCACTACATTATTTGTGCCAATCCTAATACCCTTTATTCCCCTTATCCTTCCCTTCCCACCCATCCTCCACAGTCCCTTTCCCTTTGGCAACTGTTAGTCCATTCTTGGGTTCTGTGAGTCTGCTGCTATTTTGTCCCTTCAGTTTTTCCTTTGTTCTTATACACCACAGATGAGTGAAATCATTTGATACTTGTCTTTCTCTGCCTGGCTTATTTCACTGAGCATAATATCCTCTAGCTCCATCCATGTTGTTGCAAATGGTAGGATTTGTTTTCTTCTTATGGCTGAATAATATTCCATTGTGTATATGTACCACATCTTTACCACATCTTTATCCATTCATCTACTGATGGACTCTTAGGTTGCTTCCATTTCTTGGCTATTGTAAATAGTGCTGTGATAAACATAAGGGTGCATCTGTCTTTTCCAAACTGGGATCCTGCATTCTTAGGGTAAATTTCTTGGGTGGAATTCCTGGGTCAAATGGTATTTCTATGTTGAGTTTTTTGAGGAACCTCCACACTGCTTTCCACGCTGGTTGAACTATTTTACATTCCCACTAGCAGTGTAGGAGGGCTCCCCTTTCTCTGCATCCTCAACAGCATTTGTTGTTCCTAGTCTTTTCTATGTTGGCCATGTTAACTGGTATGAGGTGATATCTCATTGTGGTTTTAATTTGCATTTCCCTGATAATTAGCAATGTGGAGCATCTTTTCATGTGCCTTTTGACCATCTGAATTTCTTCTTTGGAGAAATGTCTGTTCATATCCTCTGCTCATTTTTTAATAGGTTTGTTTGCTTTCTGAGTGTTGAGGCCTGTGAGTTCTGTATATATTTTGGATGTTAACCCCTTGTCAGATATGTCATTTACAAATATATTCTCCCATACTGTAGGATGTCTTTTTGTTCTTCTGATGGTGTCCATTCCTGTACAGAAGCTTTTTAGCATTATATAGTCCCATTTGTTCATTTTTTATTTTGTTTCCTTTGCCTGAGGAGATGTGTTCAGGAAAAAGTTGCTCATGTTTATATTTAAGACATTTTTGCCTATGTTTTCTTCTAAGAGTTTTATGGTTTCATGACTTACATTCAGGTCTTTGATCCATTTTGAGTTTACTTTTGTGTATGGGGTTAGACAGTAATCCAGTTTCATTCTCTTACATGTAGCTGTCCAGTTTTGCCAACACCAGCTGTTGAAGAGGCTGTCATTCCCCATTGTATATCCAGGGCTCCTTTACCGTACATTAATTGACCATATATGCTTGGGTTTATATCTGGGCTCTCTAGTCTGTTCCATTGGTCTATGGGTCTGTTCTTGTGCCAGTACCAAATTGTCTTGATTACTGTGGCTTTGTAGTAGAGCTTGAAGTCAGAGAGCATAATTCCCCTCACTTTATTCTTCCTTCTCAGGATTGCTTTGGCTATTTAGGGTCTTTTGTGGTTCCATATGGATTTTAGAACTATTTGCTCTAGTTCGTTGAAGAATGCTGTTGGTATTTTGATAGGGATTGCATTGAATCTGTAGATTGCTTTAGGCAGGATGGCCCTTTTGACAATATTAATTCTTCCTATCCATGAGCATGGGATGCATTTCCATTTATTGGTATCTTCTTTAAATTCTCTCATGAGTGTCATGTAGTTTTCAGAGTATAAGTCTTTCATTTCTTGGTTAGGTTTATTCCTAGGTATTTTATTCTTTTTGATGCAATTGTGAATGGAATTGTTTTCCTGATTTCTCTTTCTGCTAGTTCATCGTTAGTGTATAGGAATGATACAGATTTCTGCATATTAATTTTGTATCCCGCAACTTTGCTGAATTCAGATATTAGATCTAATAGTTTTGGGGTGGACTCTTTAGGATTTTTTATGTACAATATCATGTCATCTGCAAACAGGGACAGTTTGACTTCTTCCTTGCCAATCTGGATGCCTTTTATTCCTTTGTGTTGTCTGATTGCCATGGCTAGGACCTCTAGTACTATGTTGAATAAAAGTGGGGAGAGTGGGCATCCTTGTCTTTTTCCCGATCTTAGGTGTAAAGCTTTCAGCTTCTTGCTGTTAAGTATAGTGTTGGCTGTAGGTATGTCATATATGGCCTTTATGATGTTGAGGTACTTGCCGTCTATACCCATTTGTTGAGAGTTTTAATCATGAATGGATGTTGAATTTTGTCAAATGCTTTTTCAGCATCTATGGAGATGATCATGTGGTTTTTGTCCTTCTTTTTGTTGATGTGGTGGATGATGTTGATGGATTTTCGAATGTTGTACCATCCTTGCATCATTGGAATAAATCCTACTTGATCATGATGGATGATCTTTTTGATGTATTTTTGAATTCGGTTTGCTAATATTTTGTTGAATATTTTTGCATCTATGTTCATCAGGGATATTGGTCTGTAAGTCTATTTTATTGTAGTGTCTTTGCCTGATTTTGGTATTAGAATGATGCTGGCCTCGTAGAATGAGTTTTAGGAAAAAGGGATTCCATCTTACAGCTGAGTCCATTTTGAAAAATTAGGGAGTTAGGAGGCAGGATTCGTAATATAATTTATGGTGATCAGCCAATAACCAACCCTATCTGAAGGCAGGGCAAATAGCCCTAAATTATACGCCCCCACTGCTTGAGGGTAACCACTGTCTTGGAGAAGAACAGGAGCATGAAGTTCCTTGTGTTAAGTCCGTCTTATAAAATATCTAGAGGACTGATTATGGATAATGATATAATGTCTCTCACTGGAAACAGACATCATCAGACCACATGTCAAGCCTATGACCCCTTCACCTGGCCCTTTCCTGCATTCTTGAAATCCTTAAAAGACACAAATCCTAAGCCTTTAAGGATGCCAACGATGCAGGACCACACGGGGAAGCACCAGATTTGGTCAAGAGGCAGAAGCAAGTTCCCATTGCCTTGGTGGCCCTGACGACTGCAGCTGTATGTTCATGCTCTTTAGTAACCTGCTCGAAGATCTGTGTTCTTTGCCTTTGGGAAGTTCTCGGAACATAATCTCACTCCACGCAGTGCTCTGCAGCTCGACCACATCCTGGGGTGGTGGGGGCTTAGTTCCCATGCCCTGCAGATTCAAGTGGACACTGGATGCCAGGTGACCCCGGCTCAGGAGATGGCAAGGGATTTGCCCTATGCTGAGGAGTTCAGTGAGCTTCCCTTTCCTCTCTCTGCTCTTCCTTGCTCTCTGCTGCATGCATGGCTGTTGCCATTCACTTCTACATTGCTTTAATGAATTCCTTCCTTATCTACAGTATTCCGACCTGTTCAAGAATTCTTTCTTGATCAAAGTCAAAAATCCTCCCCCGTCCAGGTTGAGATTTCACCTGGTGCACAGGGAGAGGCCTCCCCGGACCCAGCTGCCTGACCTCTCTATGCCCTGAGCAATAGCTCTCAAGTCTTCATGAGTGCCTGGGCTTTCTGGAAGCCTCAGAGTTGCTGAGCGGTGACAACCACCACTGTCCCCCACATGGTTCCAAGATGACACTGTCCTTCTGTGGATAAAATTGTAACATTTCCAGAGTATCTCGCCTCGCTTTAGTGCATTTGCATATCCTCAGGGATGGAGAGAAGTTCATCTCCATGTTAATCGGTAATTACCTGGGCAACCGAGGGCGGATCTGAGCCTGAGAGTTAAAGGGAGAGGCTGGCTTGCATGCCGGTTCGTTTCCTCTGGAGCAGAGGAGAGAGACAGCCCTGGACTGCAGTTTGTAAGCAGTGAATTTACAATCACCGGCAACCGGCCATAGGCTGCAAAGGGTTTTAAACTTTATTTCTCCCTTTGACTGATTTCAGTTTTTAGAGGTATTTTGCCCCGGGATTTCCTTTCCCCAGCTTGTTGCAGTTGGTAGGATTCCTCTGAACCTGAAATCTGTCATAATGGGTGCCACCTTTGGGAGGGCCACCCCGAGAAATGATGGGGAGAAGTGGCACTCTCACCGAGGGATGTGTGTTTACACTCGTGTGGTCGTGGAGGCGTCACCACCACTGCTGGCCGCGCGGACCCCAGCCCGTGGCCCAAGCCCAAGGCTTCTGCTGCTGCTCCTGCTGCCGGCCGGAGCCTGGCCACAACTATGGCAAGGAGCAGAGGTCCGGGTCACCTTGAGAGAGAAGCAACACCCTGCTGGCTAGGAGCCCATCACCAGAACAGCTCCGACCAGGGTAATAACCACCTATCCCATCACGGGGTGGGTGCGAGACTGGACCCAAAGACCACAGAGTGGTGTGGCACAGACACCTACCGTATATCATGTGACTGGCCATTTGCCTTTGGCATCCTCAGGGAATGATGAAGCAGACACATTGGCCCAAGTGCGCTGGCTAGAAGGAAGGTCTGCCTCTGATGTGGCCCACTGGATACATCAGTGTCTGTTGCACGAGTGGCAAAAGACAATGTGGGCTGTAGCCTGTCAGTGGGGCTTGTCATTGACCTTTGAAGAAGTCGGCAGAGCCCAGAAGAAGCGCCCTGCATGTTGTGCAGATCAGCAAACCACCAAGAGGGGCCTAGACCATCTCTTTGCAGCCTATGGCCGGTTGCTGGTGATTGAGAGCAATCAAGGCGCCCACCTTATTGGACGTGTGTTACAAGGATGGATGCAGCAATTAGGAGTAAAATGGACGTGGCCCTGGACATTTCAACACATGGACCGGAGATGGCTGGCTCTTCTGGCACCTTGGGGAAAAGGCCTGGAAGCTGGCCTCCAGTGTATTCCTGGAGTAACAGCAGAGTGACACCCCCCCCTCCAAATCGCTGTTTGCTTCCACAGTCCTTGTGTCCTGGATGCACCCCCTGGCTGCAGCTGCCCTGTGGTGGCTGGAATGGATGAGCTTTGGACTTAATCTGCATGGGACTTTGAACCTAGCTGAATCCTCTGGCCTGAGAATTATAGTGATTGTGTTGCTGTTGTCAAGAAGAAAATGCTTAAAGAGAGGCCTGACTTTGTCTAATGTTTGGTATAAGTTTTGTGAGTAATCTAGCATGGTTGGTAGGAGTGAGTAAACAAGTGTAGAAACATGTTTTGTGCATAGTGAGAGATTGTGCTGTAAAGTACATTTACCTAATTTACATAGGCTGAATCCTCTGGTTTGAGGATTATCATGATTTTATTGCTGTTGCTATTGTATGTCATTAGTTTGGTTGGAAGACGGGGAATGAGTAAATTGTAAGGCGAGATTTCTGGACGGGTGACCTGTGGGTAAAATTGTAACATTTCCAGAGTATCCCGTGTGGCTTTAGTACATTTGCATATCCTCAAGGGTGTAGAGAAGTTCATCTCCATGTCAATGGGTATTTACTTGGGCAACAGAGGTCATGTCTGAACCTGTGAGTTTAAAGGGAGGGGCTGGCTTGCTTGCTGGTTTGCTTCTTCTGGAGCAGAGGAGAGAGACAGCCCTGGACTGCAGTTTATAAGCAATAAATGGGCTTTAAAGTTTATTTCTCCCTTTGACTGATTTTGGTTTTTAGAGGTATTTTGCCCCAGGATTTCCTTTCCCCAGACCCACATCCTCCCTTGCTCTTAGCCATTATTTGGACTCAGGAACCTGGGCCTCAGGGTGCTGTCCCTGTCTCACAGCCTCCTTCTCTCCTCACCACCTATGAAGGGCTGAAGAACCACCCTCCGGTGGAATCCAGGTCCGAGTTCCTAGAACCTGTTATTCTAAAATTTGTGTCCATTGGATTAGTGTATAGAGGTGATTGTGTTAGAGGCTCTAAGAAGGCCTAACTCACTTCATTTTGAAACAAGCTACAAAGTTAGACCTCTCCCTCTTTGTGGCCCTCTAACCAGAACTTCTGAGTTTCTGGAATTTTGCTTGGAGCCCCCTTGAAAGTACAGGTAAGAACATTCCATTCTCCAGGCAAGATAATGACCCTATGCCTCCTCCCAAATCCCTCACCCTCTAAAACTGCATTTACAAGCCCCAAGCACAACCCCTTGAGGAGCACATTCCTCTTTCCTGTCGGCTGGCTCCCTTGTATCCAAGCTATCTCTAATAAACTCCACTTGATTTTCTCTTGAGTTCAGTGTCCATTTTTCTAACATCGGAAATCAAGAACCTGCTCTCTGGGGGTCTGATAACAACAGTGAGACCACATGGAACATCAATGTCCTTGAAAGATTTTTTACGCATATTTTCTGAGAGGAGAGGACATGCCAACCCATGCAGGGCCACAGGGGAAGCACCAGGTTTGGTCAAGAGGCAGAAGCAGGTGTGGTGCTGGGGTGGGAGGTGGGGGGAGCCTAAGCCAGACCCTTTATTAGGGTTTCTGCTAGGAAGACAGGGCGTGCAGTTTAGGGTCAGCTAGTATGTAGAGGGTTCTGGGATATAGGAGTGGTCTCTAGTTTCCTAGTGCCTGGTGTTGGGTGGTTTAGGGCTGGGGAAATGGCGGCTTGGTGTGTGTTAGTTACATAGAGTGGGGGCTGGGGTTACAGGCTTGGATGTGGCTGGTTTGTATCTGGAAGGTGTGCCAGTAGGGAAGTTGTTATTATCTTTAGCAATTAGCCCTGGGAAGGGCATTGTCTCTCTAGATCTGTAAGGTCCCCAAAATGTCAAAACATCATAAGATACAGAAAAAAATTTTAATGATTAACATACCTGTGAATGTGTTGCCTCATGTGGCAAAAGAGACTTTGCATATATGATTAAGTTAGGGATCTTGAGATGGAGAGATGACCTGGATTCTCCAGACAGGCCCTACACATAATCAAAAGGGTCCTTATAAAAGGGATTCAGAGGGAGATTTGACACACACAGCACAGGAGGAAGCCTTGCCAAGATGGAATGATGGGGCCACAAGCCAAGGAATGTGAACAGCCTCAAGGGCCGGAAGAGGCAAGGAAGGGATTCTTCCTGGAGCCTCCAGCACAAACCAACCCACCTTGGTTTAATGCCAAAAGACTCATCTGGCCTCTGGAACTCCAAGACAATAGATAGATGTGTGTTGTTTTAAGTCACTTGGTTTGTGGTAATGTGCTGCAGCCGCTGTAGGAAATTAATATATATATATATTCAGTGTATTTCAGGGGTGGATGAGAAATAGGGCCACCAGCTATGGGGACATGTTTGGGATGGGACAGACCCAGGTTATTTATGATGCTCCTGGGGCCTGTGGCATCGGGGTCCTGCCTCTCACCTACTGCCCCTCTGAGACTCTGAGTCTCTTGCTGGGTAGTCACCGGCATAACGGGTGGCAGGGCATCTGGGACCTGTATCCCCATCCTCAGACCCGGGGAAGGACATCCTGAGACAACACCAGGTCGCCCTCCACACACTGGTGGTTCACAGAGGGTGAGGTACAGAGATTTATTTTTCCATCAGACTAGGAAGGGATTCTTAGGGAATCAACTGATTCCCGGAAAAAGGAGTGCAAGTTACATTCTTAGACATCACACCTTATCTTCATTTTCATGAAAACCCAGGCTCAAAATGGAAAATCTGACACTGACAAAGTACAGCACCGTCTTTACGGAGAGTCCCCGGATGGTGAGATATGTGCCCTCTTGTGCTCTGTGTTTTCAGTTCTGGGAATCTCCCTAGAACCTTAGTTGAGCATGATCCCAAGGCAGGACAGCCAAGGATGTTTATCCCAGCAAAACAATGGGAAATGATCCCTAGGTGATGGGGACTGAAGAGTGGAAAAGGAAAAGAAAACACTTAGAGACGTCATTTATAGATTAGTAAATAGATTTCTCAAATGAATGTCCTTTCTCACAATAAACATGTTTTGTGCCTTAAAAAAAAAAAAAAGGAAATGATCTTGATGCCATCAGTGAGGGAGTAATTCAATCGGCCAGGACTCGGCCCTTCTATGAAATGGGATCCAGCAGGTTAAAATCACGAGATGGTACTAGCAACAGAATAAACCGAGGCACACCAAGTGACACAAGCTAGTTGCAGAGGCATCTGTACAGTACGATTGGCAATGTTTCGGTGAGAAAGAAACCTACAAAAGTGTGTATTTATAAAGGTTCAGAGGTGCGGGGAACATCAGGGGGGAAAGACTGTGAAGAGACACATCCAACAGACAAGAGCGGCTCCCCCAGGAAGGGCAGCGAGTGGTCACAGCACTTTCTCCCTGAAGTTGAAGGGGCTAGATTAACCCAAGGGTTCCTCCACCAAGAAGTAACCAAGAGGAACATTCTGACACATTTATTTCCAGGCTTTACCTTTGTAAAATTATGTTGTTAGCATCCCATTTTGTCTCCCAATGTCATATATACATGTCATTTACACACACACTGTGATATCATGAGTTATAAGTAATACATATTTGGCCACTCAAATGACCAAATATGTTATTTCCCAGATATTTTTGGTCTTCATTCACAGTTCCTGAAAACACTGCAGTCTTAAAGGTGGATGGGGTGTTTTGTCATGTTAATGAGAGACTTTTGGACCCAGGGGCTGGGACTGGAGGTTCTATCAGCCAATGGGCAATCACTTAGTCAATCATGACTATGCAATGAAGCCCTCACAAACACCCTGAGAAGAGCTCACTGTCTCTCTCTCTCCTCTCCTTTACCTGCTCTTCCCTGTTGGATCCTACTTCTTGGTTGGGGAGAGCCTCTATGCTTGGGGAACCAGACCGCCTCCATGTGCCACCGAGCCAGGCCCCAAGCTCTGCGAGGATAGAAGCCCCTTTACTTGGGACCTCGCCCTGTGTCTCTCTTCATCTGACTGTTAACTTGTATCCTTTATTGAACTGGTAAATGTGTTTTCCTGAGTTCTGTGAGCCGCTCTAGCAAATTAATCGAACCTAAAGGAGAGGTCATGGGTGCCTCCAGTCTGTATCCGGTTGTTCAGAAGCACAGGGAACTGCCTGGGGCTGGCGACCAGTTTCTGGAGTGGGGAGTAGAGGGCAGTCTTGTAGGATGGAGCCCGTTACCCAGGAATCTGGCGCTGTCTCTGGGCAGACAGCATCAGAATTGAGTTCTTAAGACACCCTGCTGCTGTTGGAGAATTGCTTGGTGTCAGTATGTATGGGAAGAGCCCCTGCCACATACTTACACACATTGGAATCGGCCCCGGGTATCCAAATGGAGTTACACTACTATGACTGCTGTGTATATTATTGTTGCTATTATACATATAGGTGGAAAAAAATACACCATCTCATTTGGTGTCAGAGATGTTACACTAAAATCCCCTCTATGTTATGTGTGTATATATAAAAAATTCTATGTGTGTATGTTCTGTGTGTATATATGCACACACATACATACATAGAAAGGATGATATCACATATGTCATTTCATATCTCTCTGTTTTACACATGATTTTGAACATGAGTAAGCATTGCCCATGGTGCTTAAGCTCTTCATAAACAAAACTTTTAATGCCTGCCTAACATTCTATGTGTGGATTGTTATACTTCCCAATGCCCAATGCCCAATTGTTGGACATTTGGTTCATTTCCAGGTTTTCACTGGGATAATTCTGCGGATGCCTAGCGCTGTGCATTTTGCATTAGTTCCACCCATTTCCAGCCGGAATCCCTGGCTGGTCAGAGGAAGTAAATACTACTTTCTAAAAATGATTTTCTTTCTTTGTGCTTAAAAAAAATCGCATCTATGTGTGGGTAAATATTTGGGAAACTGGAGATGGCTAATGATGAAAAGAAAAACCATTGGTGATGCCAGCGCTCTTATTTGCTTCTGTTTCTTGCGAGTACATTATACGGCACTTCTGCATCCTGGTTATTTTTACCTAATGTCTCGTGAGAGTGTTTTTTTTCGATTTCATTTTAAATGGTTGCAGATATTCCATAATATTTCTGTTCCATAATTGACAGAGCCTGTCTTCTAAAGCTCATTATTATTAAGTTTATTATTACAAATATTTGTTATATCCAATTTTTAAAAAATCTCACAAACCATGCAGTAGGAAAAATCTCTGTGCATAAAGTTTTGGGCAGATCGATCTTATGTTATTTCCTCAGAGTAGGGTCCCAGACATTGAGTTTACTGGGAAAGAGTTCCAAGTCAATTTCTAGAATGGCTAAAATAATTTCCACACATATACAACAAGCACGGCATGGTGAGTTTGTCTCACTGGATCCTGGCTATCACTGAATGTTATCCTTAGAGCTTTGCTAATGGGTAAGTGAAAAGTTGAATCTCGTTTTCATTTCATTATTAATTAAATATTTATTGAACGCCAGTCACATGGCTGGCACTGTTCTAGGCCCTGGGGGTGCCGCAGTGAACAAAGTCAATACAAACTCCTGTCATTGGGAGTTTTCTGGTTCTGGTAAGCTCATGTTCTCGTTGCTGTATGGACGGGAGACAGAAAACGGGTACATAACTGATGAAGTCATTGCAGAGAGCGGTACATGCTAGTAGGAGTTACGCATGAGGATAAATATTTTCCCACAAGTTTGTCATCCACTGCATTCTACATTACTACTTTCATGTTTATGTCCTTTGTCCATTTTTTATCGGCACAGACATTTGCTTTTCTATTTCTTTACCCACTACTCTCTTTATATAGGCAATCTCACCTGGTAGGTGTTATCTTCATGTCAGATGTACAAGTTGAGGCTCAGAGAGGTGAAGTAACTTGCCCCAAAACACACAGCCTTGGTGGCATAGGTGAGATTCAAACACAGACAACCCAGCCTCTTAAACCACCAGGCAATTCTATTCCTAAAAAGCCTAAGGCACTAATTTGTTATCTTATTTAGTAATTTGCTTCCCTGGCAATAACACTTTTTAAAGCCTTTATTGGACTCCAATATCCATATATAAGAGAACATCTCAGACGTGGACCACTTGGAGAATTCATTTTAAGTTTACACACCAATTATCCAGCATGCAGATTAAAAAAAAAAAAGTCCCAGCCCTGTGCCCCACAGCTGCCAGCACCCCACTGCCAACAAAATCAAGCCCATGACTTTTAAGATCTGATATTCATACTTCAACAGCCAGTTCTGCATTCCGAAAAGGCATACTTCGGAGACGGCTCTATCAAACCAGTGGAGCACTGTCAGCGTGCACGCTCGCCCCTCTTTCCCTTTTACGCAAACGGTGTGGGGAAACACACAGCCTTTTATTCTCTGCATTCTGAGTCAGACACTCTGTCTCTTAAATTAACAGCAGATGTGCAAACAGACAAGCACAAAGCCAGGAGGTGACCTGGGGATGACTGGCTGGATGTATAAAGGGCAGCGAGGTCACGGGAACAAAGTGGAGTGATTCCCCTGGGCTGTCAGGAATGTCTCTGAGTGGGTGGGGAACATTTCAGCCACAGCCTATTGGACAGTGCAGCTCTAGGACCCTCGCACAAGCCCACGTGAGGGTCATTTGACCCCCTAGATATGGGTAGGAAATTTTTTGTCTGTGAAGGACCTGGTAAATACTTTAGCCTTATTGTGATCTGTCACAACTACTCAACTCCACTGTTGTGGTGCAAAGAAAGGCCTAGACAATACATAAACAAATGAGAACGACTGTGTTCCAATAAAACTTTATTTATTAAAAAAAGAGGCAGTGGGCCAGATTTGGCCAGGGGGCTGTAATTTGCCATCCCCTGTATAGAATGTACCTTTGTTTGACTTACTATTTATTAGTGATTCAGGGTCCCCACTCTGTAGAGTTAGATGTTATCTTGTTTTAAATCAAACATCCAAATGATTGTTCTTCAAGTAGAAAGACAATCCCAAATGCCATTGCCCTGAAGTTTTTGAATCTAACTCCATCATCTCATTCTGGAATTCTCTTTCCCTGACTGTGTATATATTCATCAGTCTCTCAAAGCTTCCCACGAACAAGTCTGGCATTCTTCTGATTTTCTTTAATGTGTTTAACATAGATATTTGACACATATTTAAACATATTTGAATGGACTGTGTTTTTATCCGTTTTTTGAAAGTTATACTTTGACAATACCACCTGAAGTAATGCTTAAATGCATAAAAGAAAATCTGTAAGATTACAAAATAAACCAACCAAAAGACAATTATAAAAATATTCAAAGATGCATTTTTGATATAAGATATATGCTTCTTTATTAACGTTTGAAACAACTAGAACCCACAGCAGGTCTAGTAACTACTGTAATTTCAAAGTGGTGAGGAGGGTAAACAATATCTCAAGTACTCAAGTGTCTGCGACATCTGTGATGTCATTTGGAAATACCTGTGATTTCTATCGCTGAGCTAATACACCCTAGAATAAACAAGGTCCTGGGGATTGCTAATGCTATGGTGGCTTGTTATTTACATTCACAATTGTATGAGTTACCCACTGCTGGGTAACAAACCACCACAAAACTTGTGGCTTAAAACAACAGCAAGTATTTATTTTGTTCTTGGACCTGCAATTTAGGTGGGGTTCAGTGGAGATAGCTCATCTGTGATCCGGGAGACAGCTGGGAGCTGGGGGACCCACTTTCAAGCTGACTCACATGGCTAGCATGTTAGTGCTGGCTGTCGGCTAGATGCTCAGCTGGGGCTGCGGGGCTGGGGGCCTCCGGTCCTCTCCATGTGGGCTTCCCCACAGATTCCTGGGCTTCCTCATAGCCTCCTGGAGCCTGAGTTTCAAAAAGAGTATGTTGCAAGGGAGCAACGAAGAAGTGCATGGCATGTTTACTGCCTAGCCTCAGAATTCACATAGCGTCACTGCCATTGAACCCTAGTAGTGTTCTGAGGTAGTGACCCAGGTTTAAACCATAGAGACATAGAATCTGCCTTCCAGTGGAGAAGCAGCAAGGTCTAGAAGAGCTTGTGGAATGGGAGACACTGTTGAGGTCATCTTTGAAAAATACAATCTGTTGCACAAATGGCACAGAATGTTAGATTTCAGTTGGAAGTTAGGAAAAGAAGGATGTGGTTTTTTTTTTCTTATCCAAGTTCCTAGACCCCATGAGTTATGTCTACAAAGGTTCTGTGGGTCCCTGGACCCCAAACTAAGAAGGCTTGAACGAGAGTTAGGTGAGTTCGGGTATGAAGTTTCATGAGTTGTTATCTTGTAAACAACAGTCCTAGAGGATGTTATTCATTTGTTCAACAGATGTTTATTGAGCCACCAGCTACTGAGAAAACAGCTACAGTCAAAGCCAGCACAGCCCCTGCCTGCCTTACACATACCGTGCTGTAGAGGAGGGAGATGTTACAAATCAAGACAAGATGCTTTGAAAGAAAGGAGCCAGCTTCAATGAGAGCACACGACATAGGAAATAACCTAGACTGTGGGACCAAGAACAGCTGGGGTCTGGGTATCTTACCTGGCTCCAAACCTCCCGTGGCTCCCTGCTGCTCAGAGGATAGAGTCCAAGGAACTGTGCCTGGCATTGAAGATCTTTCATGAATGGAGCCTAACTTAAAATGCAGAGATTTAATATTGTACCCACAAGTTTGTAATCTCCTTCTTTGGTCACAGAATTCCAATTGTATTTGAGGCAGAAATATGCCCACCTAAAAGACTACGTTACCCAGCCTCCCTTGCAAATGGCGATCAATGAAATATAAGTGGAAGTTGTAGGAAACATCCTTAAGAGGGACAGCTGGTATGTGCCCTTTTGCGCTACTCTCTCCCTTTATCACCACTTCCTTCTTCCTGCCTGGAATACAGACATGAAGGCTGAAGCTGCAGCAGCTATCTTGGACCATGAGGCAACCTTGATGATGGAAGCCACATGCAGAGACGGTGGAGCACAATGTTAGAAGAAACTGGTCCTGATGTCACTGTGGACTCCTTGTATCATCCTCAGACTGCTGCCTTCCACATTTGTTTACTATGAGTGACAGATAAATGCCTACTTTGTTTAAGCCACTGTTTTTTCTGGGCTACTAGGAGCTGCTACACAATTCCTAACTACACCTCTTCTCACTGTTCCATTTCCTCCCTCACCCCCCAAAATGTACACCCTCATACCTGCATCTTGTACTCCAGATGCCCCAAATTGCTCGCTGTCCTCTCACACCTCCTTGCCTTTGTACTTGTTGAGTGCTCCCCCTGGAAAGCCCTCCCATCTACCCTCTTCTGGCAGAATGACTTCGGAAAGCCCAGCTCAAATGTCATCCTCTGTTTCTCTTAATGATGCACAACCTCTGCCTAAGTAAAAACATTGGCTTCCACCTCTGTATGCCCACAACATTGGTTCAAACCTCTATTTGCATCCTCAGCATTACCTAAGTTTTTAATTAACAATTAAAAATATAGAGAGACACAGTATTACATTTTCTTCTTTAAAAAGTTCTGTAGCTCTGCCTGTACAACATAGTGCCTATAGTTAACAATATGATATTGTATACTTAAGAATTTAAGATCTAAAAGTGTTGAGATCGAAGAGATTTAAGAGTGTAGATCTTATATGAAGTGTTACCACCAAAAAATCAAAACAAGTTTAAAAAAAAAACCACCACAAAGGGACTAACACAAACATATACATATGTCCAAACTCACCAAATTGTATACATCACGTGCAGTTTTTTGATGCCAATTATATTTTTAAAAGTTGGAAAAAATTCAATGAGTTTCTTATAACCAGTATATTTTTTTAAATTCCAATGATACAGACCTCACATTTCAGGCCCACCCCTAATTTTGCTACTATAAGTTTGTTTTAGACCCTTGCACACCTTTTCTGAGCATATATATATGTGTGTGCCTCAAAAGGCAGCTTTGGATTGTTGTTGCTTTCTATTAGTTCTTTTATAAACAGTATCACACTGTACTTACTGTTCTTTAACTTGCTTTTTCAGTCAACAATACATCTTAGAGGTCTTTCTCTGCCAGTCCATGGCTCTTTCTCATTTTTAACAGTTGTATAATATTTCATAGGGTGCATGCACCTATGTTTATGAACCCACTCCCTACTGGTAAACACTGAGGTAGCTTTCAAATTTTGTGGCTTTTACATAAATGATGCTCAAAGACAAACAAATAAATGCAGACAGAGAGTGCCTGATTAGTGGAGAATTTGCTTCAGATTCTGTAGCAAGATCTTCACGCCTGTCTCTCCCGTGCTAGACAAAAACCAGTGGACAGATCTGGGTTCGGTGGCACAACCCTTGGGCACACTGCCTTCAGGCCTGAGTTCAAGTCCTAGCGCTGCCACTTCCTGTGCTTGTGGCCTGGGGCAAGGCCTCTCCACTATAAACCTCTCGCTATAAAACAGACCGATAATAACATCTGCCTCGAGCGTTGTTATGACAACAATCTGATGCCTGGTGAGTGTTCCGTGTGGTACGCTTTGAATGGTGAACACTCAAAAAAGTATCTATTTATCAAGTTAACCTACTCCCACCCTCCGATCCAGCAATCCCACTCCTAGGAATTTACTTAAGAGTCATGAAAACTTAAATCCACATCGAGACCTGCACACAGGCATTCACTGCAACTTGATTCATAATCACCCCGAAGTGGAAAAGACCAAACAGCAGGTAGGTGAACAAACTGGGAACCATCAATACAATGGAATATACCTCAGCATTAAAAAGGAACAAACTATTGATACATTCAACAATATAGATGCACCTCAAAGTCATTATTCTGTGCTGATGGAGGCAAACACTAAAGATACGAAGTGCAGTGCATGATCCCATTCATACAAAGTTCTAGAACAGGCAAAATTAATCAATCATGAAAGAAAGCAGATTGATGGCTGCCTGGGAGTGTGGGTTTGGATAGGAAGAAGAGGTACAAGGGAATTTTGTGGAAACAAAAGTGTTTTATGTCTTCATTGGGGTGGTACTTACCCAGGGGTATGCACTTGTCAAAACCTGTGCACGTGACAGTATGTAAGTCATACCTCAATTAAAAGTGAAGTAAAACATTGTTATTAATATTGCCATCCTTGCTGCTGCTTCTTTAGGTCCACGCCAACCGGCCTGCCAGGATGGAGGCCTGTTTGTTTTTGGAACGAATAAATGAGTGAGTGAGTGAATGAGGTCTGAGGCAGCATTGTGGGCTCATGGAATATCTCTCCCAAGCCTCTCCCACCCCTGTGGCCCTTTGATTTTATAGAGGAGGAGGCTGTGTGGCCGCAGCCCTGGCCTCCTTGGTCAAGGGCTCCTACCCACCAGTAGACACTCATCTCATTGACTGTGCAGGCAGAGCCTCCAGCAAGCCCACCCCGGCCGCCCGCTTGGGCCCCTCTGCCTGGCCTCACTCCTCTATAATCACTAGACCCACAATTCCTGAGTGCTTTCTGGGCACAGGCATGGGGTAGGGTAGTAGGAGGGTGAGCTGGAAGCAAGATAGGAAAGGATCCTGCCCTCCTTAAACAAATGGGTATCCTAATGTCAAGTAGAGCTAAATGCAGTGAGGAAAAACAAAAATGGGCAAAGGGCCTGGGGAAGGCAAGAGTTGGGGCCGCAGCTTTGGTGGCCTGGGAAGGCCAGACGTAGGCAGAGGCCTGACTGAAGCAAGGAGGTCAGCCAGGTGGAAATCTGGGGAAAGGACACTGCCTAGAGGAAAACAGCCAGTGCAAAGGCACTGGGACAGTTTCTTACTTATGCAGCACCTTCAAGGCCTGTGTGGATGGAAAGGGATGAGCAAGGGGGACAGAGCCAGAGATGAGCACAGGGAAATATTCGGGGTCAGGTCACTTAGAGCCATGAAACAGACTGGCTTTTCCTCTGAGTGAGACGAGAGCCATGGGAAGGTTGGGAGCTGAAGTGAACAGACTTCCCTGGCTGCCATGGCAAGGCGAGACTATGTGTGTGTGGCAGGAGGGACAAATTAGGGAGACCATCGAGGAGGCTACTGCACCAGTCCGAGCAAACAGTGATGGTGGGAGCAGAAATGGTGAGAGGTGGTCGAGCTCTGGGAATATTTTGAAAGCAGAGCCAGCTACCAGATCAGATGTGGAAGTGAGAAAAACAGAGGAGTCAGCAATGACTGTGAGGTTTTGGGCCTGAGCCACTGAGCTGGGGAGGCAGTGGGAGGGGTAGGTGGAAGTTTCCTAGATGTCCCAAGCTGCTCACACCTCCAAACCTTTGCGTGCTCCATCCCCCTGGCCTGGAATACCCTCCCTTCTCCACCTTCCACCCCCAGCCTCAGACTCGCCCCTGCTGCCATCACAGCTGAGCCCAAATGTCACCATCTCTGGAAACTTTTCTTTAAGTGACCCTGGCTCAGCATGAAGTGGGTGACGCTTGAGTGACTGGCGGGGTGGCCATGCCAGAATTAAGGGTGCTTTAAGCCAACAGCAAATGCATCAACAGGAAATGACCTCAAATTCTTTCATCATACAACAAGTATGTATTGGGCCAGGAGCTCTAGAAGGCACTGGGATGAGAGCAGGCAACAGGTAGGATCCCTCTCCTCGTGGCTCTACTGGGAGAGACCATAACCAAAGCAAAGAAGTGAACGAGCTAGTGTGTCACATGGTGATGGAGAAAAAAAGGAAAAGGATTCCAGATGTGAGATGGGTGGGCGCGTGGAGTTGTTAAAAAAGGTGACCAGAAAGGGCTTCACTGAGGAGGTGACATTTAAGCATCAAGTAGATCTAAAGGAGGTCACGAAGGAGCCATGTGGATATCCAGGAAGGAGGAACAGCAAGTGCAAAGGCCCTGAGGCAGGACTGTGCTTAGAATATGGGAGTGGCTTGGAGGCCAGTGTAGCCAGAGTCCATGAATAGTGGGTAGAAGAGGGTAGGAGCCGAGGCTCAGGGAGGTTAATGGAGGGGGAGGGCAAATCTTGCAGGGCCTTGGGCCTCAATGTGAGGGCTTTGCTTTTATTCAAGGAAAGAAATGGGAGCTAGGGATGGGTCCTGAGCAGAGGGGGGATGGGATCTGATCCAAGTTTCAATATGATCACTGTAATGACAGCAATAATGATTGATGTTTGTGGAGCACTTTCCACCAAACCAGGTAACGTGCAAAGTTCTTTATGCAAATGTCAGCAGTTGCATCATCTGTCCTTCTGGCCAGTTGTCTGAGCACACTGGTAAGCACCTGTGTTTTTATTTACACACAGCAGTCCAACTCCTTTGGGGTTCCCGGACCCGATTCCAATGCGTGTATGTGTGGAAGGGGGGTCTTCCCACACACCACACCAAGCAATTCTCAACCACCAGCTGGGTATTGGAGAACTCAACTCAGGCGTGATGCTATCTGCTCGGAGACAGCACCAGATTCCCAGGTGAAGGGCTCCGTCCTACAAGACTGCCCTCCACCCCCCACTCCAGACGCCAGTTGCAAGCCGTAGGCAGTTCCCTGGGCTTCTGACCTACCGGCTACAGATTGGAGGGTCCCACAACCTCTGCCTCAGGTTCAATTAATTTGCTAGAGCAGCTCACAGAACTCAGGAAAACACTTAGGTTTACCAGTTTAACAAAGGATACCATAAAGGATACAAGTTAACAGCCAGATGAAGAGAGACACAGGGCGGGGTCTGGAATACAGGAGCTTCTATCCTCGTGGAGCTCGGGGCCTGGCTCGGTGGCACATGAAAGATCCCTTGTGGTTCCCCAAGAGCAAAGGCGCTCTCCCACAGAGAAACAGGATACTAGAGAGCCAGAAGCTCTTCTCAGGGGTGTTTGTAAGGGTTTCATTGCATAGTCATAATTGACTAACTCATTGGCCATTGGCTGATTTCACTGCCAGCCCCTGCCCTTGGGTGGGTCCAAAAATCTCTCATTAACATGACAAGACACATTTCACCTTTAAGGCTCTGCAGTGTTTTCAGGAACTGTGGATGAAGACCAAATATACCTGGGAAATATATACTTGGTTATATGAATGACCAAACACATATTTCTTATAACTCATTATATCGCAGCATCTTAGACTCCTCCCTCTCCATCAGCACCCAGGACCAAACCATCACTAAGATTGGTAGGGTCTCCCACCAAAACACATCCTAAAGCCAGCTTTCAACAGCTTTATTGAGATAGTATTTGCATACTACACACTCACACACTTACCTTGTACAGTTCAGTGGTTTTTAATATAGTCATCGAGTTGTGTAACCATCACCACTATCAATTATGGAACATTCCCATCACCCCAAGAAGAATTCCCTTAGATCCCCCATCCCAAGGCAACCATTAATTTACTTTCTGTCCTATTTGCCTCTTCTGGACATTTCTTATAAATGGAATCCTACAATGTGTGGCCTTTTGTGTCTGGCCTCCTTCACTAAGCAAAATGTTTCCAGCATTCAGCATGTTGTAGTATGTCTGTACTTCATTCCTGAGTAATACTCCACTGTATGCACCATCCCATTTGTTTATCCATTCATCAGCTGATGGACATTCGGCTTGTTTCCATGATTTGGTTATTAGGAATAAAGCTGCCCCGAACATCTGGGTGTGAATGTTTGTGTGGATATGTGTTGCCATTTCTCCTGGGTAAATACCTAGGAGTGGAATTGTTCAGTCATATGGTAATTCTGTGTTTAACTTATAGGAACTGCCAGACTGTTTTCCAATGTGACTCCACCATTCCCAAGAGCAATGTTTGAGGACCCTGCTTTCTCCACATCCTCGTGGATGCTTGTTTTTGTCCTGAAGCCCCTCTCTCCTCCCTGACCGCACTGCCAGTAGCCTGCTAGAGCCGCTGCCATCTCTCACCTGGACCAGAGAAGCCACCTCCTCCCTGAGCTCCCACTCTCAGTCCTTCCCCCCATGCCACAGAGAGAGGGACCCTGTAGGCACCAAGGGCAGATCCCATCCCTCCTCAGCTCGGAATGTCTTTAACTCCTCACTGGCGGAGAACAAACACAAACTCTCAACATACCTGACATCACCCACATCCCTGCTCCTCTACTCAGGACCCGGGCACACCAGCCTCCTATTCACTTCTTGAAGCCCCAAGGGCTGTCCAGCTTCGAGCCACCCGCAGTGCTATTCCCTCTGCCCTGGTACTCTTCGTCCTGTTCTCCCCCTACCTCTTTCCTTCCCCTCTCAGATCTGGCCTGTACTGTTGCCTCCTAAAAAGCCTCCCCTGCCTCCTCACCCAGCCTAAGTGATAGCCCCATCCTCTCATTTGGTGCAGTCAGCACTGTTTGAAGTTGCATGTCTATTTGTGCGATGTGACTTCCTCTGTGAAAGGGGGCTGAGCATCAGGGCCGGCCTTCTGTGAGAGCGAACTGAATGTCTGTGTCATTTCACCCCCTCAGCAGCCACTGCCCACTTTCCTCTTTGCATGTACAGTTCCCTCTGCCCAAACACACTGTTCCCTCTCCTTTTTTCTGGCTCATTCCCAGGGGGCCTTTTTCATGTCACTTTCTCCCTGAGAAATACTGAGATAGTATTTCAGTATTTTGACTGCGTTCTCTCGATTCAGTTTTTACTGTGACACACAGTTTTAAAAAGGCTGGATCCTAGTAGCAGCTTCTATGTTTAGTCACAATATTGCATGCTGTGTAGCTTCTGGAAAACTCTGGTGTGCCCTCATGAGAGAATGAGTGAAAAAAGCAGGTAATGTCTCAGTATTATGAAAATAATTTTGGCCTCTTGGATCCCCTGACAGGGTCTCAGGAACCCCTAGGGGATGCTGAACCACACTTTGAGACCTGCTGACTTATAGGTCCAGCGTTTTGAAATCAATATAGCTCCAAACAGATTGTATAAGTTTGGAGGCAGAATTAACAGACACACAGTCTTAAATTATGAATACCCCCTAGTGAGACTGTCTGTAGGTTTCTCCACAAAAATATTCAAGTGATGCCTGCCAGGCCGCCCCAGACCACACATGTACAGTATATGCTCCTCCGGCCTATTAAAATAGAAAAATTCCCAAATCCAGAACACATCTGGGCCCCAGGGTTTAGGATAAGGAATCTGTCAGAAATAAAAGTTCCATACATGGATATTTTCTCTACAGCGCGCATGTACTCTGCTATGCTCTAGCTTATTCTATTTGCACAAAAACCTGGTCACAACCCACAAGCTTGATGTCACACTTGGTAATGGTTCACTGCTCGTAGTTTGAAAAACTCTAGTGGACCTTCTATAAGCTCCATGATGCTCCGTACTGAAAGGCAAGGAATGGGTTTGACTTGTTCTCTGCTGCACACCCCTCTTCCAGGCCCTCCCTCCGCACCCCCACACCACCCCCAAATTCTGGCATAGGGATTGGTAAGCACATAGTAGGTATTTAATAACTGTTGAGCGAATAAAAGAGCAAATAGTGAACACAGAGAAGACAAGTAGTGATTCTATAGTATCTCACTACGCTGATGGACAGTGACTGTACTGGGGTATGTGGTGGGGACCTGATAATGGGGGGAGTCTAGAACCATAATGTTGTTCATGTAATTGTACATTAATGATATCAAAAAAAAAGAGGAAATAGTGAGTCAAATTCTGCCCACATCATTTCCAAAGACACTGCCTGCAGTGCAGCCCCACCCCGCCCCCCAAACCCCCTACCTTTACCCAGTGGCTGCTTCCTCCCCGGAAGATGATTAACCTGAGCCTCGCTTCTGGATGAACTAGAACTACATTTCCCACCAGTCTCAGGGCTGGGACTACATTTCCCATAAGCCTCTGCTCCCCCAGGTTCGTGCCCTTCAGCCACTTGGGCAGCTAATTGTGTTCGGCTCATCCCCCAGACCCTAGTTCCGATCTCTCTACCTGAATAACGGTCAGTCCACCCTGCAGCCGTGGTCTCGGCACCCCCCTCCCACCCCTCCTCGCGTGAGGAATCTACCTCAGTTTCTCCAATGAGACCCCCAAGAGGCAGCCCCCTACCCCTGCCCTGGGCTCCCGATGAACAGGGCGATGCGCTGCGGGTCTGTGAGCCGCCTGTGCCGGGTGCGCCGTGCAGGCCCGCCCACGCGATCTGGACCCTGGGGGACTTGGACCCGCGCTGGGGGCTGGTCGGGGGTGTCTGGGTCGCCTCCGCGGTGCTTGTGAGGCTGCGTGTGGGATGCGCAGCGCCGGCCCAGCCGCATCGGGAGGGACGCCTCGTAGGAGCTCAGGGAAGACGGGGACGTCGGCGCGCAGGGTGGGAGAGGGCGCTTCCGGTGTGTCTGCAGCTCGGGTGCTGTGAGGTGCGGGCGGTGACCCCGAGACGCGGCAGCCTGGCACGTGATGTGTGCGTCCTTGTCTGTTTTGTCTGTGTCCCTGACGGACCGAGCTCCAGTCCTCACTCTGCCACTTCCTGGCTGTGTGCCCTCGGGCCGGTGGCCGCCTCTCGGTGCCTCAGTTTCCTCACCTTTACTATGGGGATGATAAAAATACTTGCCTCAGAGGGCTGTTCTGAGGAGTAAGAGGTAATAATATGTGTAAAGCGCAGAGAACAATGCCTGGTGGAGAGTAAATGCTCATAGAATAAATAAAGACAATAAACTATGATTATGTATATCGTGTGAGGCAAGTGTAATGGCTGTGTAACCTCAGGAAATGTGGGTATCTGTGATGTGCGCATCTGTGTGTTTCTGTATGTGTAGTGCGTGCCTGCACCTCGAGATGTGTCATGGGAACCCATGTGTATTCAAGTATGTGATGTGTGACAACAGTGGGTAATGTGTCTTTGTAATGAGATGTGTGTGTGTGATGTGTGTGTCCAGGTGTGTTTAGGTATGTGATATGTGTACCTGTGTCTATTTAATGTGTGTGCCTGTTGTGTCTCTGTGTTTCTGTATGTACAATGTGGGGGTATATTTGTATTGATATGTATCCGGTGTGATGTATTTGTGCAGCTCTGCATGTGTGCGTGGTTCTTTGAGTGGGTTATGTGTGTGTCTGTATTCATGTACGAGTTTGCCTGTCCATGTGTATCTGTGTATGCAATGTATGTCCATGTGTGTTCAGGCGAGTGAAGTGTGGGTCTATGTGAGAGATGTGTGTATCTTTTATGTACCTGTGTATATATGTGTGTGTGTATCTGTGCATGTAATGTGTATGTCCCTCCTGTATCTGCCCTGTCTGTGTATATTCATACATGTGACACGTGTGTCTGTGTTAGTGTGTCATGTGTGTCTGTGTGACTCTGTAAAAGTGATGTGTTTGTATTTGTGTGAAGGGCATGTCTGTGTGTTTGTGTGTGATGCTCGTGTCTGTGGGTGTTCTTTGTTGCCAGTTTGTCTGTGGAATGTGTGCCCATGACTGTGTGCCATGGCATGTCACTGTGGTGTCTGCGTGGATCTTTGTCTGTGGCATGTGTGGGTCTTTGTGATGCTTTGCTGCTCCTGCGTGGCTGGGTGCATCTGTGCTGGGGGCCGGCCTGCCTGTGTGTTCTCAGTGCAGCCCGTCATCCCTGCGTCTTTGTGTATGACGTGTACGTGTCCCCGTCTGCCGATGGCTGTCCACCTTTGTATGTGATGTGCTTGTCTGTGAGGGTCTCTGCGAGGTGTGTCTGCCATGTGTGGGCTGCGTGTGCCTGCTTGACATCTGCATCTTGGCGTGGAGCACACGTGTTCACGCTGGTGGTGTGTCACAGCAGTGTCTCGGCCAGGCACTGTGGGCCCTGCACCCTCTCAAGGGTCTGCTGGTCCCTGTCTGTCCCTCCCCCTCCCCTCCCTACTGGCAACCAATGCTACTGGGGAGCCAGTTGCCATGACTACGCTCATCCTCCCTCCATCCTCCCTCCTCCCACCCTTCCTCTGACAGGCTCTCTGCTCCCCCAATCCCGGCTGCCCTCGGGGGCGGGGCCCTCACTCTCCCCTCCGTCCTACCCTTTCCCCCCCACCCGAGCAACCCCGGCTCCCCAGCTCCTCTCCTCTGTCCGCCTCTCCATCCCTTCATCTGTCTGTCCCTTCAGAGAGGGGGAGGGGGGTACCTGAGCCAGTAAGCAGCCCCTCCCTCCCCCTGTCCTGCTTCTCCTGCCCCTCTCCTGGGCTGGGGGGAGGCCAGGGTCGCGCGGGTCCTCATGGCTGGGGGCTGAGGGCCCGCCCCCCCCTCCTCCCCAGCCGCCACCACCTCCACCTCCCTTCCATCCTCGACAAGATGCCTGTCCCCGGCGCCCTCATCCTCCTCGCGGCCGTCTCCGCCTCCGGCTGCCTGGCGTCCCCAGCCCACCCCGGTGAGTCTGTCGGGCCATCCGGCTGTCCAGCGGCTCCCACCCCGACCCGGCCTTCCTCTGGGTCTGTCTGCTGGGCTCCGGCTCTGTCACCTGTGTGCGCGTCTTCCCGCAGCCGAGCCAGGGCCTGGGGAGCCGCGGGGACGGTGCCTCTGTCAGCAGGGCCTGTGGGAGGAAGGCTGGGGGCTGGGTGGGGAGGGGGTCCGTTTGGGCAACGTGTGTGTGTGTGTGTGTGCACGCATGTGTGTGTGCAGGTGTGCGCAGGGAGCGGGGAAGGACAGGGCCTCCGGGAGAATTGGGGGCAGAGGGGAGGCATACTATTTCTAAGGGGAACACAGCATAAGAGGCTGTCTCTGGCTTTGAGGGAGACCCAAAGCTGCGGAGTTTCCTTCTCAGGGGCCTGGGCTGCAGACGGAGGACGTGTGTGCTCCAAGCGTCCCTGAAAGAGACAGGCCTCAACCCCTTAACTTGGGGGTTCCAGCACAGGGCAAGAATCTTCTCCCAGCCTGCAGCTGGGGGGCTCATCGTCCTCCCCAAAAAGGGGGTAATGGGGCTGTAAGAGGGAGCGTGTTTTTAATTCTGAGAGCTCGGAGCTCCACTATTACTCTTTCTTCCCTCAGCCCTCATTGGAATCCATCCAAGCCTGGGGTGAAGTGATGGGGGGTGGTCCCAGCTTGGAGAGAGAAGAGGGACCCCACCCCCAACCCAACCACCTGAGAAGGCCCCAAACTACAACTCCCACAATGCCCTGGGCCATCCGGCTCCTCTGCCAAGAGCCCCTGGTTGCAGAGCATCATGGGAGTTGTAGTCAAGACGGGCCAGGGTGGGAGGGGCATGGAGTCCAGGGGGCCAGAGGCTTGAAGCTGGGACCCCAGCCCAGCCCTGTGCCCACAGATGGATTCGCCCTGGGCCGGGCCCCTCTGGCTCCTCCCTACGCCGTGGTCCTCATATCCTGCTCTGGCCTGCTGGCCTTCATCTTCCTCCTCCTCACCTGTCTTTGCTGCAAACAGGGAGATGTCGGCTTCAAGGTAAGGTGCATGTGGACGCTCAAAGTGGGGAGGAAGCCTCCAGCAAGGCCTTTTCCCCCAGCTGGTTTGTGGGGGGTAGGGGCGGTAAGTCTGAGAGCACCTTGGGGCCTAAAGTTATGGCAAGATCTGGGGCCTCGGGATGGGGAGTGGGGGACAGTTGTGAGAAAGACGGGGAGACACGCTGGCCAGAAGGATGATGGTGTGTCCCCGCCCTGTGTTCTCCTGTCCTTCTGCCCTCCCGGCCAGGAGTTTGAGAACCCGGAAGGGGAGGACTGCTCTGGGGAGTACACTCCCCCGGCTGAGGAGACCTCCTCCTCGCAGTCGCTGCCTGATGTCTACATTCTCCCGCTGGCAGAGGTCCCCCTGCCCATGCCCGCCCCACAGCCTTCACACGCAGGTACTGCTCCGCACCCTGACCAGGATCCCAGGGTACTAGGCCCGTGGTCCCGCAGGACAGGGTGGAAGGCCTGAGCGTCTTCCGTCAGGGGCCAGGGAGCTGAACCCCAGGAGCCAAAGGGAAAGGCCAGGGTGGGAGCTTTGGAATCTCAGAAGCCACCTCAGGGAGTCAGAGAGCTTGGGGGAAATCACCGCTCAATCCAAAACCAGATCTGGGGACTCTCGTGGGCGATCAATGGTGAGGCCAACCTAGACCTCGGTTTCAGAGGCAGCCAATGGCAGGTTGAAGTCACATCACGGGACTTGGGGCAGCCAGTGAAAGAGACTGACTTCGGTCCCCACTGAGTTGGGGCTTGTTGGTGGCACTTGGGAGGGGAGAGAGGCTCAAGGGCCTTCCCCGTTCCCCCCAGACATGACCACGCCTCTGGGCCTCAGCCGTCAGCACCTGAGCTACCTGCAGGAGATTGGGAGTGGCTGGTTTGGGAAGGTGAGTGGGGCTGGGGGTGGGAGGCGGGGGGCTGTACAATCCGGGGCTGCGCTCCTGTTCTCTGTCCATCTCCCCCGCTCCCACCACTTCTCATCAGTCCCACCTCCCCACCATCCCCCCCAGCCTGCCTATTGCCCTCACCTCTGTCACCTCTCACCCACTCCCACCCACCCCAACACCACATCTGTCGGTCAGCACCTCCCTCCTCACTCCATTGACCACTCCGCCTCGCCACCTGGCTCTCCACGCGTCCATCTGTCCATCCTTCCATCTGTCCCTGCATCCGTCGGACTCCGGGCCCGTGAGTCTCTCACCCCGTGCCTGCTCTGGTGGGGACCCAGGGTGGCTATGAAGGGAGAGGCTGGAAAGAAGCGGCAGTTGGAGCTGTGGGTGGGGTGGAGGTGGTCCCGGGGTCGGGGCTGGGGAACTGCAGGCCCTGACTCCTGGGTCCCCCTTGACCAGGTGATCCTGGGAGAGATTTTCTCCGACTACACCCCAGCCCAGGTGGTGGTGAAGGAGCTCCGAGCCAGTGCAGGACCCCTGGAGCAGCGCAAGTTTATCTCAGAAGCACAGCCATACAGGTATTGGGGACTTCTCGGTGGACATGGGCCTTGGAGGCCCAAGTATCCAAGTCTGCGCCTCATGGAGATAACATTTGGGAGAAGTAGAGTGTGGGGTCAAATCTGGGTTCCAGTCCTGGATCTACCTCTTCCAGACTGTGTGACTTGGTTGAGAGAGTTTCCCTCTCAGCCTTGGGCTCTTCCTGGGGACAGAGCCAGGGATTTGAGGTGAGAGGAATATGATGAGGGTGGGGGGTGCACAGAGGGAAACTGAGTAGAGGCCTGCCCCTCTCCACTCTGAACCTCAGTATCCAGGGCCCTGAGCAGGCACTCCAAATGGCCACTGAGGAGCTTTGTCACTTCATTCCCCATCCCTACTGGACTGTGAGGTCTGGGAAGGCCAGACTGTGTCCCTCCACTTGGTCTCCCTCCACTCTGAGGGCTTCTAGAAAAGGACTAGACAAGCATTTGCTCCCCAAATGTCATGTGAGGTAGTAAGTGCCCTGTCCCAGAAAGGGTGTTTATAGAGACCCCTTAACAGACAGGGGTAAAAGTAGGGGTTATCTTGACACATATAGACATTGGACTTTATTACTCCTTTGCTCTAAAACCTCCCATGGCTCCCTGTTGCCTGCAGGACAAAGTCCCCTCCTTTGTACAGCCCACAGGACCTGTGCAGCCTGACCCTGTTCCCTTCCTGCCACTGGCCCCTCACCCCAGCCTCCCTGGCCTCCTCACTGATCCCCCTAGGTGACCCTTCCCTGCCTCAGGACCCTTGTCCTTGCTATTCCCTTTATCTAGAAAATCGCTGTTGGCTCACACCCCCCCAGCTTCAGATGACGGGCTTCCTTCCCACCTCAGGCTCAGCTCAGAAAGGCCTTCCCTTACACATGGACACAACACACATCCTAGTTTGTGATTATTCCAGCTGTTTACTTATCTATTTGCCTATCACCCCCTCGCCACAGAGGGCTATTTAAAGTCATGTTAACTCAAATGAAATAAAATGAAAAATTAATGTCCTTGGCTACCCTCCCCACATTTCAAGTGCTCAGTGGCCGTCTATGGCTGGCGGCTCCCACGGTAGCTCAGATCTAGAACATTTCCAGCTTCACAGAAAGCTCTGCTGGAGAGCACAGGGCTCTAGTGTCTTCTGGCCCAAACACAAAGGCCATCAGCCCTCGGTCGATGTTCGCTGAGTGAGCCAGAGACCTGACATCAGATCCCAGTTCTGCCACCGTTACCAGCTATGTGGCCCTGGGCTCATCACTTCCTCTCTCTGAGCCTCCCTTTCCTCTGGATCAAATGGGAAACATCATCATCCTGCCTGGCAGGGGTGTTGGGAGCATTTGATAACAGAGGTGGCCCAGCCTTGGCTCAGATTAGTAGGTGTGCATTGAATCCAAGCTTCCTTCTACATCCGCCATCTTTTCCAAAGAAAATATCAGAGACTGACAAGTGCCATGAGGAAATAAGGCAGTGTGTGATAGAGACAGGGGAGCTTTGGATGGGCCCGTGGTGGGGGGAGGCAGGAGGAATCAGCCACACAAAGCACTGAGGGAATGTGCTCCAGGCAGAGGGAACAGTGGCTGCAATGGTGATGAGGCAGGGAAATGCAGATAAAATGCAGGGTGATGCGAAGGTCAGTGTCGAAATGTTAAAAGGAAAGCAACAGGTCATAGCAAGGAGTCCACTGTGCCAGCTCCTCTGATCTCATTTCATTCTTTTCCATGACTGTATGAGGGCCTCATTATTACATCCCCATTTTCCTGTTGCGGAAAGCTAAGGCAGGGAGAGTGCAGTGACTCCTCTGAGGTTACACACGTGGTGGTGGTCAGGATTCATGGCGCCTGACTCTAACCCACAGTGTGAGGAAAAGAAGGGAAACCAAGAGGACAGGGGGAGGCTGTGGGGAGGAGGGCTGGAAAGGGTGAGGGGTAAGAAGGAAGGGTGGGGAGGCCCCTGGGGGTGTGGCCAGGGAACTGGGGGACAGTGGGGTAGTCCTGAGGTGGGGACGGGCGGATGGATGAGTGTGTGGGTGTGGGTGTGGGTGTGTATGTAGTGGGAAGGCCAGAGCCGGGGAGACCAAAGAGGTGCAAACAACAGTTTGGTTTCTCTGGGAGCCCGGGGCAGGTAGGGGCCTGGGGCAGGATGGAAGGGGCTGTTTCCTGACCCTGCCCCCCACCCCCAAGGAGCCTGCAGCACCCCAATGTCCTCCAGTGCCTGGGCGTCTGTGTGGAGACACTGCCCTTTCTGCTGATCATGGAGTTCTGTCAACTGGTGAGGGTCTCTGGGGGGAGGGCAGAGCCGGGAGCTGGATGGGGTAGCGCCCGGGGTCCCGTAAATCTTTGGCAATAACGTCATCGCAGCGGCAGCTGTGTGACATGCACTTACGGTAGATAAGCACTGACTCCACAGGCGGTGGGCACTGACCTAGCGTGTGAGGTGGGGTCAGTTATGCCCATGTAAGCAGCAGGGGCAGCTGAGACCTAGAGGGGCTACCCTCTGAGGGCAGAGGCGGCCCCATCCTCCCCGCCCATTGGCTGGGTGTGTGGGTGCCTGGGAGGGATGGTGGGGCTGACCCCTCCCTACTCTCCCTTCCAGGGGGACCTGAAGCGTTACCTCCGGGCCCAGCGGCCCCCAGAAGGCCTGTCTCCTGAGCTGCCCCCTCGAGACCTGCGGACACTGCAGAGGATGGGCCTGGAGATCGCCCGCGGGCTGGCACATCTCCACTCACACAACTACGTGCACAGGTGCAAGCCGGGGAGCCCTAGGCCCTGGGGAGACGTGCGCGCGCGCGCGCGCGTGTGTGTGTGTGTGTGTGTGTGTGTGTGTGTGTGTGTGGCTACTCAGGACAAGGAGGCGAGGCCATGAGGGTGGGAGGTGAGGTCATAGCGAAAGGGTTCAGGAAGGGAAGGAGGCATGAGTGGCAGACACAAGGGGAAAAACCCAGGAGGGTGGTGGGTGGGAAAGAAGGGTCGCGAGAGGAGAGGGAGGAGTTAGGAGATGGGCGGGGCTGATGGGAGGGGCCGAGAGTGGGTGGAGTCTAGGCGGGGGGGCGGGGGCAGGCTGCCGCAGGCCGCCCCCATCACCTCGCCCCCTCACCTGGTCCCAGCGACCTGGCCCTGCGCAACTGCCTACTGACCTCCGACCTCACCGTGCGCATCGGCGACTACGGGCTCGCCCACAGCAACTACAAGGTGGGGGCTGCCCTCCATCGGGGCGGGGGGAAGGGGTGCCCCGACCGGCCTGACCCCGCCGGCACCCCCTAGGAGGACTACTACCTGACCCCCGAGCGCCTGTGGATCCCGCTGCGCTGGGCGGCACCCGAGCTCCTCGGGGAGCTGCACGGGACCTTCATGGTGGTGGACCAGAGCCGCGAGAGCAACGTGTGGTGAGAGGCCGAGGAAGGAGGGCAGGGAAGGTGGGAGGGGCCGAGGCTCTACGGAGGGTAAATGGGCCCGGAGGGTCAGGATGGGCTCTGACCTCTCTCCGCTCTCTGCTTCCCACAGGTCTTTGGGGGTGACCCTGTGGGAGCTGTTTGAGTTTGGGGCACAGCCCTACCGCCACCTGTCAGACGAGGAAGTTCTCGCTTTCGTAGTCCGCCAACAGCACGTCAAACTGGCTCGGCCGAGGCTCAAGCTGCCCTATGCAGACTACTGGTGAGGATGGGTCTGACCCGAGACCTCGACCTTCCTCCTGCCCCCAGGAGGCCCCAGAATCCCCCACCTCCCTTCACACACCACCCCAATCTCACCTCTTACTTATACCCCTAGAGTAGAGGGGAACATCCCTACCCATCCAGCAGCATCTGCTCCTTGGAGGGGGAAAACTGAGGTATGGAGTAGCAGAGCTGGTATTTGGACTCTAGTTTCTTCAACCCTAAAAGACCCGTGCTGCTTCCGTGTCTCTGGTTCCATAACTCACTAAATAGCAAGGCCGCCTTGACGGTCATTCCCTCACATCTGCCTTGCTGTCCCCTCTCCTGGGTCCCTGCCCCCCTCTCCCTGGGTCTTCCCCCAGTGACCTCCCCACACGGGGACTCTGCCCCACTGACTCTTGCCTCCTCTCTCCCCCAGGTACGATATCCTGCAGTCCTGCTGGCGGCCACCTGCCCAGCGCCCCTCCGCCTCTGATCTCCAACTGCAGCTCACCTACCTGCTCTCTGAGCGGCCCCCGAGGCCTCCGCCGCCTCCGCCCCCACCCCGAGACGGGCCCTTCCCCTGGCCTTGGCCCCCGCAGCACAGTGCGCCCCGCCCGGGGACCCTGTCCTCACCGTTCCCCCTTCTGGATGGCTTCCCTGGGGCCGACCCTGACGACGTGCTCACGGTCACTGAGAGCAGCCGTGGCCTCAACCTTGAGTGCCTATGGGAGAAGGCGCGGCGGGGGGCCGGCCGGGGTGGGGGGGCACCCCCCTGGCAGCCAGCATCCGCGCCCCCGGCGCCCCATGCCAACCCCTCCAACCCCTTCTACGAGGCGCTGTCCACGCCCAGTGTGCTGCCGGTCATCAGTGCCCGAAGCCCCTCAGTGAGCAGCGAGTACTACATCCGCCTGGAGGAGCATGGCTCCCCACCCGAGCCCCTCTTCCCCAACGACTGGGACCCACTGGACCCAGGAGTGCCTGCCCCCCAGGCCTCCCAGGCCCCCTCCGAGGTCCCCCAGCTGGTGTCCGAGACCTGGGCCTCCCCACTTTTCCCTGCTGCCCGGCCCTTCCCTGCCCAGTCCTCAGCATCCGGGAGCTTCCTCCTGAGTGGCTGGGACCCCGAGGGCCGGGGCGCTGGGGAGACCCTGGCGGGAGACCCTGCCGAGGTGCTGGGAGAGCGGGGGGCCGCCCCATGGGCCGAAGAAGAAGAGGAGGAGGAGGGCAGCTCTCCGGGGGAAGACAGCAGCAGCCTCGGTGGTGGCCCCAGCCGCCGGGGTCCCCTACCCTGTCCCCTGTGCAGCCGAGAGGGGGCGTGCTCCTGCCTACCCCTAGAGCGGGGAGATGCTGTTGCTGGCTGGGGGGGCCACCCTGCTCTTGGCTGCCCCCATCCCCCAGAGGACGACTCATCCCTGCGGGCAGAGAGGGGCTCCCTGGCCGACCTGCCCCTGGCCCCCCCACCCCCGGCCCCCCCCGAGTTTCTGGACCCCCTCATGGGGGCGGCGGCACCTCAGTACCCCGGGCGGGGGCCACCTCCCGCTCCCCCCCCCCCGCCGCCACCTCCCCGGGTTCCCGCGGACCCAGCCGTGTCCCCCGACCCCCCCTCAGCTGTGGCCAGTCCCGGCTCAGGCCTGTCATCTCCGGGCCCCAAGCCGGCGGACAGCGGCTACGAGACAGAGACCCCTTTTTCCCCCGAGGGACCCTTCCCAGGCGGGGGGGCAGCCGAGGAGGAAGGGGTCCCTCGACCGCGGGCTCCCCCCGAGCCCCCCGACCCGGGAGCGCCCCGGCCACCCCCAGACCCGGGTCCCCTCCCACTCCTGGAGACCAGGGAGAAACCGACCTTCGTAGTTCAAGTGAGCACCGAGCAACTAATGATGTCCCTGCGAGAGGACGTGACAAGGAACCTCCTGGGGGAGAAGGGGGCAACGCCCCGCGAGATGGGGCCCAGGAAGGCGGGGAGAAGCCCCAGGAACAGAGAGAAAGCCCCAGGTCCGAGCAGGGACCCCGCAGTCCTGGGCAGCGGGAAGAGAGCCCCAAGCCGGAGCGAGGATCAGAGCCTCCCCGTGAATGGGGTGACAGTGTTGGAGAACGGGGGACAGAGAGTCCCGGGCATCGAGGAGAAGGTGGTGGAGAATGGGGGCCCAGGATCCCCAGAGAGAGAAGAGAAAGTGCTGGAGAATGGGGAGCTGACGCCGCCAAGGAGGGAGGAGGATGCGTTGGAGAATGGGGAGCTGAGGTCCCCAGAGAGAGAAGGGAAAGTGCTGGTGAATGGGGGACTGACACCCCCAAAGATCGAGGGGAAAGTGTCAGAGAATGGGGGCCTGAGACTCCCCAGGAACATGGAGAGGCTGCCAGAGACTGGGCCTTGGAGAGCCCCAGGGCCCTGGGAGAAGATGCCCGAGAGTGGGGGTTCAGCCCCCATGATCGGGGAGCCAGCCCCAGAGACCTTGCTGGAGAGAGCCCCCACACCCGGTGCAGTGGCCTTGCCCCAGAACGACGGGGAGACAGCCCCTGGCCCCACTGGCCCAGCCCCCAGGGGCGGGGTGCTGGAACCCGGGACCGAGAGGAGAGCCCCAGAGACTGGGGGGGCGCTGAGAGCCCCCGGGGTTGGGAAGCTGGACCTCGGGAGTGGGGGCCGAGCCCCAGTGGGCACGGAGATGGCCCCCGGCGGCGGCCTCGGAAGCGGCGTGGACGCAAAGGCCGGATGGGTAGACAGCACGAGGCCACAGCTGCCTCCGCCACTGGAAGCACAGCTGAGGAGGCCGGAGCCAGCGCCCCAGAAAGCCAGGCCGGAGGTGGTCCCCGAGGGAGAGCCCGGGGTCCCAGACAGCAGGGCCGGCGGAGACACGGCACCCAGCGGAGACGGGGACCTCCCCAAGCCCGAGAGGAAGGGCCCCGAGATGCCACGACTGTTCTTGGACTTGGGACCCCCTCAGGGGAACAGCGAGCAGATCAAAGGTGAGGAGACTACTGGGAGTGTGGGAACTTGGTGGGGGCCCAGGCCGGCTGCTCCCAAGACCTATATAGTACAGCTGAGACTCTCTGGCTCCTGGGCTGCAGACAGGTCAGGGTGGTGGTGTACAGTGCAGACCCTGGGGCCTCACAGCCTGGGCTCAAGACCTGGTTCTGCTCCTCCCTAGCTCAGTGACCTTGGACAAATGACCTTATGTCTCTGTGCCTTGGTTTCCACATCTGCCAAATAAGGATGCCTAGGATAGCACCTAATCAGGTTTCAATCAGTTAGGACTTCCAAAGCCTTTAGCCGAGTCCTTGGCACTTGTAAGCACCTGCTTTTTTATTAGTTTCTATTATGGCAATTCACTTAGGGGTCTCAAACTCAGAAGGAAGCCAGACAGTATTGAGGAATGAATGAGGCAGGCTGGAGAGGCCGGGTGGGAATTGGGAGAAAATGCATCCACTTCTCAGCTCCATTCAGGAATGCCCGCCCGGTGTTGCCAAATCTGCTGCTTTTCCCTTTTAAACCAAAGCTCTGGGTGTTTTCATGATTGAAATCAATTCAAACGAAGCCTATCTGTGGGCTGGGCTGCCAGCGTATGATCTCTGGTTTAAATTTTCCAGCAAGCTGAGGTGTCTATCCAGTGTGCCAGGTGTCCTGTGTGCCAGGCCCTTTACTGCCAGAGGCTGGAACCCCTGGGGCCTCAGACCCTGTCCTCCAACCTGGCCCAACTCCCCCCACCCTCACCCCAGTATTAGTAACCTGAGAGCCATAGAAATGCCTTTTATGGAAACTGAATTTTGGTAGAAACACAGGAAGTGTTTTGTCACAGAGGGGACAATTTAAGAGAAGATAAATGGACAGTGAAGATAAACAGCCCCTGTTTAGATGTGGACAAGGAGACTATGGCTCCACATTAATCACCCGGAGACCTGATTTCCTTCCATACTGGTACGAAGGTTATAAATGACCAGGCTCTATTTTATATTGGCAACCTCATAGCCACACTTGAAGGAAAGATTTATCATCTCTGCTTATTGCAGCTCAGGAGGAAAAGGTAAGGAAGGGGCAGGGCACAGAACTTTCCTTCTTCAAAGCCTATGGTATTAGAACACTACGACTTCCTTGAGGCTGTTGTGGGGAGTTTACAACCAGCTGTGTCAGGACCGCCAGCAGCTTGAGTGTCGGGATGAGCAGCTAATATGCCTGAGGATCTAGGATGGGTGGGAGTTGGTGTTGCTGGGTGAGAAGAGGATGGGAATACTGTTTTGTTTTTAACTCAGTGAACTTCTACTTATCCTTCAAGAACCCACTCAAATTTCCTGGGAAGCCTTCCTGATTTCTAATGGCTGTCACCCTGTTCTTCCTCTGGGTACCCACAGCCCCTTATAGCTCCCTGTATACAGCACCCTCCTCCCATTCCATCACCCTGAGATGGATGGCCAGGGAAGGCCTCAAGGAGGAGGTGACTTTTAAGAAGATACAAAGGAAGTGAGCTGGGTGGACATCTGGGGGAAGGGTGTTTCAGGTTGAGGGCACTGAGATGGGCACTAACTTGGCATGTTCAGGGAATTGCAAAAGGCCAGTGAAGCTGGAGTAGAGTGAATGAGGGGAGGAGTGACCCAGTCCATAGCCATCTTTCTCCCTGCCCTGCTCTGACCCTCCTGTCCTTCCCATCATCGCTGCCCCTTAACCCCTCACCCCACCAGGGCCTGGCACCCAGTTCACTTATGCACTAGTGGAGGAATGAATGGGCCCTGTCCAATTACCAGTGAGGAAAGAGACTCAGAGAGGTTGATCTGCCTGCCCAGAGACACACAGCAAGTGAGCAGGATAGGCTTGGGTTTCAAAGCCAGGTTTCCTCTAAGAGGGGCCTGGAGTCCTTCCTCCTAGTGGCTGAGATAAGGCAGTGTTAGGGCAGGGAAAGGGCCTGGAAATGGCTAGACACCCCAATTTGTCTGGTGATCAAGGGCCAGAGAGGAAAAGTACCTTGGTCAACATCACATAGCAGGGAACATTCATCCATTAATCCCACAAATATTGACTGAGTACTTCCATGTGCTTGGGGCTTGGGGATGCAGCCAGAATGAGCCAGACTCAGTCTCTTCTGTGGCAAGGCAAACATTCATCATATCGCCACAGAAATACAGTTATATACTGAGGTAATCCCCTTGGGAGGAGAGGTGCTTGGTGCAGAGTGGTGGCCTGGCTTGACCTCCTGGGAGATCTCAGGCCTTTCAAAGCCCAGACGGAGCTGGTGGATGAATATGACTGGAGCGAGAAAAGGAAGTTCCAGGCGGAGAGAATAGTCTATGCAAAAGCTCATAGGTGGGAGGATTAGGGAGGTGGTCCATATGGCTGGATGGACGTCAAGCCAGAATGTGGTGGGGACAGAGCCTGGAGAGGTCAGCAGGACCAGGGCACTTGGGCCTTGTGGGCCGTGGGGAGAAGTTGGGGTTTTGTGCGGTGGGCGCTGGGGAGCCATGGGGAGGGTTAAGCACTGGAGTAGGGGGAAGGTCTCTCCCACTCTGCGTTGAGAAAGGCCCCAGTGCAGCCCTTCGTTTCACAAGGGGGGAAACTGAGGCCCAGACTGTACCTGAGATCACCTTGAGGACACGCAGCTCGGCGGGAGGGCATGCCTCAGTTTCCCCAGGAGCAGGGGCTCACTGGGTCTCTCCTCTCGCAGCCAAGCTCTCGCGGCTCTCGCTGGCGCTGCCGCCGCTCACGCTCACGCCGTTCCCGGGGCCGGGCCCCCGGCGGCCCCCATGGGAGGGCGCGGACGCCGGGGCGGCTGGCGGGGAGGCCGGCGGGGCAGGGGCGCCGGGGTCGGCGGAGGAGGACGGGGAGGACGAGGACGAGGACGAGGACGAGGAGGAGGAAGAGGAGGCGGCGGCGGCGGGCGCGGCGGCGGGGCAGCGGGGTCCCGGGAGGGCGCGGGCAGTCCCGGTGCCCGTCGTGGTGAGCAGCGCCGACGCGGACGCGGCCCGCCCTCTGCGGGGGCTGCTCAAGTCTCCGCGCGCGGCCGACGAGCCAGAGGACAGCGAGCTGGAGAGGAAGCGCAAGATGGTCTCCTTCCATGGGGACGTGACCGTCTACCTCTTCGACCAGGTACGCGGCCGCAGGGGACGCGGATCCCTTGGGCGGGGCCTGGAGGAAGGGCGCGTCGGGTGTGGGGGCGGGCCTTCGGGTGGGGCGGGGCTGGGAGGCTGGCCGGGGAAGAGGGCGGGACTTGGAGATCGGGAAAAGGCCCTGCGTGTGGGGCGGGGTCTGGGGAGCGAGGGAGAGACCTGGAGAGTGAGAAAGGATCCGTTTAAAAGGGCAATACCTAGTCAAGGAGCCCGGAGAGGCTTGGGCGTGGCCTCGCGGGGTTTAGGATGCGGTTTGTTGACCAGCGCGCTAGTGGTGGTAGACGCTGGGGCAGACTCGGGATGGAGCGGATTTTATCCACTCGAGGCGGGTCCTGGACAGGCTTGTGAGGTTAAGATACTAAGGTGCAGGAGTGGGTTCAGCCATGGACATAGCTAATGGACTGGGGCGGGGCTTAGATGGGTTGAGGAGTGTGTTAAGAGTAACAAGGGCTGGGAGGCTAGTGTTGAAGAGAAAAGGTAGGGGAGCGGAGAGGTGCCCGTGGACTGGGGCCGCGTGCAGGTGGGCCTGGGGCGGGGCATACGCGGCAGAGGTACTGAGGGTAGGAGGAATGAGGTAGCGAGCTGGGCCCTGGGTCGCTGAAACAAGGGGGTGGGGCCTGGAGAGCTGGAGCGGAACAGCTTCAGAGGGCGGGACTTAGGCTCTCGGGAGAGGGTCGGGAGGTAAGCAGGATGGGATGGGGGTTTAGAAGACCATAGGAGCAGGTAGTTCTAGAGCCTGAACTTGGACGCCTGCGGCCGAGATCTCGGAGGTAGTTAGGGGCCATAGAGACGGGAAAGATAGTATTGGGTTAGGGGCTACCTTGGAAGCAGCGCGGGGCGGGGCTCAGGTGTGGGCGGGGCTCCGCGGTAAAGGGCGGAACCTCGGGCCGGGTTGAGGTTAAGGCTGATTTGAAGCTTCCGAGGGAGATTAGGGGCTCCAGCTACCTCTCCAGAGAGGGCGGTTGTAAACAGGTTGCCGGGAGCCCAAAAAGTGTTAGCGGGCTGGGGCCTGGGTCACTGAAACAAGAGAATGATCGTTGGGAATGCGGTGGCTGGGATGTGACAATTCGCCCCCTCCCCTAATCTGCCTTCACAGGAGACGCCAACCAACGAACTGAGCGTCCAGGGCCCCTCCGAGGGGGACACGGACCCATCAACGCCCCCAGCGCCAACGACGCTTCCCCACCCCGCCACCCCCGGAGATGGGTTTCCCAGCAACGACAGCGGCTTTGGTGAGTGCCGGGCGGGAGGCGGAGCAAGAGCTGGGGACAGGTCTTGGGCGGGGCCTTGGGAAGACA
>JAVSCE010022245.1:0-45541 GCA_032199065.1 Smutsia gigantea | reverse complement strand
GGGAAGGCGGTGCGCGAGCGGAAGCGACGTAGTCCTTGCACACGTGGTCTGAGTTTCAAGCTAGTCACTTCGGCCGGACCTGGGAAGTTACGAGCTCGTTTATCCGACGTAGGCCCGACCTAGCTTTCCGGTCCCTGTCCTGTCGGCAAGATGGTGAAGCCCAAGTATAAAGGACGGAGCACCATCAACCCCTCCAGCGCCAGCACAAACCCCGGTACGCGCCGCGGCACTTGCGGAGGGTGGAGCTTGGAGAAAGCATGCGGAGGAGGGCTGCGAGGAGACCGTGGGGGAGGAGGGACTCCCGGGGGGCACTGCTTGGAGTGATCTCGAGCTTAGTGGCTATTGGGGGTGAAAAGGGGGATGTGCCTCTTTATTCGGAGGCACAGAGGAAGTCTGTCAGGGGTAGGGGGCAGGCACCAGATGTAAAGTCAGGAAAGGGAGCACTCAGGCCCGGCAGCCTTGGGGCGGCTCCTGTTGTGAGGTGCAGCGACTGGGAAGCTCTGAGTTGGAAGGGGCAGTTAAATTTGACCACTTGTGTTTCCTGTGTGGGTCAGGTGGGTAGGCTCCTTCCCCTGTATATTTCAGTCTTGTATGGTTCCAGTTTTCCAACTCAGGGAATTGTTAGAAGTAAAGTAGGTAAAGTCAGATTAAAAGTGGTGTATAGCCTGACCCAGCTGGCGTTTTACACTTGACCATATTTGCCTGCCGCCTTAGCTTTGACCATTTAAATGAGAAAGGAAGTGTAGATTTCCTTTCTATACCATCAAGTGAAGGGCATAGAAAATTCTAGATAACGTAACTGTGATTATTCAATAAAGATATTTTTGGAGAGTTTTGTCGAGGTTCCACCTACAGGATGAACAAGATAACCTTTAGGGGAGCCCCTTACGTTCAGGGTTAATGAAACTCTGTTTTTAAGTATCTTTAAGTTTTTGATGACTTTAATTAAATTGAATGTTCTCTGGATTGCTGATAAATTAATCAATTTGTAGACTGTTAGACCTAAAAAGTCCCTTTGAGATCATGATGTTATAGATGGAGAGACTGAGACAAAATGGGGGAAGTGGCTTGTTACAGTTGGTACAGTCAGTGAGTAGTGGAGCCACCAGCCTTGTGGTTTTAGCCCGATTCCTACTACATCACCTCAGGAATAGGCAAGTGATTTGAAGGGATTCCAAATTGGAAAGCTACGCTAGTATTACCATGAATATTTGTCCCTCTTTTTCTCTGTGAGATTTAAGGCAAGAATTGCTACCTATCTTGCCTTTAAACCGAAATCAAACATTAAGAAATTAAGACTCTGGTACATTAGGAACACTTGTGTATCAAAATTATAGTCTCCGTGGTGCCTTGCTTGTAGCAGGCACCCAGTATTTGTTAAACTGAGACCCAGAGGTAGGTGTCTTAGTGGTTAAGAGCACAGATGGGCGATCCAATGCTCTTGTGTAAGGTCTGGCTCTGCCATATAATAGCTGAGTGACCTTGAGCAAGGTGTCTGACCACTGCCGCAGTATCGTAGCCTGCAGAGTAGGGATAGTGTATCCCTCTTTATAGGACTATTGTATGGATTACATGAGATGATGTCTGTAACGTGGGTAGCACAGTGCCATAATTCTCAAATACATTAGCTATTATCACAGTCATACCAAGGATCAAAGATTAGGTCAACTCTGTGATACCATGTAGCTTCTAGTAATAATTTTGTTTGAACCACACATGGAGAAAGTAGAGACTTTGCAGTGAGGCGGTAGCTTGCCTGCTTTGAGTGAACGAATTGCTGTGATTGAAGCAATGACCATGCTTAGATTTGGTTATCAAACAGTGTGGGGTCTGCTGTCTTTCCTAGATCGGGTACAGGGAGCAGGAGGCCAAAACATGAGGGACCGGGCCACAATCCGGCGTCTGAATATGTACAGGCAAAGGGAGCTCAGGTGAGCACTGGGCACTGTCATCCCCTCCCCTTTCCTTCATGCCCTTGACCGGTAGCTGAGGCCTGTTAAGCCTTTGATATCCCCACCTCCTCTGTCCCCAAATAGGAGTAGTATCATTTTATATATGTGTTAAAATAAATTGTGAATTAAAAACATAGGTAGTGGGTGGTGAAGAGTGATTGTGTTGTAATACTCTTTAACAGTTAGAGTTCTTACTGCTCACAGCTTCGGCCTCCACAAATGGCACCTTCGGTCTCAAGTAAGTATCCATCAGATAGAAGTCTGGTTTTCTTTAACAAAGCGTATAGGGCTGTAGTCATGAAAGCAGTCAGAAAACATTTTTAATACCAAACTTTAGATCACAACATGTGGCACTCGGAAACTCATTACTGAGTTTCTGAGTTCTGCTGAGGCAGCCTCTACCACAGGGACTTGCTGAGTGTGGCATTCTGCTAGCTGGTCTTAATTTGTTTGGTGATTAGATTCTTCATCCATTCTAAAAAATGTGTCTGAAACACACGTCAGTGAACTTAATCTGCCTTAGTCACCTACTCTGCAGTTTGTTTTAGAATTTTGAGTTCCAGCATAAATCACCCTCTACTTAAAATTCGTTTAAACCAGCCATCAAATGATTTCCAAAAAAACTCAAGTTTGTGATTTTTAAAACAAAAAAAGCAAACAAACAATAAACAGATTTTAAAATCTCAACATTATTTGTTCTTCATTTAGCAGAAATCATTATGTGCTCTGTTGCAAGAGGTTAAATGGCTTTTGGGCAGTCTGTTTCAAATGTGCCAGTACTTTTTGTTTACTGAAATCTGTATTTCATGATCATTTTAGGGGGAAAAAAAAGTTCCTTTTAATGAGAAGAGTATTCTGTAAACTAAACTTTGCTGTTGACTTTCTTCTGTCATCAACCAGAATCTGTTATTTCCTCACTTAGGAACAGCCGTGGTAAAGTGATTAAACCTCTGCAGTATCAATCAACAGTGGCTTCTGGCACAGTGGCGAGAGTGGAGCCAAATATTAAATGGTTTGGTGAGTATTGTCCTCTGTTAGATGTGTTCTACAAACTGTGTGCTGTATGGAAAAGGACAGAATGTTCAGGTGTCTAAAAGGCAGAAGTTTTGGGGTTTGTGGAAGTACCCACTGTGGGAAAGGTTGCTGGGGGTGAATTTCATAAATAACTTCTTTTTGAAAAGAGCTCATCATTGTTAGTTGTTGGTGAACCGTCTCAAACAGATCAGTCCATTCTTAGTGTCTAGCATGCACAGACCTTAGGACTCTCATCTCTTAATTTCTGGCTGCTGGGAGAGATTACTGTCAGAGAGGTGCTTTAACTTGCAGAGCAAGTGAGTTAGCCTGAAGTTCTCAGAAACCCTTTTTCTACGGGTACGGTGTTTGAACAGAGTGACAATGGGAACACCTCTTGTTGTTGTTCCTTCCCAGGAGTGAATAGTGTCTCTGGTCACACAGGGACCCAGGCTTCTTTTGGAAACTTGGCCTTCCTTTCAGTTTGGGCTATTTTTCAGGCTTTCCCTTAGCCCCTGCTAGGTCTGTGGGCACATCAGATGGTGAGACACCACTGTTTGCCTGGTGTTTGTTCTCTGTGCTTGAGCAAACACAAGGCTGATTGCAATTTCCTTTGATGAGTTCTTACATCTTTTGATAGGATACCCTCTAGGGAACTGCAACAGGAAAGTGTCAAGGAAAGCTCCTTAGAGAGGTGTTTAGCATTACGGCCAGGTACTGTGATTCTAGATCCAGGCTGCCTGGCTTGAGTTCTAGTCCTGCCATTTTGTGAGCATGGGCATATTCTATTCACGTTTCTACTCATCAGATTCCTCAACTCACAGGACTGTCGTGGTAATTAAATGAGTGAATACATGTAAGTGCTTGGAATAGTGCCTGGCAAATGGTATAGTACAAGCATCAACTGCCGTCATCGCCACCATCACAGTCCTCATCAGCTGGAGTTTCGCATTAGTGCTGCAACATGCTGTTTATTGAGTATGTTCTTCAGGATTGCGCACTTATGGGTGCTGTCCAGCTAGAGTGCTGTAGCTGCCTTTTGTTCCCTTGCCTGGATTTATTGGTTCATTTCATAGTCCCTCAAACCTTCATCACCCTAAAAACAGTAACTATGACTCTTAGGTTCTGTGTCAGGATTCTCTGTATACTAACTGATAGGCTGTGATTGCTCCAGATTTCTTGGCCAGATCTAGCAGGAAGTGGGACATTTGTCAAATCTCAGTTCTGTTCAGTGAGGTTTATTTTTCAGTTTCATCCAGTTAGGAAATTGGTCTTGGAAAACTGTTGAAACCCTGTGTCTGGGTTGGTAGATTAGTTCATAGCATATAAGTGCAGAAGACAAAGGTTTTTTGTTTTTTTTTCCTCTTTTAAGTTTGAAAATGGCTACATGGGATGGATGTCAGGTGTTCTGGTAAGTGAGGGCAGTTTTTAAATCTTGCCTTTCTCTTGTCATTGGGAAAATGAATGCAGAAGTAAAAAGGAGTTACTTATTAAATGGCAACATTCTTTTGTAAAACAGGAAACACACGTGTGGTCAAGCAGTCGTCATTACAAAAATTTCAAGAGGAAATGCAAACAGTTATGAAGGATCCGTACAAAGTTGTCATGAAGCAAAGCAAGTTGCCCATGTCTCTTCTCCATGATCGAATTCGGCCTCATGTAAGATGGAGGAATATCCCTGTGGATTTTCTTTGGCAAACTCCATGCAGATACCTCTCTGACATCTTTGTCTTTTCCCCATGCAGATACCTCTGACATATTTGTCTTGTTTTCCTGTAGAGAATAGTGGTTTTAATGCAGTACTGATGACCTTTCTGAGACTTGACTTTTCACCTTTGTTAGGGGTCTCACACTTTGTTAGTGTGAGTTGCGTGCTGTCAGGGTGGTGCAGTGGCCTAGTGGAGCAAGGCACAGGCTTTGGAGGGGGACTGCACTTTTAATCTTTGCTCTAGCCTGTTTTAAGTGTGGCTGTAGGTAGATGTCTTCATGAGCTTTCACTTCTCTGATTATAAAGTCAAGATAACTCCCCTCCTTAAGTGATTGGATGCAGAAGAAAGCATTTGGCACATAGCATGTAGCATGTTACCTAATAAGCTGAATAGATCATAACTATTACTAATACTATAAAAAGTAGTATTTATTAATTTAATTATAATATGACTTGACATTTTGAGTGGGAAAACTTGTTTACATGGTGATTCCGTCAGACCTCGGGGAAGCATAGATTTAGGAATGGTTTGGTAGGAGGGACGCCTTTGGTGTTGCATAATTTCAGCTTCTGTGAGATCCTTCGAGAATCTTTTCAGAGAAGGAAAGGGTGCTGGTCAGATTGGTTGTTAATCACTGAAGTTGAGGTACAGTAAGGACTGAATCTGGCTTGAGTGGAATGAGTTTTACACAAAACCAAAGAAATGGCCTAATGTTTGCCTGCATGTTTTTACTTGCATTGAATAATAATTCCCAGAAATGTAGCCAGTACATAAGCTTCAGTTTCAACATAAGAAGTGGAAGAAAGCATTGACATGCATACATGGCTTAAATAGTTCAAAGAAAATTGTTTACTTGCAGAACAAAATAAAAATCAAGGCCTGAGTATTGCCTCAGGTTTTGTCAATTATGCTTTGTTTTATGATGAACTAGAAGAATGGCACCTATTAGTGGGATGACTGTTTTTTTTCAGGGAAACACATGAGTGTAATTCATGAACCACAGACAACTTGCTCATTTCCCTTGTTCTCTGTCTCTTCTCCCAAAAGCCATCTTTTAAAAAGTGATTGAATCCTGTTTATGAGAACAGAGAGGTTCTGTGGATTAATTGCTTTTTTGCCCACTCCAGTAATTCAGTGCTTCTAAAATTCGGTGCCGAAATCCCTGATCTGTGGAATGGGGGTGGTGCACAGCTGCAGCAGTCAGCTTGTATTTTCATGCAGATAGGTATTCAGAGTAATTAATGAGTTTTCTGCTTTGGCCTTTAAAAACCTTCCCTATTTTATTGTGATACCTACTTCTTGCTATAAAATCTAATTCTGAGATTGCTGCACAGTGGACTCAAATCAGGTAGGCCTTTCACCTTGGCACTTCAGCTATTTGTGCATGAAAATTATTGTCCTGTAGCAATACAATAAAACTAGCAAAACTGATTTTGTATGTACTTTATTGTATACTGCATATTACTGTGTTGCAGTTACCAGTGTACAGGTTTATATGCACAAACCTACATGTACTGTACTTTATAGAAGAGATTTTCAAGGATAGTTTTTATCATAATTTTCTCAGTGATATTAGAACCTAGTTCCTATTTTAAATGCCACCCCTCTGTTTGGGATTTTCCCTTGTTGGAGAGTAGAAAGTAAAACTATACTGAGGGATGGGTTAGAGATATAAGCAAATGGTAATAGCTCAAGGATCTTCAGAAGTTGGAGGGTTATCTGTTAAAAGTTCAGAAGCCATGGGGGTTGTTCCATCATCGGTGTTTAGTAGCTGGTTGTACTTAGGGGCAGAGGGTGAGTTTTTGAGGATATTCTCTGCCGGCAGTTAACATTCTGTTACGTGATAGATCGTAACTCAAACTTTGACTTTCATCCTGTTTCAAAAATTCCTATGCCCGAAACTCCTTTACAGGCACATCAAGTTCTAGTTAGTATCAGGTTCCTTTTATCACATCTAAACTATTATTTTGGACTTTTGCTAGATGTTTTTCATCTGAAGACTTGCCATGTGCATTTAATAAAAACGTTACCTAAATTAGGGAAAATGTTATCTGAAACTAAAATGCATCTTACAAAACAAGCAATTCCTTTTAGCCATGAAAGAAATTAACTTCCAAGAAAAAGTTGGCATTTACAGTTGGTTTAAAAAAACACAAATTTGAGTATGATCGTCCTTGACAAAATCTGTGAATTTGGCGAATTTTATGCACTTGTTTGAAAGCTCAAAAAAAAAAAAGGTCAGGAAAGATAAGTTAATTTCATCATTGCAGCCTTAATTACATTTGACTCAAGTTTATGATAAATGAAATAAAGCAGAGATTTGGCAAGTCTTACACAACTATTCATACTTGCTTTGACTCTTTGTATTACCTTTGCCTTTCTCCAAGGAAGCTTACAGAACTTCAGAATGGGAAACAAGTGGTTTTGCTGTTTAAATAAGCATTTCTGATTTGCAGCCAGACTGTGTCCATGTTGTCGATTTTGGTATGGGTTGAACTTCAGAAAAATGAAAGTAGAAAACCTTCCCCAGGTGGGTTTTTAACTTTGTGCTTTTCCTCAATGCTTTCCTTCATTTTAACTGTAATTCTCTTTTCTCTTTAGAACTCAAAGGTGCACATTCTTGATACAGAAAGCTTTGAAACTACATTTGGCCCTAAGTCACAGAGGAAGCGACCAAATTTATTTGTGAGTGATGTGCAGTCCCTTATAGAGAATGCAGAAACGTGCACTGAGAACTATGACGAGGGCAAGGATCAGGATTTGGTGACTGAAGACACTGGTGTGAGGTACGGTTTTGTAGGCCATGCAGGTGTTCTCATTGACTCTTCTGCAACAAAACATTTCCTTTACACTTATTTTACTTGTGTGAAGTTTGGTGATGTAACTCACAGCCTCTTCTCTTAGACTGGAAAAATTAGGTAATTGGGGCCAGAATGAAAATAATTTGAGGTGGCTTGTTGACTATAGGTCTCTTTCTTCATCCCCAAAATATAAATAAGTAACATTTTCCTCTTCATAATAATAGCAGTATATTCTGTCACAGATAAATAAGAAAATATAGTTAAGTTGGAAATACAGCAAAGAACTTATAATCCTACTGTGTATGTTAAGGACTTAATATTGTGGTGTCTCTGAGGGCTTCCTTAACCAGAGTCTCTGGACCACTTCAGCTCAGTCCATGGATGATGGCCTTTGAAGTTTCTCTGACCCTCTGAAGATAATACGGAAAATTAATGTACATGTAATGGTGGAGTTTTGTTTTTATGTATGTTTTGGGGAGGGGGAATAGGAGAAGGCTTTATAACTTTCATCATATTCTCATGGGGTTCATACCCAGAAGAAAGTCAAGAATCAGTCGCTGATAAATGTATTATTCTAGATCTTTCTTACACTCAATTTTTATTTATACTTATTACCACCTTAAGACTATTTCACCTTGCCTTTTATTTTAACATATTTTTCTAAAGTACTCAGGATATATTTCCACATCAGGACTTAATCAACAGCAATGTAACATTTAATGTCAGGAGTACTTTGTTCCACTGTTTAGTTCCTCTGTTGGACATTGATGCTGTTTAGTTTTTCCCTATTGTAAACAATATTTGGGTAAAACATCAGTGTGGCTAAATCTAATTCATCCTTAATTATTCCCCAAAGATAAATTCTTATGGAGAGTATTATCATATCAAAGAGTTATGTGTGTGTTTTGATAGGCTGCTGCCACATTACCCGCCAGAAAGGGTTTACCAGTTTAGTTGTCCCCACTGTCCCTCACATCTCCTAAGTACCTTAGCATTGAACTATTGTCCACTGACTGCAGCACAGTAAGCTCAGTGCTGCTGGCAGCCCATGGCCAGCTTTGGGTCTCCTGGAAATAGTGTCAGACCGTTTGCGGCCAAGCAAAAAGAGGCAGCAAGGCAAGTTCTTGATTCTTAGAATCATTTGGACTTTGTATCCTTTTCCCGACTTAATTTTTTCTATCTCCAAAAGGTACAGTAGCAGTGGGGGAGAAACAAAATTGTTTTTGTTTCAAAGACATTGGGTAAATGCCTTTGAGGCTGATAAATAGATTCTCGACCTTGTCAGAAAAATTTCCCTTCACATGAGAGCTATGGAGTATAGGTTATCGTTCAGGTCCTACCAACCCCTTTTCATAATTCTCTGTGATGTGGCCCAATTAGTCACTTTCTCTGTAAGTTAAATCTGTTGTGATAGAATACACGTAACATTTACCATTTTAATTACTTTTAAGTGTACAGTTCTGGACGTTAAGTACACTCATGGTTATGCAACCATCACCCCTGTCCACCTCCAGAACTGTTTCACATCGTCACAAACTGAAGCTCTGTACCCAGTAAACAGTAACTCCCCATTCCCTGTCTCCCCAACCGTTGGCGACCACCATTCAACTTTCTGTCTTTTATGAGCTTGATTGCTCTCATGAGTAGTACTTGAAAAAAGTGCAGTCATACAGTATTTGTCCTTTTATGCCTGGCCTGTTTCATTAGTGTGATGTCGTCTGGGTCATCCGTGTTACCAGTACTTTATTCTTTTTTATTGCTGAACAATACTCCATTGGGGTTTTTTTAAATCCATCTGAAGATGGACATTTGGATAGTCATTTTTTTAAGTCAAATTTGGTTTTGGTCCATTTCCAACTAGTGTTGATACCCTTTTCCTTTGGCATGTGGCTTTTTCCTAAAACATCCTTTTTAGTGCTTCAGTTACTTACTTTGGGTGCTTTCTTATTTAGAAATGAAGCCCAAGAAGAGATCTATAAAAAGGGACAGTCCAAAAGAATATGGGGTGAGCTCTATAAGGTAAGACTTTCAATTCTCTCCCATTGAGTGGTTTCTTTGCCTTTCATGATTTATATGAGAAAACTGATTTCGATATATTGAAGTTCGTTTAGATGCAGTACAAACTCCACTGCCCATTCTACCTTCCTTCCCCAACCAAAGAAACCAAGGTCGATGTAGCCATCCGCATACTGCCATTGTTCTGGATCACTGCAGTTTTTTATTACTTGGATAATAGTTAACAGCTACCTTACATACACTCATATATTCTGTTCTCCGTGAATATTTCTGTGGATTACCTGCTAAAATGATATTCCTGTTTATCATACATGGTTAGAGCTGCATGAGAATATTTAAGTTTTTCGTGTAGCCCTCTCATTTTATGATGAGAACACACATCTAGAAAGGATGAATACCTTGTCCAGCTCACCCACCTGGTCGCCACAAGAGTTTCTCTGTATCCCAAATCCTGGTCCAGTGCTCTTCAACTGGCTGAGTTTTTGTCCACATGTTAGTAATATTCTCAATAACAGAGACCATCAAGCATAGTCAGATAATTAAACAGTAACGTAATAGGAAACTAGAGCCATGAAGGCAAAGTAAATTTTTTAGTTTTTTGTAAAATATACACAACCTACAACAGCAGGCATTTGTATAAGTCTAAGAAGTAAATGATTGCATTCAATAATGCAAGTAGTCATGAAATAAGATGAGTGTCATCTAAGCTAGTTTCCCTATTTGAAGCCTTAAAAACTCACAGGATGAAAAAACTTCTCTTGACTTCTGGTTAACAGGCATTAGATTGACTACAGCCTGTTCTCATGAGACGGTTTTGATGTCACTATTATTTTATTTTCCCTAGGTTCCCATAAATTGCATCTCTTTTTCCCCTTGTACCATAGCAAATGATTTTTGCCTCTTCGAATTGCAGGTGATAGATTCATCAGATGTTGTAGTTCAAGTTCTTGATGCTAGAGATCCAATGGGTACCCGTTCCCCTCACATTGAAACTTACTTGAAAAAGGAAAAACCCTGGAAACATCTCATTTTTGTTCTTAATAAATGTGACCTTGTTCCAACCTGGGCAACCGTAAGTAGAGCTGCTAATCCAGAATAGACTGCTTAGGCCACGCAACTCATTATAGGCTTTGAGTTATCCATAAATAAACCTGTTTCATGGTTTCTAGTATTTGAGACATTAAAGTGTTGCACTCTTGAGATTGTAACCATTGAAGTGTTCTCATTGAAAATAAACTGCAGTGTGCTTTGTAGCCGATGGGCAGTTACCTTTTATCCTCTGATGGCTGGTGGTGGGGTGGCTCCAGTGCCCCACAGAGGAATGATATGTGCCCTTTCAGAAGAAGGCAGCTGACACAGCCACGGCCGGTATGCACTGTTGCGCTGATTGCATTTAGTAACAGTGAAGGTATTTTTGGAATACTGTTTGTGTTTATAAGACAAACAACAAAGCATTAACTGTCACACTTAAAAAAAAACATTTGAAAGAATTATAACTACTATTGTCCTCAGACAACTGTGTATTTGTAATACAGTCCTGCAGTTCAAGCCCTGATTCTTCCTGTGTGATAAGTAAACAAGTTACCACTTAACATTTACCAGCATCTTTTCTTTCCTCCCTTTAGAAACGATGGGTTGCTGTTCTCTCCCAGGATTACCCAACACTTGCTTTCCATGCAAGCCTTACTAACCCTTTTGGCAAAGGAGCATTTATTCAGCTCCTACGGCAGTTTGGAAAGGTATTGAGACCTGATCTGCTTCTCCTGGGGTTGTGTAGCTGTTGGTTTATGTATGGGTTTCTCTTGCCAGTGTGTGTCAGAAAGTTATCAACCTACTTCCAGCATCTTGGTAATGAGAAGTGTGTGTCCTAGAGAAATAAAAGTTCACAGAGCTTCAGGATTACAAGGGATTCTGAAATACTTTCTCATTCAGCCATTGCCCCCATCCTTGGCCAGTGTTGCTTCCCTTTCTGCCATTATCCCTGGCACCTGAGGGTCCTGCCTCTGCTTTAGGATGGGCCGCATCCCCAGGCTCTCTGGTTCTCCACCCTGGGCTTTCAGGTCCACCACACTTCCTCTGCCCTTGGGGCCTGTGCAGTTTCTACCCCCTCTGCCTGGAAGACACCCGGCCAAGCTCCAGCTTCAGATCCCTGGTCAGATGTCAGTTCCTCAGGGAAGCCCTGAAACCAGATTCCCCTAGCAGATGTTCTCAGAGCTTCGTGTTCTGTACCTGCAACTGTGTGTTTGTGGATTGAATTAATTCTACCTGGCTTCTAACAAAAGACACATGTCCTCTGTCCCACCCTTCCCCACTTCCCAGAAACAAATGCTTTCAACTCGTAGCTGTTACTTCTGCTGTTTTCTTCCATATTTTTAATACATGCTTGTGATTCTGTTTCTTGTTCCCCCTGTTCCCCCCTTTTAGATCTTTATTAAATTCCTTCTATGGAAAATGAGGATTAGGTTTCTTAGAGTCATCCTCCCTCCACACATGCTTCGCCTCCCTCTAGTCTCCCTCTGTCATCCTGTGGCATTTCTAAATTATTCATTCAGTGTTAACGTTACCCTGACTGTAAAATAACGGTCACAGCTGATCCATACATGGCTGTGATTCTGATTCCTCTTTATTAGACCCTTCTCTGTTCTCTGGTGTTAACTAGCTCTGTTTTATTTGTCACTAATGGATCACCAAATCCTCTGGCAGAGCGGAATCTTTTAGAACTCTGGGGCACCTCCGTCCAGCTGGGACCGACTGCCCCCAAGGCCCACTGCAGAGTCCTCTTCATGGGGTTTCCTTCCGCCATCTTGACAATGTCCGTGGCTTTTTTCCTCCGTTGGATCCCTTCTCTTCTTCCTTGGTTGACTCCTTCCTTCTGATGGAATGTATTTTCCAAAAGCTTCCTGAGAAGGAGTGCTTAGAAGGAACGTTTTTAGAGACCTCGTATTCTGGAAATATCTTTTTTCTACCCTCACTCTGTCTCTCCTCAGAATGATGAAGGCACTACTGCATTGTCTTCTGCCTTCTGATGTTGCTGCTGAGGAATCTGAGGCCATTCTGACTCCTAATCCTTTGTGGATAGGATATTAAAAAAAAAAAGTCCTCTAAAATTTCACAGTGATGTGCATAAAGAGGTCTTTTAATTGTTCAGAAAGCTAGGGCATTGGATGGGACTTTCAGTCTGATATGGTCCCTATATTATTTCTTGGAAACCCAACCCCCGTCTCTGTTCATGTTCAGGTATTAGGTTTTATCTCCTGGTTTGATTCTTGAAGCTTCTTATGTTCTCTTTATTTCAGTACATTTGTGACATATTGCCCTATTTTCTGGGAAGTTCCTTGATTTGATTATCTGGCTGTTCTATCGCAAAATTTATTTTGCCTCACACTTTTAATTTTTAATTTCTGAGAGCTCTTGTTTAGCTCTGAACGCCCGGCCCCCTTTTTACCTGTTGTTACCCTGGGAATGATTCTGGGAATAGTAATGATAGTGCTATTTAAAAATTTTCCCCTCCCTCTGTTGACTCTTTCTTCCCAGTTTCTTACGTGTTCTTCTGTGTTTTCTGCTAGAGGCTTGCTTCAGATGTCTGGTTATTCTTGGCTCTCTATTCATATGTAAGAGTGAGCCACTGATAAAAAAACAAAAAGCTAATAACAGTTTTATTCAGGGGTGGGCTTGTTGTATGATAGACTTCACTGTAAGATGGTTGGATAGAAACCCGTTATCTTGTTAGAGAATATCCTAGATGTCTGTGTCTGTAGGTCTTTACTCTTGGGCCTGTGAGCTTCCCCAGAAAGGAGTCTTCCGGTCTGCAGCTTGAGGGTGTATAAGCCTGGCTGTGGGAACTCAGTGGGAGGAGGGTCCTGGGGCAGAGGGTCTGACTATTCAATATTTAGACTCTTAATTAATCACTCTGAAGACACTTGCCTTCAGCTACTGGTATCTCTAATCTAGGGTACCTTTCAGGCCTGAAAGTTAAAGATATTTTTGGACATTCAGGGTTTCAAACAAATCATTATCTCCTAAGGCTCCAGGGTAGCAAAGTTAGGTATCCATGCTGAGTGAGGGAGGGGGTGGGGAAGCGTGACTGTTTCTGTAGACTTTCCATCCGTCTTCTGGATTTCTGTCCCACCCTTAGAGATAGCTGTACCGCCAATTCCCATGGCCTTTTGTGACTGTTCGGCAATATTTTTGCTGGAGTTTTTGTTTTTCTACCTTTGCAGCCATTGAGCTTTCATATTTCGTAGTGGGCCAAGTTAGGATACTACTTTCTAGCTGCTAGTATTTCGTCAACATCACATGTCAGTTTTTGTCGCCTCATCTTCGGCTCATTTGGTCTTATGTTTGGTTCTATGGGTTTCTATATGTTGATTTTCGCTGCTGTCAGTCTAGTAGAGTCTGTGAAGGGAGTACGGTAGGCAAGGATGTTCAGTCTGCCCATCCCTCCCTACCCAGAAATCCCCATCCATTTGTAGACTCTCTCCTTGAGCTCTGCCTTCTTGACACTTTCACCTCATGAGTCTTAACTTTTGAGGTTGCTTTTTTCCCTATTGTTTATTTTTGGCAGTGAAAATGCAAAATGTATTGGGCAGAAAAAAGGAGTGGTGGGTCATAGGATTGCCACCTGGTGCATCTACTAGGTTCTCTTCCCTGAAGACAGTTTATCAGTGGATGATACTCTGAATTGATGACTAACATGCTGTTTTTCCTTTGTTTCTCAACATATTTTTAATGCTAAAACATTGAAGAATAATTTCACATGGATGACTGAGGAAATGACTCAGCTCTGGTTTATTAATAAGTGTATTTGTCCAGCCCACTCAGACTTTGTAGGTGGCATGTGTCTAGGCTTTAAATCAAGTTAGAACAACAGTTCTGCACTGTGTTCTTTATATTAGCAAAGTAGCAAACCAGTTTGTCCACAGGGATATTCACAGCTGCATGTATGTAGTATGTATTCTTTTTTTTGAACAGCTGCACACTGACAAGAAACAGATCAGTGTCGGGTTCATTGGCTATCCAAATGTTGGCAAGAGCTCTGTGATAAACACACTGCGTTCCAAGAAAGTTTGCAACGTGGCTCCCATTGCAGGTGAAACGAAGGTATGTCTGGCTCTAGAGGGTCTTACTTATTTACACAGACTGTTTAGGACTGAAGATTTTTCTGTTTCTCTTGAATAAAGACCACCATGGAGGTTTAGTCTCCATATAATAGTTTGGAATCTGCTGGAGTTACTTTTGCTTGTTTAATGAGACTAAAAGTACCTTGTGTGCCACTGTGTGGCTTTGGTATGATTTGGTTAGTGCCATTCATATTTCAGTCTGTTTTAAATTGTCACTTCATCCTTTTTCTTTGATAAACAAAGCTAACCCAAGAATATTTGGTGCCTGGGTTAAGAAAGAAAACTCAGTGTTAGGTAGATTCTGGCAGTTGGAGGGCTTACCCGGAAACACAGACTGGGGAGCAGCGTGGTTCTGCTAAAAGGAAGAGAGGCCAAACAGTATTAAGCTTCCAAGAGTACTTGTTTTAAAAATCAGGGAAGGGGTTACTGGATGTTACTGCAGAATACTGATGGAGATCCTGCCTCTGCATTATTTTTAGATACTTAGCTCATGGAAATTATAGTTTATACACTTAGTGGAAGTACCTCATGTTTTGGCCAATGTAGAAGAGAGACTCTGTTGCTTAATCTCTCAGCACGTTGCTTCTTGTTGACTCTCCCTTGCCCCACTTTCTTGCTTCGTGAGCATCAGAGGCGTGTGAAATTAGATTCTTGGTGTTTGACCCAGTGAAGTCTCTGGCTTTTCTGTCTTAAGGTCTGGCAGTATATTACCTTGATGCGTCGAATATTCCTTATCGACTGTCCAGGTGTTGTTTACCCGTCTGAGGACTCGGAGACAGACATTGTGTTAAAGGGAGTTGTGAGTATTTTAGTCCTGTTGGGTTCTCTGTCCTTATGGGGGAAGTGTTCTGTGGGGAACGCTGGATACCTTTGCTTTTTACTCTTTCAGAAGGTAGTTTGGAGTCAGCCCATCTGATCAAACTTTAGGAATATGCTGCTGAACAGGGCAGCCTCTCCATTCCACTTAAGCCTGTTTGAGGAGGTAGTGGAACCATGGGCATATCTGTTCAGTGTCATCCCACAAAAGAGTTTGTAGTTTACACACAGGATCCAAAGGGAAGCAGGGCCTGTTTATGTTTAGTGATAATTCGTCTTCATGGGTTTATGGTTTGAGTCATTTTGGAACTCAGTCATTTCCTCACTTGTTTCTGAATACGACCAAAGACTTTAAATGATTCCACTTAACCTTAACCAGTGCTGCTGGCTATACATCCTGTGCACATTTCTCCCCTCCTTTCTTAAATTATTCCATTCTCTTTGTGTCCTGAGATTGGCAGGCTTTGAACCATTTCTGCAAGTTAGTAGCATGGAACATTCCAACCTGAAACTACTTGCCGATGTCACACAGTCTGTGGTGAACGGGGATTAGGGCTGAGTTCTGCTTCTGTGGCTCTAGTCAGCCTTCAGTGGTGCCCCTTTCAGCTGACCATGTATAGCCACCTCAGAGACAAGCTCCTGCCAGGCTCCACTTGCTTTGTGGCATTGAAAGCTTTTCTCAGATACTGTTACAGAGAACACTGGGGACTTGACTGCCTCCATATAAAGTTGTAAACAAGAGGTTTCTTATTAACACCTAGGTTCAAGTTGAAAAAATTAAGACTCCTGAAGACCACATCAGTGCTGTACTTGAACGAGCAAAGCCAGAATATATCAGCAAGACATACAAGATTGATTCGTGGGAGAATGCTGAGGACTTCCTTGAGAAGCTAGCTTTCCGGACTGGGAAGTTATTAAAGGTGAACCAGGGTTGGTGAGAATTTAGACTGAGATGTGCTGCAGATGTGTATGGGGTATGGACCTTCTCTTGTAAGCACTGTATAAGCATCTTTGTATGAAACTTGCCTAATAGATGGGACAGCTGAAATGCCCCCAAACTGGGAGGTGGTTTTGTTCTTTGAATTTAATTGGGAGTCATTCTGTGCCATTTCAGGGTAGAGAGCCTGACTTGCAGACTGTGGGTAAGATGGTTCTCAATGACTGGCAGAGGGGCCGGATTCCTTTCTTTGTCAAGCCGCCCAATGCAGAGCCCCCTGCAACACCCCAGGTAAGAGCAGTGTGGACCCACCTCTGAGAAAACATGGTTCCTGACCTAGGAGTGCTGGCTTTTGGTTTTCTCCCTTTATGGAGCCTCTTCTTCCTGTGGGATAGGTTAAGTTAAGTGCCGAGTCCGGTAAAATTACGCTCTCTTCAGATGCCGGCTGCAGATGGGGTTCCCAGGCCACCCACACTTCTGCCCTGCCAGCTACAAATTCAGGGGTTCCCAGGTTTGATAATTTGTTAAAACGACTCACAGAACTCAAAAAAGTGCTTTGCTTATGATTACTGGTTTATCATAAAGGATACAACTCAGGAACAGCCAAATGGAAGACTTGGCATAGGGCAAGGAATAGGGTGGAGGTAGCATGGAGTTTCTATGTTTTCTCCAGGCATGCTACCCTCCCGACACATCCATCAGTGTGTTCAACACAGAAGCTCCCCAGGCCCCATCCTTTTGGGGTTTTTATGGAAATTTAATTGCATAGGCATGGTTAATTAAATCATTGCCCGTTAGTGCTTGGATCTCTAAGCAAGTGTTTGGGCTTGCTGGTGCCCAGCCCTATTCTGAACGTAGACCCCACCATGAGCCATCTCATTAACGTAAACTCTGGTATGGCAGAAAGGGGCTTGAAGGCACCCCTATCTTTACTTAGGGCTTCAGAGGGTTTTAGGAGTCTTGTGTCAGGAACTAGGGTCAAAGACCAAATATTTTTATTATACTACAGGGAATGATAGTAAACATATAAATATATAATGTCAGGACATACTGGTTACTGTGAGGAAAACTAGACCAGGGTAAGGATTTGTGGGCAGCAGAGGAGTGCTTTTATATGTTGGGTGGTCAGGGATGGCCTCCAAGGAAGTGGCATTTTAGCCAAGACCTTAAGGGTATGAGGTAGGAGGCTGTGAATGTCTGCAGAGAACATTCCAGGCAAAGGGAGCGGCTCACCCAGAGTTCCTCAGCTGGGAGGGTGCTCAATGTGTTCATAGTTCTGCAGAGGGGGCGTAGGGCTGGAACAGGGTGGGCAAGGGGAGGGTGATGGTGGGAAGTGCTGGAGGGTTTTAAGCTAGTGAACAACTGGCTCTCAGGAAGCCCACTGCAGCTCTCTGTAACCTGTGTAGAAATGCTGGAGTTATTTTTAACTCTTCCCCTCAACTCTGTGATTATTGCCTTCTTTTTCTCTTTTTGTGGTGCCAGACACCCCTTTGAGAATCCAAAAGCTAAAAAAAATTACCTTAAAAGAAGAATGTATAAAAATGTACATAAAAATTTTACATAGAACTTCCTGAATTTTGTGGATTCCTGATGTATTTAGCTCTCTGCATAGCCAGTCATGCCTTTGTAAAAGCACTTAAGTTGTCAGTGTCAGTTGCAAAGATGATGCTACATATGAGAAGCGCCAGCATAAAGCCTGGCGTACTTCCCTCTGCCCTGTGATGTAAGCAGGCTGGTCATTCAGTGTTCCTGAACTCTGTGCTCATTCCGAGTCCTCCTCCCGAGGTTCCTCCCCTCTTCTGTTGTACCTTTCTCTCAGGATGCCTCCTCAGGGCCTCCCTTTAGTGCTCACCTGTACTGACCAGCGCACTGTCCTCCTCACTGTGCAGCTTGGCTTTCGTTCTTAATAACTGTGTGTGCTGATGGGTGCTTGTCCCAACAACCCCCATTCCTTAGGATCCTCAGGGGAGGTGTAGAGAGTCTCACCTGTCTACAGTTAATAGTTGATTGGTTTTAATGGTTAATTGCTCTTATAATTGTTTCATCCTTTGGAACTGCAGATAATTTCCTTTGATCCTTGAATACTGGATTCTGGGTTTCATGTGCTTTGGGTTACAACAGATTAATGATATGACTCAAATGTAGGTGTTTTCAGTGCTTTCACTTGGTCATGAGGAGATGAGTACCTCATTGGAGAGCAAGGTGTAAGATCAGAAATGCAGTTTTTATTTTTTGATTCCATTTCTCTCCCCCTCCTCTACCCACTTTGGCCTGAATAGTTTCCACCCTCTTCATCTTTGGAAGTTGCCACAGAAACAACCCAGAACAGCTCAGAAGAGGAAATCACAGGAACTGTAGGTGAAAATTCAGAACCTGTCATTGAGAAGGGAAAAGAAGAGAATGGCCACTGTGAAGCCAACTCAGAAATGCAGCAGATTCTTGCACGGGTTCGACAGAACTTTGGCAAAATCAATGTGGCACCTCAGTTTTCTGGGGATGACCTGGTTCCCTTGGAGATGTCAGATATCGATGAGGAGCTTGAGAGCTTTTCTGCAGAGGAGCAGGAGGAACACGAGCCACAAGGAGACGAGGAGGAGGAGGAGTCTAACCCAGAGTCCCAGGAAGAACATGCGGGGAACGACACTAAGGCGGTTATTAAAGCCCTCGATGAGAAGATTGCAAAATACCAGAAGTTTTTAAACAAAGCCAAAGCTAAAAAGTTTTCAGCAGTCAGGTAATAATCTCACCTTCCCAGGAATTACAGGTTTGCTCGTTCCTTTCCTAGAAATTTACGAGTCAGAGCAGTATTTTTATGGGGTCAGTATTGCTATTTTAAAAAGTGACCTGTGCATTTTAAAATTCAGCTCCCTGGAGTACGAGAGGCTTAGTTGTTCAGTATTTTACAAATGTCCATGGAGCTGCAGAAACTCAGGTTTTGCCTTCTACCAACAGTGGTGACCACATGGAGAGGAGTGGGGCTTCTTTCCTATGTGAGGTAGTCACCGTCTCCAAGTCAGCGTGTGATTGGGGCAGTTGGGGGAAGTGTTAACCAGCTTCATTGCTTTCCTGCTTCAGAATATCCAAGGGACTAAGTGAAAATATTTTTACAAAATCTGAAGAACAAACAGCTGAAGAAGATGTAGAAGATAGAGGTAAAGTTATTTATATCATTCAAATGTGATTTGCATCTTTAGAACTTTGAGAAATCTAAGTTTAATCTCCAAATTATCTCATACCATCAGCTACATGGATACCCTATCTGGCAGATTACCCTGGTTCCACATGCTGTTTGTCAGACAAACTGCTTTACATTCTGCACATTTCTTGGGATTAATTTGGTAATTCAGGGAACGTCCTCTAAAAAGAGTATAAGAGAATGGGGTGGTTCATGTATTTTGGACTTAACTCTATTGGACGGACAGCTTCAATGTCAAGAATGTTTTCATGACACTAGTGCAAACCTTGCTATGGCTGCAAGGTTCTTCCTGGTGTGGCGCCTTCCCAGCCTCATCTGGCCTTAGTCTGCTTTGCTCACCACACTCCATTCACACAGGCCTTCCTCCTTCCTCCAACATATCAGGCTCATTCCCAATTTAGGATTTACAGACACATTTTGAATAGTAAATTCCTGTTTCTTTCTTGTGTGTGTATTCGTTTGTTGTTCCCAGCACCTGCTAAAAGGGGAAAGAAGAGGAAGGCACAGAGGGAAGAGAAGCATTCGAATAAGACTCGGAGGATGCTTACATCTAAGGAAGTATGTGTTTGGGTCTTACAAATCGCCCAGGTATAGAGTACAAGGAGGAATCCATTTCTTAAGACCACTCTCCAAAATGAATGGTCGAGAGTTGAATTCAAGAAACTCCAGTCCCAAGTGACATAGTTGAGGTCAAACAGCACCAAGAGCTGCTGAGTGAAGGTCCTTGAGTTTGTGTCATATGTTTTAGGTGTTCCTGATTGCCGTCCTCAAACTACGTGGACTAGGTCATCTAGAAAAGTCTGTTGGTTTTATGTGGCCCCCAGGAAATAGCGCATGATGAGCAGAGCTATTTGGGCAAAGGGATCACTGCCACCTGTGAAGTTCAGCTGTGTGACTAGGCTCTTCAGAGGTGCAGTGGGCCCTCTTGGGATCACCACAGGTCCTGTGATCAGAAGTGTTCAGCCTTAGGCCAGAGGACCACTTGTCAGGAGTGCAGTAGAAAGGATTCATGTATTGGGTGAGGGTTGTCAGACGTTACCATGGAAGAAGAGCCAACTTGGTCTGTGAGGTGGATCCTCAGTTAGCCCTTTTTCCAGTGGTTGTGGAAGCAGCATGCGAATGGGGCACAGAGAAACAGAGGGACCTGTCTTACGACTTTCAGTGTTTGATTGGTTCCCCTGTCTTCACAGCGGAGACGAGTAGCCCAGCAGCAACAATCCAGAAAAGTTGGCATTCGCTACTATGAAACACACAACGTGAAAAACAGGAACAGGAACAAAAAGAACAGTGACTCAGAGGGACAGAGACCCAAACACAGGAGGCTCAAACATAAGCAGTAACATTTAAAAAGTTGTTTATTAAATTATACAAAAATAAGCAATTAGCAACTGTGTTCATTTTCTCCATACGTGGCTGGCATTTCTAAGGCTGTAATGCATTTGTTCTGAGGTTTGACAGTTGAAACCATTTACCAGTGCTGGTGAAAATAAAGATAAGCCTCTTCACCCTCTAGGATTTCAGCAAAGGAGTCCATTGGCACTTCTGACACCTGAAGTAGTCCTCCAGAGTGCGACCCCCTGGTGTAAATGTCTGACAGGAGAAAGGATGATGTCTATAAAATGGAAAGTGTATTTCTTTTGTACTGGCTACTAGCAATTTGGAACAGAAGCTATTTGGAATAAAACTATAAGAAGAAAATTCTAAGGATGTAGTGTACATGGCCCAGGCTTTAAAAATACAAAGGAAAAGTTAATAGCTATCGGTGTCGTCCCTCACTACACCTGTCAGAAGCACGCAATTCAGCCCAAGTGCTTTACTGTCAAGGAGTCAGGGAAGTAGCTCATGTCCGTGAAGAGTTCTTTCCCTGCAAAATGACAGCACAGACAGGTTATCTTAGTGGGGTCTTAGGGTCCCTCAGGACACCTAGATCAGGGTAAACGCTGTGACTTCAAATCTGAGATAAGAGCATGTGGGGGCTCGTTCAACTTGGTGGGCCACAGGTCTTGTCGGACTGCAGTTTTTCCAGGCAGCCTGGAAGCCCTGACCAGGATGGCTATCAGGTCGCAGCTCCACAAAGGAGAGTCCCTCTTGGGCATTCAAGGGACTGCTGAGCGCTTGAGGTGTTCCAAGTAGAGATGTTAGTGCCTTCTCAGGGTGTTTCTTATCCAGTTTGAGTGATGGCAGTCGCTCAGCTTGCCATCGAAGCCCACCTGGTCTGCCCTGAATTAAAGGTTTATGTTGCTAATGGAGTCTTCTGGGTCTGCAAAACCAGAAGAGTCCTGTGCCTCCAAACTTGAGTTTAAGAGGAAACAGTAAAATGCACTTATGTACAGGCTATGGCCTGATCATTAATAATTAGAAGTGCATGTGAGTTTGAGCACCTCTCCAGTTCATTAAACACAGAGGTGTGTTGGGTCAGGTTATGGTTCCCCACAGAACAAGGTGAACAGGTCAGTGGCAGGGGAGGAGCTGAGGTACGAACAACTCAGTGGGCACTGTGACTTGTATTTGCAGCGAACCTTTATTTTTTCAAAGCCATGGGTTTGACTGTACTGTTGCCTCCTCACCTAGAAAGTATGGAAGTAAGGAAGGGGTCCGTTTGACTTGGCAGGCAGGGATAAGTTAAAACAGTGCAGACCCAAAATTCTCAATGACTGACTTGAACTGCATTGGAGTAGGGATAAGAGGACATCAAATAAGGGAAAGATTGAGGCCAGAGAAGCCCAAGTTAAGGTACAAGATGAATTGTGGACCAGAAATGGGGACAGAAGCAGCTTCATTTGGCCAGAAATAAGTGATGGGAAAGCAGTTGTTCACTTGAGACAGCAGGAAGAGGGGAATTCTGTCTTAACTATTTGAGTTGGCAAATTCCAAGTTTGGCCACATACTGGGCTACACCATCTCATGCCCAACCAGGAGGCTGGCTGCCAGACCTTAGGTGTTTTGTGACACTGGGACAGTGGTGTGACTTCTGACAAATACATATAGGTGGTGATCAGGGGAGGGTATGCCTTTTCACTCAGGAAACTAGCTTTTTTTACAAAGGCTATAATATGGGGTCGTGGTGCTTGCTGAGACCCATATGGAAATTATCACTTCTTTGGTGCAATAATGCCTTCCAGTTGGGCCTGAAAAACAAAAACAAAGGCCATTAGTATTTGAAACTTGTAGCCTAACACAAATAGCGGAGAGGTGATAAAAGCCTCTGGGAAGAAGAATCCAAATGCTGCCACTCCAAATGTTTTTTTTCCCTTCATTCCCAACTCCATATTTTCTGGATTAGCTGGTTTCTGGCTTGGCATACAGTCTTGTACATTAGGAGAAACCAGAGCTGTCCTGGTTTCCATACAATAACGGCTCAGCATATAATATAAAGCACTGAAAAGGAAATTGAATAAAAGTTGTTGAAATAGTGGTTTTTCATGGCTCAGATTTCAGGCCTGAAATGCTAAGTTAAACATTTGGCTCTCTGGTTTGGGATCCTGGGAGCTCTGTGCTGGGATGAGAGGTCTGGGAAACACAATTTTTTAGCCACTGAGACAATTTGACACCCAATTAGAGAAAATTGCTACCAGTGAGTAGGGAGCTGTACATCTTGTATGCAAAGCTCAAGACACTTAGGAGTTACTCTGTTCCTCTGGCAGCAAGTACAATAATTTACTATCATGGTGTGTGGATAGATCTTTAGGTTTATCCTGGGGACTGCAAACACTGCTTTATTTGCAGTGCAGCTTTGAGCCAATAAAAATAACTCACTTTTAAAGAGTCCATCCTGGGGATACAAGGTTGCTTGTATATGTTAGAAAGGTGCCAAGGCATTCTGCTTGGCTCTTGCTGCCAATATATAGCAGGAACTGAGGAACTCTGGTTTAGATAGAGGGCTATGGCAGATAAGGGACACAGCGTCAGAGGCTGCCTAGTAAACAGATTCACATCTGGCTGTGAAGTTTCTTGCTTTTCTTTGTTTTTGTTAAACTCAGCAACAAGAAAATCTATGTCATCCTCCACTAGCAATTAATACAAGCCCTTAATGTCAGATGCCTGGCCTTGGTTTCTAGTGCCAAGTTGTAAGCTTTCTATGAGACTAGGGATGTGAGGGCGATACGTCCTGAGGCCCCTTTTGGCCAGGGCCATGGGAAATAGTTGCTAAGTGTTGATAGGCCAGGTATCTAGAACAGGGTTCTCAGACTTTGGCAAGCATCAGAAGCACCTGGAGACCTTGGTAGACCAGATTGCTGGACCCCAACCCCAGAATTTCTGCTTCAGTAGATCTGGGGTGGGCCCAGGCCATGAGGAAGATGGTGGTCTGGGCCTCCACTTTTCAGAACCCTTAGACCAGACAGCCTAGAGTTTCAGAGGCCTGGTCCCCAGCCCAGCCCTTTTCCCCAGTCCCCCTCCCTCCCATCAGCTCAACTGGATAAAAGTATACTACCAGCAAAAGGGCTTTGAGAAAAAATACCCACAGCTGAGTTCCTCTGACCACACACCTTCGAAATGGTTCTCTCTCAAAGGGCTCGCTCCCCTGACCTCCCCAAATCAAGTGCCTCAGAGGGGGCTGCAGGTGGGAAAGCACTCAGTGAAAGCCTGCTGAGATCCTGTGCATTCTAGGAATGCCCCCAAATAGCTGTGATGGGAAAGAAGTTCCCCTTTTAGCTGTAAGCACCTTCCAGGATGGGCAACTTTTTCCAAGGGAAAAAAACCACTGGGGAGCCAGACTGAGGTGTCATGGAGATTCAGAGCTAAGAGAGACCCTGTCCAGAGCCGATGAACCCCTATACCCCCAAAAGTCAGCTTGCTTTACTCCTTGGCAGCACCCGTGGACAAGTGTTTAAGGTGGGAAAAGGAGCCAAGCGCTGGGACTGCGTGGCTGGGGCTTGGGGGGGGGCAGCGCCTCCCCCTGGGCCTGCGTGTGGGTCACCTTCAGCTGCTGATTTGTCCGCTTTAGGAACTGAATTTCCTCGTTGTGCTTCCTCTCCTCCACCTGCCTCCTCTCACTCTCCCGCTTCTCGGTGGCCTCGCATTTCGCCTTCTGCTCGTTCACTTGCCTCTCCAAATCTCTCTTTTCCGTTTCTAATTCTGCAATCTGAGGACAGAACCTCCAGTCATCTTGGGACGTCACTAGGTGGACAGGGTGGTGTGAATGACTGGGTGGAAGGGACAGGGACAGCGGTCCAACCCAAGACATTGCCAGGGTTTGTACTGCCACCCAGTGGGAGGCCAGCATCTGGCATGGCACATCAAAGAGCAGACAACTGCCCTGACCAGGCTGGCCATGCCACTGAACCAAAGGGTCCCCATGGAAGATGGGAGAGCATCTCAGGAGGCCAGGACTTAGTGCTGGAGGGGCAACCATGTGGCCTGAGAGTGACAAGAGTCAGAGAGAGCCAATGGCTCATGGTAAACCCCACTCACTTTCCTCTCCATGTCTGACTTCCCCTGTTCGGCCTGCAGCGCCTTCCTCATGCCAAACGCCACGCTGCTTTCATATAAGGTCTGGTAGGCAGCGATGGTCATGCGGATCTCGTCCCGGACTCGCAGCAGAAGCAGCCCCCTCTCTGCACAGTTGATGGTGACCTCACGGATCAGCTCATCTTCCAGGCACACACACAGCAAGGTCAGAGAAGGCAGGTGGGAGGGGAAGTGCACCATGTCTACTGCAAACCATCCTTCCTGCTGGGAAGGGTGCCAGGGCATGTCCTCCTCATTTAGAGGCCGGTCTCAGGGAGAGGCCCTCAGTGGCCCCAGGAGGCTTGCCATGCAGCCACTGCTCTGAACTTGGCTCTAGGGAGTTCAGGTAGTTGGCAAGCCCAGAGCAGAGAGCTGGGAGCCCCAGGTTGTTTGCAGCCAGGAGGTCCCTCTCTTCCATCATCAGACAAACTGAGTACTGTCCAAAGAAATCTGACTTTTCAACTTGAAGTGGTGGTTGCAAATAGGTTCTAGAGCTTGCCCATTTCCTGCATAAACGCTGACCTGAAGAGCAAACTATAACCATCCTCAGACTGAGGGAGCCTGCTAGCAGCTGCCTAAGGGTGTGGAGGCAGTTTGCATGTGAGAGTCCACACAGGAGATTGGGCTGGAGGACAGCCACTTGACACCAGCACTTGAGGAGGGAGAGGTTAAGTCCTTTGTGTCTGTTGGTTGACAAGAAATTACTTTGAAATAATTTTCTGGGCCAAGGGCCAAATGTTGATGGATGGCTATAAATATAGAACATTAATTTTTCTGCTTTAAAAGTAACACATGCTCATACAGTTTTCCTAATTGTTCACATACCTCCACCCACCTCAGTGCAATTGCCGCACAGGCTAATTTTTTAAAAATTAAACATGTTGTAGTTCAGCTTAATAATACAAATACAAAATTACTCAAAAAAAAGTAACACATGCTTATTATAGAAATCTTTGAAAAAACAAAGATTTAAAAAGGAAGTGCTCATCTTACTCCATCTGCTAAGAGGTGAGGAACCAGACTGACAGGCTGAACAGAAAATGGGGGGCCTGGGAGGAGAAAGACTGAGAGGGAGAAGAGAGTGCATTTGGCAGTTTCTGGTGGGGTAAGTGGGGAGACGAGTTTCCAATTCCAGAATGGGGTGGGCTTCGGCTTGGGGATACTCAGGGTTTAGGTCTGTGCTAAGAGGGAAGGGCAGGAGGCGGTAGATTGTAGTGTATCCCACCCACCCCAGGCCCCTCACCAAAACACTGTGAGTACAGCTCCCTGCGGACAGGGCAAATGCCGGTCTCCCTGGCCTGTCGCTGCTGTAGCTTTAAGTCCAGCTGTTCTTGGAGGTGCACCACGTCCATCCTGGTGCTGGGGGTGCTGGACACCTGCTGGATCCATAGCTGCGTGTCTTCCACCCACTCCCTGTGGCACAGACACAGCCAGGCTGAGTGACACTCGTTAAGCAGAGAGTGTCCTCGGGACATGAGCAGAGATGGCCCTTTGAACTCTCTGCGTGAGTAGGAGTGAGGGGCACCTCTTTCACCAGCCCGCCAGACTCCTCCATCATGCTCGCTTCCTTGGAGAGTTGTGCCAAAGCCACACCCAATAAGCCACTTGCACAGGGCTGTGAAATTTCCACTCTCCCATAACTGTCTGTGAAATCACCCATGTTCCAGATCTTGCCCTTCTGTTATGTAAGGACAGATTTATAGTCACTGTTGCTTGATCTTAACAGAAGGCCCAATGGGAATTCCCCACTGACTTGTGGGGTGGGAGACACAGGGCACCATAAACCATGTGCCAGCCAGAAAGAGGTGAATGTGTGCATTGGAGATTGGGGAGGTTCTTGAAGGTTTGTGCCTATATAGGTTCCCATAGTAAACCTGTATCAGAGCCATGGCCAGGTTCTGGAGTTAGGAGGAAGAAGCCTGAGGGCAGAATCAGCATGGGAGAGAGGACTTTCATGCATCAGTGGCAGGGAATCAACTGAAAAACCACCACCCACCCCCTGGGCTTCTTTGGCTTCCATCTCAGAGGAGGTTGCTGACTCTTTTTTCATCATAGCCTTAAAAACTTTGCTGTCAACTTATTACATTAAAACAGTCACAAATAGATAGTAATTAAGGTGGATGCAGAAGAAAGAAGCAGGGCAAGAGGATTGTGAAGAAGGGAGAAAGTGCTTGTTTATAAGAATTTCCAAGAAAGGCCTTCTTGAGGAAATGACATTTGAGCAGGACCTGAGTGAAGAAAGGAAGGAACCCAGGCAGACAGACATCAGTGGATGGGTATCCTTGTGGTGAGAACAGCATTGTCAAGGCCCTGAGGGAGAAGAATGATTGAAGTGTTTCAGAGCAAGATAGTCCTGTGGCATGGGCACGGTGAACAGGGAGAATAACAGGAGAGAAGATTGTCAGTATATCAGAGGCCAGGTCACGCCAGGTCTTCCAGGTCATCATAAGCACTTTGGATTGTAGTCTAAGTGAGATGGGAAGCCATTAAAGAGTTTCTGGCAGAAGACTGGCATGAGCTGACTTACGATCTTGGGGCTGAGTGGGGAACAGACTTTAGGGGCAAAGAGTGGGAGGGAGCAAGATTTTCAGATAAGAGGCCACTACAGGTGACAAACAGTGACTAGGAACAAAAAGGTGGAAGCAGAAGTGGTGAAAAGTGGTTGGATTTGTGATATAAATTTGGAGGTGGAACCAAAAGAATTTGATGAAGGATAGGACATGTGATGTGAGAGACCAACAGAAACAAAAGGTGGGCTGATTCCCTAGTGGAAGGGAGAAGACTGGCGATGAGCAGGTTGGGAGAGGAAGAAATTGTGATTTCGTTTGGACATGCTGAGTTTGAGATGTCTGTTAGACATCTTCATTAATATAATGAGGAAGTAGTAGAATATGTGAGTCTGGAGAGAGGACAAGGCTGGAAACACATTTTTGGGAGCCATCAGCATACAGATGATAGTTAAAGCCATGAGCCTGGATGAGAGCACTCAGGAAGTGAAGGTAGATAGAGAAGAGGTCTCCCTCCACAATTACAGGACCCAGTCACTTGCAAGCTCTAGGAGCTCTGAGATGCTGGGAGAAAATCCCAGACAAAAAGAGAGATGGAGTACCTATTCTTACATTTCCAAGTTCTGGAATGCAAGAGCCTGAACCTTCTTCCAACCACTGTTCCTACTATATTTTTTACCTTGGGGGCAGGATAGCATTCAAGATTTCTTCTGCCTGCTTCATAGGATCTGGGACACAGGAAGTTGTGGGGGGCTTGGTCTTTGGTGGCTGTGGAACTGGACCTGAGGGTCCAGGCTGCTGGGGGCTGACTTTCAGTGGTCGAACCTGAGAAGGGACAAGTTAGAGCAGAAGGTGATTCAGGCACTCAGCTACACATCTCCTGGTCCTCTAGGTTGCTCTAGGCCTCCTACATACCCCTCTCCTCTCCCCAGCTCAATTTCTGCATCTGTCTTCTCAGCAGAAGTTATGTCTCAGAGCTGAAGGAAGCCATGAAGAGTCTCTGATCCCACCCCAACCCAATGCCTCCAACTGATGTTTCTGGCTGGGGTGCTCAGGCCTCTGCTTTCACATCTTTAGTGATGGGGCAGTCACTACCAGATCTATTCTGGGACCTGGTTACCAATTAAAAGAGCCCCATCCATCTCCCTGTGACTTCTTTCCCCATCCTAAATCTGCACTGTTGGGTCATCCCAAATCTGGGCTTTTAGTACCACTCTCCCACCTTCTGTCCGGACCCAATTCCCTCTGCTCCCAGTCGCAGCAGCCTCTTCCCTCAGGACTCCTGGTCCTCAAGGAGGGCTTCTGCTTCTCCACTGAAGTTTCCGGGCTCCCCTGTCACCCCAAGACCCATCCTTACTTTGGGGCTCCGCTTCTCAGTGTTCCGGCTCACCAACACCGGGGTATCGTACTTTAACAGAGAATCCGTTGGCGGAATCATGGCAGTGGCGGGGGTAGTAGCCCAGGAGCTGCCCCTTCACTCTGGGCCTTGTTTGCCGTCGCTATGGAAACCGCCTCTCCCAGCCTCAACGCCTGGGCGGGGCTTCGATGTGGGGCGGGGCCAACAGCGCGCGCGTTTCTTTCCGCGCAGCCTTCGAGAAGATGCTCCTTGGGCTTTACTCGTCGAGCCTCCTGCTCACCGGGTCGCCCTGGTACTCTTACAAGCAGGGAAGACGTGTTCGAGTCCCTGCGCTGCGTCTAGGTCGCAATTTGCGTGAGGTGGCAGATCACCTTCTCTGACCCTCTATTTTGTCACCTGCAAAAAGGGAGTCAGCTGACTCTTCAATGAAGGGTCGGGGATTTCCAGAGGAAAGCATCTGGAGTTGCCAGGTTTTAAAAAATATTTGTTTTTAATTAAATGGGGAAATGACAACAGAAAGTTCAAGAATAGGGGGAAAATATCTAATGATTTGCCCAGGGGCTACAATCTGTGATTGTATTTCCTTCTCCTTTTTCCTTCGTATTTCCAAACGTAAATGTAATCACAGTTCGCGCACAATTTTATGTCCTGCTTCTTTCGTCTAACAAGTCACTGTTTTTCCATTTGTCATATAGTCAGTAAACAGCATTTGCGAATGGCGAAATAACATCCATCAATTGGCTAAACAGGTTCCTACACCGGTCATTTAGGTTGCCTCCGTGTTTAGTAATTACTAATACCGTGGCCACGGTCTTCAGAGGCACTTTTTTCCAGAAGTTTGTTTTTGAAATTAAAACTCCCGCCAGCCGAGCCGAGGTACTACAGTCCCGCCTTCCATGGAGCCTCTGTCACGTGTCTAGCCTCTCCGCCGCAAGTGCTTCTGGGAGAGCGCGCAGTCCGGAAGCGGAAGTCCAGAGGTCAAGTCCGTCATTTCCTTCAGCGATAGAGCAACGGACCTTTTTTCCTTCGCTCAGCAGGTATCTCAGCATGAAGGAGGTGAAGAGCGAGCGGGAGCGGGGGAGCCGACGAAGGCACCGCGACGGGAACATGGTGGCGGCGGCGGCGGCGGTAGTGGTGAAGCAGGAGCGCCTCAGCCCGGAAGTCGCGCCTCCTCCCCACCGCCGCCCAGACTCCTCCGGCGGTAGCCCGTCCCCACCGGACAGCGAGCCGGGCCGCCCTGGCCACCGCGGGAATCGAGCCCGAGGAGGTAGCCGGTAAGTGGGAAGTATCCCGGGATGGATCTTGGGTCGGGTTCATTGAGAAAGGAGGACAGGGCTAGCGTCAGAAACACATCTTGAATGCTGAGCATAGTAGCTTGGACGTAATCCTAAAACGGTGGAAATGACCAGGTCGTGCTTATGTTAAAGACTCTTTACTCTGTGGTACCTGTCACTTGCGTTATTGCTTGGCGTTAAGCGCCTAATGCCTAAGAGGCAGTATCCCCCCCACCTCCCCCCACGCCTACCACTGCGCCTAGTCTGGCCTAACGGTTAGCAGTGATAGTTTAAGTTGAAGTTTGAAAGATTTGCCTATCTGCCGGCAAATGGAGTGCAGGCATTGTCTTTCCAAGTATCTGTCCCCTAAAGTTTCCACATTAAGGGCCTACAGCTATCCACCTGATAGAAATTCTAAAAAGAACAATAGTCTCTTGCTAGACTGGTTCATTTATTCGTGCAACATAGTTTTACCGAGGACCTATTGTGTGCTAAAGACTACTGTAGGTACTGGGGCCTCAAGGCTGAATGATATAGATGGTGTTTACCCTCATGAAATTGACATGATCTTGCTCGGAGACAAAAAAACAAAGTAGCTTCAGTGAGTAACAAATATTAGAAGTAGGTTACTAAAACAATAATGTGATAGAGATTGAAAGGAAGTGGGAGAAGCCTCTCTGAAAAAGTGCCATTTGAACTAAGACCTGAAGGATAGGAATAATCTAGCCTTGTAGAGATCCAGTCAGAACAACACCTGCAAAGAACCTGAAGTGGAATTTACTGTGACTGTTCTAGAAATAGAGGGGAAAAAAATCTAGTGTAGTGATCAAGGAGTGGTAGAAATGAAGTGGTATAGGGAGAAGATAGAGCTGGAGGACTTGATGTCAGATTGAATGTGACTGCGAGGGGAAGAATGTGGTGAGGAAAAAAGAATCAAGAGGATGGTTGTGCCAGTTACCAAGATGGGAAGACTGAGAAAGGAAAGGTTTTCAAAGGGTTGGGAGTTAAGAGTTGTGTTACCTAAGTGAGAAGGCTCAGTAAGCAGTTGTGTATGTGGGTCTGGAACTTGAGGGAGACAACAGGGCTAGGATAGTGAAGCTACTAATTCCTTTAGGGTGAAAAGCAGAGACCTTCACAATTGTGGTATTTGTGTTAGTACGTAAGCTAATATTTGAAGCTAATTTGTATGGAGGAAGGGAAATTGAGATAAAATCCTATGTGTACCATGCTCTGAAAAGGTCCCCAGCCAAAAAGAAAAACAAGTCCTCAGGGAGAAGAAGCAAGTCTCCTCGGAGTAAGAGAAGCCGAAGTCCTCACCACTCAGCAGTCAAAGTGAAACAGGTAAGTGGATTGAAATGTTTTGATACGGGGTCCAAATCTAGAGCCTTTTCCTTTCATAACCAGAGTTCATCTGCAGAGTGTACCGCAATGGGCTTTTTTCTAAAAACTGGGTGTGCTTTTTTTCTGCTTGTTTTGTTAAACATTTTGTTTTGAGATAATTGTTGACGCACATGAAGTTGTAAAAAATAATACAGAGGTATACCCTTTACCCTGTTTATCCCAATGATAACGTCTGACAGAATTATAGTACAATATCATAACCAGAATATTGACATCAGTAGATACAAAACATTTCTATCGCCACAAGAGTCCCTCATGTTGTTCTTTTATAGTCATACTCACTTTCCTCCCTCCCTTACCCTTCAACTCCTGCAAAATTCTGCATTTCTATAATTTTGTCATTTCAGTAGTGTTATATAAATGGGTTACCTTTTTCCACTCAGCAAAATTGTTTGGAGACTCATTCAGGTTGTTGCATCTATCAGTAATTCGTCCTCTTTTATTGTGAAGTGATTTTCAGGGGTTTGATATAACCATTTGCCCATTATAGAACATCTGGGTTGTTTCCACTTTTTGGCTGTAACACATAGAGCTACTATATAAATATTTGTGTACAGGTTTTTGTGTGAGCGTAAGTTTTCATTTCTCTGGAATAAATGCCCACTAGTACAGTTGCTGGATCGCATGGTAGTTGCATGTTTAATTATTTTAAGCAGTTGCCAAACTGTTTTCCAAAGTGGCTGTTATTAGTTTGTTAGATCTTCCATAACAAAATACTACAGATTGGATGCCTTAAACAGCAGAAATTAATTTTCTCACAGTTCTGGAAGCTAGAAGTCCAAGATCAAGATGTCAGCAGGTTTGGTTTCTCCTGTGCCTTTCCTTGCAAATGGCTACCTTCTGGGCTGGCCCTCACATGGCCTTTCCTTTGTGTGCTCATATCCCTGCTGTTTCTTCCTCCTTTTATAAGGACACTAATCATATTGGATTAGGGCCTCACCCTCGTTTTATCAAAATCACTGCTTTAAAGACCTTAATCTCAAAAAAAAAGTTACGTTCTAAGGTATAGATATTGGGATTTCAACATAAGAATTTTGGGGGACAGTTCGGTCCATAACTGGTTGTATCATTTACATTCCCACCTGCAATGTATGAGTGATCCAATTGCTTAGCATCCTCATTAATACTTGGTACTGGCCCTGTTGTTTGTTTTAGCCATTCCAATAGATACTCTGTTGTGATTTTAGTATACGCTGCATTTCCCTGATAACTAAAATGTTAAATGTCTTCCCATGTGCTTATTTGCCATCTGTATATCCTCTCAGATGAAATGTCTCTTTATGTCTTTTGCCTATTTTCAAGTTGGAATATTTGCTCTTTAACTGTTTGAAGAGTTCTTTGTATATTCTAGATACTAGGCCTTTTTGAGTATGTAGCTTGCAAGGATTTTCTTCTATCTGTAGCTTGTCTTTTCATTCTCTTAACAGGGTTTTTCTCAAAGAAAAGTTTTAAATTTTGATGAAGTCCAGCTTACCATTTTTCTTTTCATGGATTGTACTCTTTTCCTACTCCTGGGTTCCAAAGATATGTTTTTTCCTGAACATTTTACATTTATGTCCATTTACATTTGTTTGAGTTTGTTTTAATAAAAGAGATGAGCCTTAGGTCAAGGTTCATTTTTTTGCCTGTGAATGTTACTTGCTGTGCCACCATTTATTGAAAAGTCTGTCCTTCCTTGTATTGCTTTTGCTTCTTATCAAAAATCAGTTGACTGTGTGGGGGTTTATTTCTGGGTTCTCTGTTCTGTTCCATTGATCTATCATACTGCTAGTACCATACAGTCTTGACTACTGCTGCTATATAATTAGTCTTAAAATTGGATAGATGATTCTTCTCATTTCTTTTTAAAAATTGTTTTAGCTATACTAGTTTTTTTGTCTTTCCATGTAAATTTTAGAATGATCTTGGCTATATCTATAAAAAATCTTGCTAGGATTTTGATAGGAATTGCATTAAGCCTGTATTTTGGGGACAATTGGATTTTTTATTATATTGAGTCTTCCAGTTCATGAACACTGTATTTCTCCAGTTATTTAGATCTTTGATTACTTTCATCCATGTTTGTAGTTTTCAGCGTACAAGTCCTATACATGTCTTGTTAGATTTACTTGAGTATTTTTTGAGTGATTGTAACTGATATTTTAAATTTCAGTGTCCACAAGTTCATTGCTAGTATATAGAAATATAATTGATTTGTGTATGTTTATCTTATATTCTGTGATCTCACTGAACTCAACTTAGTTATTATAGGAGGTTTTTTTTTCCAGATTGCTGGGGATTTTCTACATAGATGATTATATCTTCAAATAGGGACTGTTTTATTTCTTCCTTTACAATCTGTCTGCATTTTCTTTCCTTTCTTTTCTTGTTGCACCAGCTAGGGCTTCCAGCACTATGGTGAGTAAGAGTAACAGGAGCAGACCTCCTTGCCTTACTTACCTTCTTCAGTCTTGAGGGACAGTCAGTCAGTTTTTTTAAAGAAACTGTTGCAAAGTGCAAGCAGAGACACTCACATTAAGACAATGGATTTTCCTGTGAATTTGAGAGACCGGGCCAACTTCTACCACCTTAAAGATATAAAGCCAGTCTTGGGCGTCTGCTGTTTGAGCTAATTAGGGGCTGCTTTGGCTTTTGAGGAATTCGGCCACTGGAGCCACAGCACCCAGACTGAGCCTCACAAACCACTATAGTTTGTTTTGCTTTTGTTTTAATGTATAGCTTGCAGCTCTTTACCTGTGGCTTCTAAATCAGCATTTTACAGCAAATCCTGGAGCTTTTGGCATACAACTTCTAACTGTGACTGTTGTTATTTTGAAATGTCTAGTTCACTTATCTATATTAACTTCCCTCCTGACCCCAAATTGTCTCTTTAAAAGCTTATTTATTTATTCATTGGCCAGAAGCTTGGAAATGGCTTTCAAGCAAAAGGCCTGGACAGGTAGTTGAAACTAAGTGACTTTCACATGGGTATTAACTTAATCAGAAATGTATACAGCCTCTGGCTTAAGTATGGCTGTGCTCACAGGTATCCTCTTCTCCACCCCAAGCTGCCGGGGCCTGCCGGCAGGAGTCGAACAATTCCTGAGTGGGGGCGTCGGGCTGTATATTCAAGACGACAGGAGGGCAAACTGTCTGGTGCAGAATGCAAAGAAGCTTTATTCTGGCATGGCTTATATACACATGAATTGCCTACAGATTAGATTCACCTGCCCTTTTCAAGGACCTTAATCCAATCACTTAAGTATTGCCTACAGATCAGTCCAATCAGAAATTAATACAATACTTAAGTCACATATGCCTGGGGGCATCTGGTCCAGGTGGCTGGCCTTGAGATGAGACCTCCCTACATTCCTGAGATACTTGTTCCTGGAATTTAGGAAACTTTTCAAGGTATCTTTCAGAGTCAGGCCCGACTCAGGCCTTAGATGGAGACTAGGCACAAAAACACAATCAGTCCTGTCCTGTACTCTTGCTCCTTCTGTCCCAACCACTCTCCACACCAAGCCACCATTTAAAAAATAAATTTATTGATTGCATACTCACTGTAACACAGAAGTAGAAAATTAAAAAGTGGGAGTGTGCTATATATAGTGTATGATTACTCTTCTCACTGTCCCCCAAATCGTACCCCCCAACAAAAAAATAACCTCACTCCCTAAAGGTAACCATCTTAACAGTTTGATGTTTGTACTTCAAGTCTCTATTATACTTATGTTCTCTTCTTTTCCTTTATGTTTTGGTATGCATCTGTCCGCATGTGTGTTCCATGCAAAGTTTTTAATTAAAGAACCATAGTTGTATGTTTGGAACCAACATAAGATTGTATATCAATGATACTTCAATTAAAAAAAAACTGCCTTAAGAAAAAAGGAACTATGTTATATATATTGTCCTACTTATCAATAATTGAGGATGTAAGTTGAAATCTTAGTTATTTTGTATTATCTGGTCATGTAATTTGTCATAATCTCTTTTATATTTCTACCTAGTTTTGCCTGGTATACAGTTCTTTAAAATGAAAACTGAAAAATAGTTGGTCATTTGATTTAGCAAATGGAGGTCATTGGTGACCATAACCAATGAAGTGACAACAATTTTAGTGGAGTAGTAAGGGTGAAACCTATTTGGAGGGTTCAGAAGATGGGAGAATTGTAGACTAATAAAAAAAAATAAAAACTCTTGAGGAGTTTTACTACAAAGAGAAGCGAAGAAATGGAGTAGAAGCTGGCATGGGAAATGGAGTCTACAGATGAGCAGTTTTCCATGCTGATGGGAGTGATCCAGTAGAGAAGAGGGAGATGGATTATGTGTGAGAGGAGAGAATCCCTGGAGTAATGTTCTTGATGAGAGGGCATGGGATCAAGCTCCCAGGTTAGGGGTTAGCTTTAGGTAGAAGCACCAAAATTCACTTAGGGTCACTGGAGGGGAAGGCAGAGCCTGTAGGTGTAGATATTGGTAGGTGAGTAGATGTGGAAAATCCCTTCTGACCGAGTGAATAAGGGATGGGGGAGATCATGCCGAAGGAAATAGGAGAGAGAAGGGGTGAAACAGTCATCTGGGAGAATGAATGGATCAGGGAAGTATAGGATGATTGCTGGGTGTCATTAGGGAAGCTTGGGGTCATGCATCTCTGGTGGGACTAGTCACCATAAAAACCTCTGTGTTTTTCTCTAGCCACTTACATGTGCTTCGTGCTCCTTGTGGTTTGGCCAGAGGAGTACAGCAGAATGGCATTGGGGGCAGGGGACTTGAATGTGTCTGCAAGGGAGTGATTTCACTGCTTGAAATCACTTGGTTATCATTTGAATTTAAGTTAGGATGGGAAAAGGGGCCATCAAGAGCATGAGGGACTCTGCAAAGGTAGAATGGTCTGAGGATGGGGATAAGGATTTTTAGAGTTGGGTAAATGTGAGCTGGAAAGTTGGCCAGAAAGAGGGTTGCTTGAGATTGAAATTCTAGAGAGGTTGTAGTTCTTGGCATTGAAAAGTTCTCTGTATAACGATGGAAGTGAATGTCTGAAGTGAAAGAGGAGACAGATAACATCACTGGGAGAGAGGAATTCAAACAACTGGGAGGCTAGCATGTTGGAAGGGGCACCTGGGTGTCACTGAAATCATCAGGAGTAATGTTGGAGAGAATGACAAGTAAAATTGGCAAACTGTGAGGGGAGATGATCCAGGGTTGGGAGATGATCCAGGGTTAGTAGATGACAGCAACAGTGAGAGTAATGGGTGATAATGCTCTTATGTGAGATTCAGAGCTGGAGTTTTTTAGGGAAAAGAGAAGGGTTGGAGAATGTTCTAGGATTGGCAGTGACAGGCAAGGAGGATTCCTGCCTGATGTCTGGGCTCTGAGGTGGTGGGGTTGGAGGGTCTGAGGGAGAAAAATAGCTACCATTTGAGAGAGCTGCAGGAGGCAGTGTGCTCAGGGCAGAGTGGGGCTTCTGTTAGAGTGAAAAAGAAGGGAACTATCAGAAAATGTTGAGGATGTAGATTTCTCTGAGCTCTTCCATACATAGTCTGTGTGGCCACAAGGGAACATATCCACCACTGGTAACCTTATTTCTGTGGGACATTTTGCTCTGAAAGTCAAAGTCCAAATCACAAGCGACTTTTTGAATGCAGCTTCTTCATTGATTGTGGACTGCCTTTAATTTACTGAATCTGTTCCAATTTCAGGAACGTGAGGATCATCCCAGGAGAGGAAGGGAGGATCGGCAGCACCGGGAACCATCAGGACAGGAACACAGGCGAGCTAGGAACAGTGACCGCGACAGGCACAGGGGCCATTCCCACCAGAGGAGAACCTCTACCGAGAGGCCTGGGAGTGGGCAGGCTCAGGGACGGGATCGAGACATTCAGACCCTGCAAACTCAGGAAGCAGAGCGGGAGTTTTATAATGCCCGACGGCGTGAGCACCGCCAGAAGAATGAAGTTAGTGCCAGTGGTAATGAGTCTCAGGAGGCGGTTCCTAGACCTGGTGGCAACAGTAAAGACAAAGAGGTGCCCGTTAAGGAAAAGCCAAGCTTTGAACTTTCTGGGGCACTTCTTGAGGACACCAACACCTTCCGGGGTGTAGTCATCAAATATAGTGAGCCCCCAGAAGCGCGTATCCCCAAAAAGCGGTGGCGTCTCTACCCCTTTAAAAATGATGAGGTGCTTCCAGTCATGTACATCCATCGACAGAGTGCTTACCTCCTTGGTCGACACCGTCGCATCGCAGACATTCCAATCGATCATCCATCTTGTTCAAAGCAGCACGCAGTCTTTCAGTATCGGTAAGTATACACTGGTGGAAATAAACTAAAGTGTGAGTAGAAGTTGAATGTCTCAGGATTACCAAGATTTGTGTATGTGTGTATGCAGAAGAATCCCATACCCTTTGTAGCTAATGTTAGTCTTAAGGAGTACTGTTAATCTAACTGCCCCTTGAATAATTGCTTACCTTTGTGTAAGAGCATTTAAGTTCGTGTGAGAAATCTTGAATCCTGCTGTTGCCACTTACTAGGTGTATGACCTGGAGCAACCCATTCTCTGGGCTTGTTTCTACCTACCTCATAGGGCTATTACGAGGGCTGAATGGAAATACAACTTGCTCCCAATTTCCAGACCCAAGGCCATGCCTTCCTCTTGATTTCCTAAAGTTTGAACTTGAACTGTGTTAAAGCAAAGTTATTTACATCATCTAAGCTATGTTAGGAAAGAACCAGATGATCTGAGGCAGGATTTTGCTTACAGGTTTCTCTTTCTTAACTGCTAGGCTTGTGGAATACACCCGTGCCGATGGGACAGTTGGCCGCAGGGTGAGCCCCTACATCATCGACCTTGGCTCAGGCAATGGAACGTTTTTGAACAACAAGCGCATTGAACCACAGAGATACTATGAACTGAAGGAAAAGGATGTGCTGAAATTTGGGTTCAGCAGCAGAGAGTATGTTTTGCTTCATGAGTCCTCTGACACCTCTGAAGTAGAAAGGAAAGAAGATGAGGAGGACGAGGAGGAGGAGGAAGTATCTGACAGCTAGCAAACTAAGGAACAACCCAAACTCTTGAGGGACCTTTTCTTTTTTCGAAGGCTTTGGGATTGACTCAAAGAACACCATGGTGTTCTCTCTAATGCCTCTGATTGCCTTAAGTCTTTCCTCTGTTGCTGACCAGCTTATGGTACAGTGTAAGAAAATTGACTTGTGTTTGTTTGAACTTTCTTCTGTGGCACAACAGCCATATGCCTGTGGGCACTTGTTTGAGAACAGTCTCACCAACACGTCGTGTTTTAGTAGAAGCATTGTGGCTTTAGTTGGTGCTTTCAGAACTGCTGCCTAGAAAACTATAAACCCTTAGTCAGAGGGGAGTTGTGGCTTGTCCTCTTTGTACAGTTACTTTATTTATATAGTTGTTAAGCTTTGTGGACCAGGTGTGATTTTGTTTTGGGGACAAACCCCTGAACAGAGAATCTTACTAAGCTTTGGTTATCACCAGAACAGCCTCCAGTATATACCAAAGCTTTGACCTGGTTGAGCTCTTGAGTCATAGAAATTGATTTTGCACTTCATATTTTGGGGGTGGGAATTTACCACATGACCTCATATCGACCGTTGGACTTAGGCAGATGCATTATGGAGCCTGCTTAAGCATGTGACTATACAGGAAGATCATGGCCACTGCCAGTGGGTGCTGATTTATTATCACAAGACGTTGAAAATGGGTCGTGGATCTGTTCCTGTGAGAGAATACTGATTTTTCCATGGAGCGTGTACATAACAATTTTGATGATCTTACCTGTTCTTCAACTTCACGTTTTTATTCAAATGTTATCTCTTTTCTTCTTTTTTTGAGAAACACACTGTCATTATGTAGCAGGGTCCTTGCTTTATTCTAACAACATGTATACATCTAAAGGAGGTTGTGTAGTTTACATGTTTGATCTTTTTAAAAAACATTCAGAGAGGCTCTCCCTTCCCAAGGCTGGAGAGCATTGGAATTGCCCTGTTCCTAATTTTTCACCGGAGGAGGAATATGTGTAAGTAGAGAAATCCTAACTACTTACATATATTATTTGTGTGTGTGTACATATATATATATATATAAAGTTGTGTGTGAAAGAGCAGCATACTGATTTTCATATGAGAATGTTTTGTGATGTAAATGTAATGCTACATTATAGGCAAGGGCCTCCTGCATTTGAATAGCAGGTTTTCATTTATATGTATTTTTGGGGAGAAAAAATAAAATTTGTAAATATAGCTCCATTTCAAAGGGTAGTTACTTTCCTAGGATAGGGGACTTTGTGTTCATAGATCTGTTTGCTGCTAAAGGAATCTCTTATTATTTTTGAGGTAAAAGAAGGTAGTTGTGGAGGGTGTCAGGGATGAGACAAGGATATAGTGAAGGCAAGACCAACACTGGCACTGGCCTCAAGGCCTTCAGATCCTGGCTAGTGAGTGTCAGTATGTTGAAGCAGCAGTGTCTTTTTAATTGGCAATTAAGGGATTTCCCTTCCCAGAATAGTCAGAGTTGGGGCAGAAACACACAGTAGTTCTAAAACCAGTTTATCCCATTCCTTACTATTTCACCCGCAGGTAATGGTGGTGGCTGGGGTGGGGAGGAAAAAGACAATACAACTCAGTCGGTGCTGCTGCTAATATTTCTCTGGTTGAAACAAACTATTAGATTGTCATCTTTACCATGTGTTTCCATTAAGGTCTCATGTATCCATGAGCACTCAGTGCTGTGTTGACTAGCATCAGACAGGGCAGCTGAACCCCTTAAAGAGTGAACACTTAACTAAGATCAGTCAGATGAAGGGTTAGAGGAAGGGAGGCTCTAACTGTAAGAGCAGTTAGCATTCATGCCCCCCACCTGTGTTCTATACTGACTGCTTATAGCTGCTATTTTCCTAATTTTAATATGTGCTACATATTACATACATGCATGTTTAAAAGGGAGATTTTGTTTTGATAATTTTTCTCTAATGGCTTTTTCCTTCTGGGATTGGACACTAATCTGGCATATCCTGCAGGGCCTCCTTGTTCAGTTTGTGCTACTATTACTGCTTTGGTAGTCTTGGGCTTTGCTTCAGACACCATCTAGGTGGGCACTGTGATAGATGACCACTTTGCCTATATTTTTCAATACACACGGTCCCAGTTGTGTAGTAAACTTGCCTTAGTGGAGGAATATCTTCTTGTGTTAAGAGAATCTTCATGCTAAACATCTGGGAAGGTGTTTCCCTTCCACCCCACTCTTTTTTTTTTTTAAAGAAGAGGATCAAAGAAGAGACACCTGTCTTCAAAGCTGGTATCACCATAGACTTATCATTTGAAGTTGACATTATCCTAAAGCTTACTTCTTGAATTAATTCATTGTTTAGAAACTCATGTTCATTATACCTATTTGCACCTTTAATCTCCACCTTTTCTGTGCTGTGGCTGGCTTGTTGCAGATCATTGCTGTCAAGATCCAGCTATATGCAAAACAGCCCTTTGCTCTGAGCCCCTCCTCCAGTCCACTGGTGGTCTACAGTTCTGTGGAGGTATGAGACAGAATCTTCAGATTTCCACTGGTCGTCTAGCTCTCATTCTAACATGGACAAAAGACAGCTTAGTAAGTGAAACTAGTGACATAACTTTCATATACTTTTATTGGATCTCGGCGATAAGAGAAAGCAAAGTATCAATTCAGGTAACTGAAGAGTTGGCTTTAAATTTTGTCTTCTGTTGAGTAAGCCAGTATACAGTGTAGCTTGGTTTTAAAAGGTTTTTATTTCAGGTTGGTTATCATTTGTATGATGCACAGGTTATATTAACATCCTTCCCCTTTTTGGAAATTAGTTGTGGATGTGAGGAATGAAATCATAATCATGCTAAGGAGAAGCCTAAGTGTGACATGCACACACAGCACCCCAACCATGCCTGCTTGTGAGATGATGTTCTGAGCCCATGATGTTCCTGGGTATGTGAGCTTATATCAAGTAGAGAAGCTTCTTGATTTAAACTAAAGCATTGGAATTTAAAGCTTCATTTGGGATCTTGGTTAAAGTTTCCATTTATCAAATGGAAACAGTTGAAAAAGGCAGTTGATGTGTTCACGTGTACTCTAATGTTAAAATGAATCCAATCAATGGTTCCATAAGCTTATCATGCTAACACTTGCTTTAGGACTGTGAATTAGAAACAGGGAGTAGTAATTGGAGGTGGGCTGCACCTTGTGTAATAGATGACATTTGAGGGTATGCCTTAGAGAAAAGGTTGATTTTGAGCCAGAAGTAAAGGAGGGCATTGTTTCAAACTGAGCAGTCCTGGGGACGGAAGGACTGGAATGGAGTATGTGGAAAGGATCCTAGGAAATTAAGTGGTTTACCTGAAGTCCTACAGCAAGGCAGTGGTACAGCTAGGATGACAAGCCATGTCAGTCCTGGTTTAGTGGTCTTTCCTCTAGACTGTTCTTCCCACCTCCCTGGCATAGCTTACTCGGGAGATTTGAGGAGAGAAAAGACAGCTGGTTCATTAGGCTGCGTGATTCATAGTGGGTTCAAAGGAATCTCACTGGGTGGTTTTCAGGGGTAGAGAGAGTGGCTCAGGCAAATCCTTACCTCACCAAGTCACCGAACTGCAAGGAAGTCATCATGTTGATTTATAAAAATAGACAAATATTCAATAATCAGGTGCCTGAGAGGCACCAAGAATCAAGACCTCAATAATAAAACTGGTCAATACTTAGGAGCATTTTCTGTGTACAAGGCATAGTTCTAAGTGTTTTACATGAGCATTAATGTACACATAACTTATTTCATCATCATAACCCCATGATGATTGTTACATTTTGCAGATGCAAAATGAGGCACAGAGAGGTTGTTATTCCATAGTGGTAGGTAGGACCTAGATTCAAACCCCCTCAGTCTGATCCCAGATGCCACGTTCTTAACCACTGTGTTATACTACCTCTTAACAGTCGTGAGATGTACAAGGTCTGGCCCTCACACAGCAATACAACCAGCAGCTACAGATAATGCTAGATAGTAGAAACACTGGGGATTGTGGCGGCACAGAGAAATAGGATTTAACAAAGCAATGGGAGTCAGGAGAAAATGAGCAATTAGCCAGAAGAGACCAGCTGGGATGAGAAAGAAAGGAATATTCCTAGACAGAGAAACTTACACTTAGAAATGCCTGAGGTGGTAAACTAACGAGGCTTTAGAAGCACTTGAAGTTCAATAGGGGAGAGAAGGTGAGTGAGACTTCTGGTTTCTGATAATAATGGACTGCTATTTTTCTAACCCTCCTGCTGAAAATAGCCAAAACTTCTGGATGAAATAGCAACATTTCTTAAAGCATCTAAGAACTGACAAATTAGTTAAAAAGTTACCAGGCTAAAAGTGAAGGTAAACAAGAATCCAGAGAGAAATGAAGCTTAGATGCCTAGAAACCACATTTGATCCAAAGGCAAACCCATATTTGAGTCTAGCAAATCAGACCTCACCCTATGTTGAATGGGACAAATAAAAACCCAGAGCCCAATATAATAGGTAGATTAATAGATGATATTTCCCACAAAAAGCTGGCATGCCAAAGGGTATACTTTTCAGCATAAAAGAGTGGATAAGAAATCGAATTCTCAGGGATTTGCAGCCTGGAAGCTCAGGAAAACAAGTCTTGAACTTGCTTTAGATGACCTTGTACTGTAAGTGCCTCCGGGTGTCTGATAGAAATAAATTACTCTTGGGACTTTTTATCTCCCCTCCAGTTTTTTCCACGTTTTTTTCTGCAATGACAAAATTATTTTTCTTAAAAGCACACAAGAAAAGCCACTATAGTGAGAACCAACAGAAATAACAGATGAATAAGAACTGATTCTCAAAAACCAGATACTTTAACTGTAAGATGCTATAAAATGTTCATGGTTACTGTTTTCAAAGAAATAAATTACAAACTTGAAAATTCCCCCTGAACAATGGCAACAGTGAATGGGAGTTATTTAAAAAGACCAACTAGAACTTTTAGAAATGAAAAATACAGTAACTAAACTCATCAATGGATGGCTTTAACAGAAGCTTCAGGGAGAATTTGTGAACTGGAAGATAGGTCAAAAGCAATTATCCTTGCACATAAATTTAACAACTTAAATGAAATAGGTCAACTTTTCAAAAATCATAAACTACCAAAATTCAATGGATATTAGATTGTCTGAATAGTTCTATAGCTGTTATTGAATTTGTAATTGAAAAGCTTCTGAAAATAAATATCTAGGCCCAGATGGTGATGGCTTTACGGAAGAATTCTACCAAACATTTCAAGAAGCATTAGCACCATTTTATACCATCTCTTCCAGAAATGGGAAAAGCAGGGAACCCATCCTAATTCATTTTATGAGGCCAATATTATTTTGGTACCAAAACCAGACAGGACAGTGTGGAAAAAAACTACAGTGTGTAAAACTATGAATTTAGCCACAAAAATCCTCAATAAAATATTAGCAAATTGAATCCAGTAATATATAACAAGAATTACACAGCATGGCCAAATGGAGTTTATTCCAGATATACAAGGCTGGTTCAACACTTGGAGGTGAAGTGTGTAATCCACATACCAAGAGGCTGAAGAAGAAAATGCATTATATCAATTGATGCAGTTGAGAAAAGGCATTTGAAAAAATTCAACACCATTCATGGTAAAAACTGTCAGTATAGCAGGAATAGAGAGGAACTTCCTCAACTTGATAAAGAGCATCTACAAAAACCCTACAGCTAACATCATACTTAATGGTGAGAAACTGAATACTTTCTTCCTAAGATAGGGAACAAGTTATTCAGCATAGAACTGGAAGTCCTAGCCAGCACAGTAAGGTAAGAAAAGGAAATAAAAAACATACAGATTGTAAAGGGAAACATAACCCCCTATTTGCAGATGAAATGATTGTCTATGTAAAAATCCCAAGGAATCTACAGGGAGGAAAAAAAAAAGTCCTAGAGTTAGTAACTGAGTTCCCCAAGATCCCAGGTTACAAGATCAACACACAAAAGAAACCATCCGGAATGTAGCAGAGAGACAAAAAGGTGGAGAAAATTGAGTGTGAAAAAATTAGACTGTTTAATCTGAGTTCCAGAAAGAGGGAGAAAATGAAGCAGAGGCATATCTAAAGAAAAACAGCTGAGAATTGCTCATAATTGATATACCAATCCACAGATAGTAGAAACCCAGACTTCCAAGCAAGGAACCAAAAAAGAAAAGAAAAAAAAAATTCCTATACCTGAGAGCTAAATCACAGAGCCTTGAAAAATGGAGGTAGCCTGAGGCAGAGAAGTAAGCAAGGGGCAAGTGGTAAGAAAGTTAACAACACTGAACTTAATGAAAAAAGCAAATATATAGTCCGTAACACTTGCAAAGCAGCTACATCAAGTGATTTACTTCTCACAGCAATTGTATTAGGTAGGTACTATTATCACCACCATTTTACAGATGTAGAAGTTGATACAAGTGAAATTTAGTTACTTGACCCAAGTGGCATAGTTTATCGATCAATGTAACAGTAGGATTTTGAGCAAGGTAGTTCTGGCTCCAGTTTGTATCCTTAACCACTACACGTACTTGTCTCTCTGAAGGGCAATGTAAGTCATTAAAAAGTTTGTTTTCCAAAAACATCCGAGCACCACTGTGGAAAATGGATTAAAGGGAGCTGAGGGAGCAAACAGGAGGCTGTTGGAACGATGTAGCCAAAAACAAGGAGGGCCTGGCAGAATGAAGGAGGCGGCAGGGAAAAGCAAACGGATTTGCGGGCTCTGCCGGAAATGTCCACAGGACTTGATTTGGATTAAGTGGGTGAAGGAGAGTGAGGAGGATACCCAGGTTTCTGACTTGGGCAGTTCGGTGGACAGGGAAAGTCATTCACTGAGGTGACTTTAGGAGTGTGTTTTTGGACACGGTGAGCTTGTGTACGTAAAGCCCTGCCGGCCGCCCAGAGTAGAAACGCGACTAGGTCCAAGAGCTGAGCCCGATAACTGG
>JAVSCE010022244.1:0-51134 GCA_032199065.1 Smutsia gigantea | reverse complement strand
AATATATCATCTTTCTAAAACTTTGCTATCTTGCTATCTGGTAACCTTACAAATATAGAGGTGAGCTCAGATTCAGGAAGATCCTGTACCCTCAAGAGGCATCCACAGATTTTTTTAGAACACTTACCTGCCTTGGGTGTTTGGTTCCAGAGAGGAGAGCAAAAGGGAAGGGGCATGAGGGTTATGAGGGTGGCCATCTTCCCTGATTCCCTGATTGTTTCATATGGATGTATTCCTAGAAGGAAAATTGCTCAAAAAAAAATACTTCACACACATACTTACACATACACACATGTACACATACATACTGCCCAGCAGAAATGTTGTTCCAAATTATAGTTCCACCAGCAGTATATGAAAATGTCTGTTTTCTTGGTGTTATTGTTTTTCTTTTTTGCTATTATTAATATACAATTACATGAGCAACGTTTTGGTTACTAGACTCCCCCTATTATCAAGTCCTCACCACATACCCCATTACAGTCACTGTCCATCAGCATAGTAAGATGCTATAGAATCACTACTTGTCTTCTCTGTTATACTGCCTTCCCCGTATCCCCCCCCAACCCCCCACTACATTATGTGTGCTAATTGTTATAGCCCTTTTTCCCCCTTATCCCTCCCTTCCCACCCATCTTCCCCAGTCCTTTCCCTTTGGTAACTGTTAGTCCATTCTTGGGTTCTGTGAGTCTGCTGCTGTTTTGTTCCTTCAGTTTTTTCTTTGTTCTTATACACCACAAATGAGCGAAATCATTTGATACTTGTCTTTCGCCACCTGGCTTATTTCACTGAGCATAATACCCTCTAGCTCGATCCATGTTGTTGCAAATGGTAGGATTTGTTTTCTTCTTATGGCTGAATAATATTCCATTGTGTGTATATACCACATCTTCTTTATCCATTCATCTACTGATAGACACTTAGGTTACTTCCATTTTTGGCTATTGTAAATAGTGCTGTGATAAACATAGGGGTGCATATATCTTTTTCAAACTGGGCTGCTGCATTCTTAGGGTAAATTCCTAGGAGTGGAATTCCTGGGTCAAACGGTATTTCTATTTTGAGTTTTTTGAGGAACCTTCATACTGCTTTCCACAATGGTTGAACTAGTTTACATTCCCACCAGCAGTGTAGGAGGGTTCATCTTTCTCCACATCCTCACCAACATTTGTTGTTGTTTGTCTTTTGGATGGCGGCCATCCTAACTGGTGTGAGGTGATATTGTGGTCTTAATTTGCATTTCTCTGATGATTAGCAATGTGGAGCATCTTTTCATGTGCCTGTTGACCATCTGAATTTCTTCTTTGGAGAAGTGTCTGTTCAGCTCCTCTGCCCATTTTTTAATTGTCTCATTTGCTTTTTGTTTGTTGAGATGCGCCAGCTCTTTATATAATTTGGATGTCAACCCCTTATCGGATATGTCATTTATAAGTATATTCTCCCATACCTTAGGATGTCTTTTTGTTCTATTGATGGTGTCCTTTGCTGTACAGAAGCTTTTTAGTTTGGTATAGTCCCACTTGTTCATTTCTGCTTTTGTTTCCCTTGCCTGGGGAAATATGTTCATGAAGAAGTCGCTCATATTTATGTCCAAGAGATTTTTGCCTAAGTTTTTTTCTAAGAGTTTTATGGTTTCATGATTTACATTCAGGTTTTGATCCATTTTGAGTTCACTTTTGTGTATGGGGTTAGACAATAATCCAGTTTCATTATCTTATATGTAGCTGTCCAGTTTTGCCAATACCAGCTGTTGAAGAGGCTGTTATTTCCCCATTGTAAATCCATGGCTCCTTTATTGTATATTAATTGACAATATATGCTTGTGTTTATATCTGGGCTCTCTATTCTGTTCCACTAGTCTATGTGTCTGTTCTTGTGCTGGTACGAAATTGTCTTGATTACTGTGACTTTGTAGTAGAGCTTGAAGTCAGGGAGCATAATTCCCCCCACTTTATTCTTCCTTCTCAGGATTGTATTGCTATTTGGGGTCTTTTGTGGTTCCATATGAATTTTAGAACTATTTGCTCTGGTTCATTGAAGAATGCTGTTGGTATTTTGGTAGGGATTGCATTGAATCTGTAGATTGCTTTAGACAGGATGGCCATTTTGACAATATTAATTATTCCTATCCATGAGCACAGGATGTTTCCATTTATTGGTATCTTCTTTAATTTCTCTCATGAGTGTTTGTAGTTTTCATAGTATAGGTCTTTCACTTCCTTGGTTAGGTTTACTCCTAGGTATTTTATTCTTTTGGATGCAACTGTGTATGGAATTATTTTCCTGATTTCTCTTTCTGCTAGTTCATCATTAGTGTATAGAATGCAACAGATTTATGTGTATTAATTTTGTGTCCTGCAACTTTACTGAATTCAGATATTAGAGCTAGTAGTTTTGGAGTGAATTCTTTAGGGATTTTTATGTACAATATGTCATCTGCAAACAGGGACAGTTTGACTTCTTCCTTACCAATCTGGATGCCTTTTATTTCTTTGTGTTGTCTGATTGCCATGGCTAGGACATCCAGTACTACGTTGAATAGAAGTGGGGAGAGTAGGCATCCTTGTCTTGTTCCCGATCTTAAAGGAAAAGCTTTCAACTTCTCGCTGTTAATTATAACATTGGCTGTGGGTTTGTCATACATAAGGCCGTTATTATGTTGAGGTACTTGCTGTCCATACCCATTTTGTTGCGAGTTTTTATCACAAATGGATGCTGAATTTTGTCAAATGCTTTTTCATCATCTATGGAGGTGATCATGTGGTTTTTGTCTTTTTTGTTGATGTTGATGGATTTTCGAATGTTGTACCATCCTTGCATCCCTGGGATGAATCCCACTTGATCATGATGGATGATCTATTTGATGTATTTTTGAATTCGGTTTGATAATATTTTGTTGAGTATTTTTGCATCTATGTTCATCAGGGATATTGGTCTGTAATTTTCTTTTTTTGTGGTGTCTTTGCCTGGTTTGGGTATTAGAGTGATGTTGGCCTTGTAATGAGTTTGGGAGTATTCCCTCCTCTTCTACTTTTTGGAAAACTTTAAGGAGGATGTGTATTAGGTCTTCACTAAATGTTTGATAAAATTCAGCAGTGAAACCATCTGGTTCAGGGGTTTTGTTCTTAGGTAGTTTTTTGATTACCAATTCAATTTCTTTGCTGGTAATTTGTCTATTCAGATTTTCTGTTTCTTCCTGGGTCAGCCTTGGAAGGTTGTGTTTTTCTAGAAAGTTGTGCATTTCTTCTAGGTTATCCAGTTTGTTAGCATATAATTTCTCATAGTATTCTCTTATAATTCTTTGTATTTCTGTGGTGTCTGTAGTGATTTTTCCTTTCTCATTTCTGATTCTGTTTATGTGTGTAGACTCTCTTTTTTTCTTGATAAGTCTGGCTAGGGGTTTATCTATTTTGTTTATTTTCTCCAAAAACCAGTTTCTGCTTTCACTGATTCTTTCTATTGTTTTATTCTTCTCAATTTTATTTATTTCTTCTTTAATCTTTATTACGTCCCTCCTTCTACTGACTTTGGGCCTCATTTGTTTTTTCTTTTCTAGTTTCATTAATTGTGAGTTTAGACTGTTCATTTGGGATTGTTCTTTTTTCCTGAGGTAGGCCTGTATTGCAATATATTTCCCTCTTAGCACAGCCTTCGCTGCGTCCCACAGATTTTGCGGTTTCAAATTATTTTTGTCATTTGTCTCCATATATTGCTTGATCTCTCTTTTTGTTTGGTCATTAATCCATTGATTATTTAGGAGCATGGTATTAAGCCTCCATGTGTTTGTGGGCTTTTTCATTTTCTTTGAGTAATTTATTTCTAGTTTCATACCTTTGTTATCTGAGAAGCTGGTTGGTACAATTTAAATGTTTCTGAATTTACTGAGGCTCTTTTTGTGGCCTTGTATATGATCTATTCTTGAAAATGTTCCATGTGCACTTGAGAAGAATGTGTATCCTTTTGCTTTTGGATGGAGTGTTCTGTAGATGTCCGTTAGGTCCATCTGTTGTAATAAATTGTTCAGTGCCTCTGTCTCTTTATTTATTTTCTGTCTGGTTGATCTGTCCTTTGGAATGAGTGGTGTATTGAAGTCTCCCAAAATGAATGCACTGCATTCTATTTTCCCCTTTAATTCTGTTAGTATTGGTTTCCCATATGTAGGTGATCCTGTGTTGGGTGCATAGATGTTTATAATAGTTATATCCTCTTATTGGACTGACCCTTTTATCATTATGTGATGTCCTTCTTTGTCTCTTGTGACTTTCTTTGTTTTGAAGTCTATTTTTTCTGGTACAAGTACTGCAAATCCTGCTTTTTTCTATTAGTTGCATGAAATATCTCTTTCCATCCCTTTACTTTCAGTCTGTGTATGTCTTTGGGTTTGAAGTGAAGTCTCTTGTAGGCAGCATATAGATGGGTCTTGTTTTTTTACCCATTCAGTGACTCTGTGTCTTTTGATTGGTGGATTCAGGCCATTTACATTTAGGGTGATTATCGATAGGTAAGTACTTATTGCCATTGCAGGCTTTAGATTTGTGGTTACCAAAGGTTCCAGGGTAATTCCCTTACTATCTAACAGTCTAATTTAACTCTCTTCATATGCTATTACAAACACAACGTAAAGCTTCTTTTTTTTTTCCTCCTTTTTCTTCCTCCTCCATTCTTTGTATGTTATGAATCATATTCTGTACTCTTTGTCTATCCTTTGGGTGACATCTATTTAGAGTTAGGAATACTTCCATCTACAGGAGTCCCTCCTAAATGCACTGTAGAGGTGGTTTGTAGAAGGTAAATTCTCTCAGCTTTTGCTTATCTGAAAATTGTTTAGTCCCTTCTTCAAATTTAAATGATAACCTTGCCAGTATAGTATTCTTGGTTGGAGGCCCTTCTGCTTCGTTGCAATAAGTATATCATGCCACTCCCTTCTGGCCTGTAAGGTTTCTTTTGAGAAATCTGATGATAGCCTCATGGGTTTTCCTTTGTATGTGATCTTTTTTCTCTCTCTAGCTGCTTTTAAAAGTCTGTCTTTATCCTTGATCTTTGCCATTTTAATTATTATATGTCTTGATGTTATCTTCCTTGGGTCCTTTGTGTTGGGAGAACTGTGCATCTCCATGGCTTGAGAGACTATCTTCTTCCCCAGATTGGGGAAGTTTCCAGCAGTTACCTCCTCATAGACACATTCTATCCCTTTTTCTCTCTCTTCTTTTCTGGTACCCCTATTATGTGAATATTGTTCTTTCATTCTTAGAGATTCTTTTTTCTCTCTGTGCCTCAGCTTCTTTGTATTCCTCTTCTCTAATTTCTATTCCATTTACTGTCTCTTCTACTATATCTAATCTGCTTTTAAATCCCTCCATTGTATGTTACATTTCAGATATGGAATTTTTTAATGATTGAATCTCCATCTTTAATTCATTCCTGTGTTCTTGAATATTTTTCTGTACCTCCAGAAGCATGTTTATGATTTTTATTTTGAACTGTGTTTCAGGATGATTGGTGAGTTCAGTTTCATTTCTCCCTTTTTCTAGGGTTTGTGAGATTTTGGTCTGTACCATGTTCTTTTGATGTTTCATATTTCTGTGTGGTGCCCTCTGTTGCCCAGAAGCTCCAGTCTCTGGAGCTGCTCAGCCCCTAGAGTGAGATTGTGGGTCATAGGGGAGTGGAGCTGGTGCCTGGGTGGGGGGGACAGATCTGTTTCCTGACTCCCATCTGCCTTGCCTGTCTCCAGTATCACAGCCAATGGGCTAGCACACAGGTGTAAGCCTCTGTGCTTGGCGTCTCTAGCTGTTGTAGTGAGGCCTCTCTCTGGCTGGCCTGACACCAGAGCAGTGACCGCCACTTTGCGAGCCAGTCCTGTTAGGCCAGGAGGAAGGCTCAGCGGGCTGTGTATCAGAGTGGAGGGCCTTGGAGCTGAGTAGCCAGCTAGGGGGATGGAGCGCCTGAAGCTCCCCAATGTTCCCAATCTGCTGGGCAGAGCGCACCCAGACAATGTTGTCCCCTATCCCTTCTCTTGCACAGCAAGCTTTGTGCAAACCCTGCCCCTTCAGCAGCCCTCTCACTGCTAGGAAGCCTGTCAGACCGCCTGCCTTTCCCTTTTTTCAGAGCATCTCGGTGTGGATCCCATCCTCCACAAATGGCTGGAATCTGTCTCTCAGGCACTCTGCCTGTCCCAGCTCCCCATCCTCCAGAGCACCACACAATGTAGATTTCTGCTCTCAAAGCAGATCCCCAGGGCTAGGTGTTCAGCAGTCCCAGGATTCCACCCCCTCCCCCACTCCAATTCTCTTCCTCCCGCCTGTGAGCTGGGGTGGGGGAAGGGTTCGGGTTCCCCCCCCCCCACCCCCGATCGAGGCTTTCGTGTGTTACCCTGTTTTTTGAGGTCTACTCTGTTCGAGAGGTCTGTATGCAGTCTGGTACAGCCTTCTTTCCTGTTGCTGTTTTAGGTTTAGTTGTATTAACTATATTTTCACACTATGGTTTTGGGAGGAGTTCTCTGTCTCACCTCTCACCCTGCCATCTTGAATCTCTAGGTCTTATTGTTTTTATACGTACAGTTTTGAACTGAAAAGAATCTGATTGTTGTTTTACTCTTTCTGTCTTTGCTTAGCATTGAGGTTGAGCATTTAAAAAATGTTAATTGGCCAGTTGTATTCCTTTTCTTGTATGTATGTATGCCCTTTTTGTTCAGTAGTCTATCAGGTAGTCAGTATTTTGTGTGTGTGTGTGGTATTTTGTATATACAAAATGCAGCAACCTTTTATTGTGCATATAAATACTTCATGTATAAAGGGATGTAGTCTCTTTTTGTAGATGAAACAAATTTTTGCCAATTTGTTATTTGTCTTTATTTGTAGTATTTTTTGATGTGTAAGGTTAAAAATATATTTATGTAGTAAAATCTATCTTTTTCCTTTCTATTTCTCTGCATAGGAAAGCTTTTTCCATGCCAAGAGTACTATAATTTATTCTACCATTTTTATGCTATTATTCTTATACATACTTTAAAAATCCATCTGGAATGTCTTGCAATTTACTGGAAATCTAATCTCCCTGCCAAAAGTGGTGAAATAGTTGTCTTAGCCTCTGTTTATTGCATAACCCATTTTTCTCCTACTGAACTAAAATACTACCTATATGTATCATTTAACTATTTTACTGTATTGCAAACCACCCCAAACCTTAGTGGCTTAAAGCAATGTAATTCATTATTTTCATGAGTCTCTGGATCAGCTGTGCAATTCTGTTGATATGGGCCATGCTTGGCTGATCTCAGCTGGGCTCACACATGTGTCTCTGGTCAGTTGCTGGCTCAGCTGGGGATTGGATGGCCTGGAATGTACTTACTGACACATTTGGCAGTTGGCTCACAGTTAGGTGGGATGATTGCACCACATGTGTCTCTCCTGCCCAGCGGGCTAGCTGGGCTTGTTCACACGGTACCAATGCACAAGTACTCGTCAAGCCTCTTCCTGTGTCTGCTCCTAATTCCCCATTAGTTTTGACCAATCCAGATTAGAATGGTGGAGAGATGTACTCTGCTTCTTAATTAGATGAGTGGAGAATTGCGGACATTTTTACAATCTACCCTACTTCTTTTAACATATACTAAATCAGTAAAATGTTTTAGAAGACAAATTTTTTCAACCTATCCTCACCCTTGCACTGAGGTTTTCTATACTTCTGACTTTCAAACCTGAAATTTTGTCATTAAAATCTCATTCATTCTTAATCTGTTGTGGTCTGTGAACTCTGAAGATAATTTATCTTACAGTTAATTAGGTTTGCTTATTTAAAGCAAATGGAACATCTGTGCTGTTTTCAGGCTAGTAAGACTGTCTGAAACTGTGCTCAGTTATGGTCAGTTGTTTTGGGGATGGAGCCTGTTACCCAGTTTCCCTGTAGGTCCACAGCTTGGGAGACCTAGCGCAGGCATCATGGGCATGTGACCTGCACGGTCACACAGAGTCTTGGGTTTGGTTTAATGCTTTGTGGTAGCCATATTAAAATTCTTAATACTTTTGAACAAGAGGCTCTGTATTTTCATTTTGCTGTGGGCCCCTGCTAACTAGTTTCTGATGAGTAGAACAAGACAACTGGAAGTTCACAGAAATCAAAGACAGAATGGCTTTATTACCATTATCCCAAAGCCACCTGAACATTGCTCCAAAGATGAAGAAAAAGAGATGCAGTAGGCACCAGTGAGAGCTCCTCTGGACAACTCAGGGGCTTTCACTAGGAAAGGCATCTCAGTGAACTGACACTGAAGGGACAAGGGTTATCTTATTTAGGAACATCATCCTGCCATTAGTTGTCTCTAGGCATATTGTGAGTGGCAGCCTCCTTTTTAGATTTCCAATAGGTGGGTCACTGGCTTTAAGAGGCAGTTATGAGTTATGAGGTGAAAGTTTTGGTGCACAGGAGGGTCAGCCAACCACTTTTGTCCTGTTTTCAACTGCAAGTCATTTCCTATTTCCTGTATCTTTAATTGGATAGGAATCCCCAAACTCACATCCCCACATTAGCATTTTACTCTTACTTGCATGTCTAGAATTTTGGCAAAAAGTCTTCCTTTTGGAAAGAACTTTCACCTTTATATATGGCTCTAGAGGTGTAGTGTTGAAAGAAAGTAACTGTGTCAAGAATTTTTTTTTTAGTAGTTAGCAACCTAAATTTCCTCATTTGTGTAAATGCAATACCAACTTGTCAACCACCTGAGTATGTTTTTGGAGAACCTAAGAAAGGAAACAAGGGAAGAGAAGGGAAATTCATGTTTATTGAGCATCTGTTTCATTTAAGGTAAATCTCACTTATTACTTCATCTAATAATACAATTATCTTGTGAGGGTAGTAGTTTTATTCCCATTCTATGGATGCAGGACTTCAGACTCCAAGCAGGACTAAGCAGTTTGCTCAGTGTTACACAGATATTAAGCAATTTTCCACAGTCCATGCTTTAATGTATCATGTGGCATTTTTACTTTAATCATTTCCAGGTGGGACATAGACATCTTAGGTTTTCTTTAGCAAAACTAGTCAAGTTAAAGAAAAAGGAGATTCATGCAAACTATTTCTACATATTCATGGTGTGTACATGGATATATTCATGATTACCTAATATTCATCATATATATACCCCTATCAGAAAGGTAGCAAAACCTTCTGGAGAGTGCCCCAAAGTATATATTACATCTGAAACTTGAGTATCAGAAGAGGCAACTTTGTTAATTTGTTAACTTACACTGAAGTTCACTTTCTTTGCCATCAAATGCTGATGCTTATTGCACTTGGCAGAAAAGTTTTGGAAAATAAGTTCTCTTTAATGTTATAAAATTTTCATGTACATTTGTTAGTCAAGGCAGGACTGATTGGTTGTATTGAAATAGGGGAAATTTAGACTTACTCTATGGTTTGGCTTGTGTTTTGATGCTTTTATGTACTGAGATTTTTTTCCCCAGTTGGACACTAACCCTCTGTTGTAGCAGAGGAAAAATGTTTACTAACCTAAAAGTTTGTGTCAGTTGACATATGTGTGATGTAATGACTGATAGTCATTAATGTCCTAGAAAGGCACTTGGCTTATTTTCCTCCTCTACAAAACAGAGATTGTATTAGGCATAATTTTAAACAGAGATCCTGTGGTTTAGAGTGTGCTTTTTGTTACTTTTTCTGTACTTAAAATTTCCTTCCATTCTGTTTATTTGTATGGTATTGATGTATAAAAATTATTTTAAGTCACGCAGAAGTCTAAGAGCCTTTTGGTACATGACTTTTTAATGAGAGTGATTTTGGCTGATAACACAAAGGAATATATGATGAAACCACTCAGAGGCCTACTTGCCTCTGTCACTGGTGAGTAAAAACAGCATGCTGATCGACTGAGGAGGTGCCAAGGATGTGGTGGTCGTGCTGCATTGTTTTCCTCATAACCGCTTAAGGGCTATGAAGTTCTTTCTCCTCTGAAGGAGAGACAATAAAAAGCTGAGAAAGGTGGGCAGAGAAATTTGCAACCATATGTTTGGGGATGAATGGGAGTGGTAAGTGAAAAGAAAAAGGTAAAATAAAAGCTAGAGGTAAAAAATTGGAGTTTGAATGTTTTTAATCCCATAATCTTACTCTTGGATTTTTTATCTAAGAAAATAATTCACAAAGGAAAAAAACACATTCATCAAGTTGTTCATTTGCAATATTAATCACTTTTCTAAGAAATTATAAACCAGCTACCCATAGCTAGAAAATGATTATGCTTATTATAGTGCTACCATTTCATATAATATTTCATTTCATTATTTTAAAAACTGGAATAATAAACATTTTACAAAATTGAAAAAAGATTAGTATGTGGTAAGTTTCACACAATGAAATAGATGTTTCTATAGAAGATGAATGTGCAAAGATTTGGAAGGAATAAAAAAATTGAAACTGATATACATTTGTTTTAGATGACTTTAAATTCTAAAACAATTTCCCTTAATATTGATTGTAAGTTGATAAGCATGAAAATTATTTTTTCACAATATGTGAATGTATTTAACACTACTGGACTGTACACTTAAAAATAGTTAAGATGGTAAATTTTATATTCTCTGTATTTTACCATAATTAAAAAAAAACAGCAACTTTTTGAAAAATGGGATGTGGTCGCAAACTTTTGGTTTTCATTGGTATTTTCTGAAGGAATTATTTTCTCTGTCCTGTATATTTCCTATAAACTCATTTCTTTAGTCCTTAGAATTTTTAAGAGTTTGGATTATCATTCCATATATGTGTTATTTATTCCTATTCACTCAAAAGAGAGCAGTCAAATAACTGAATGATATGCTTGAATTGAATATATGAAGAAGGGTGGGTGTTGTCTTGCTCTGACTCTAACCTCAGTAGTCTCTCAGCTAAACTGGAGAAGTATACATGGCTCTTTCAAAACGGTTAATTTTTCTTCATCCAGGTAGGAATGCAATCAAGAATGCAATCTCTAAAGTGTGTTTCTTGGAAGTACATCACTGATACATTCAGTGCATTTGTATGGCTTTACAGCCTACAAGGTCTAGCCTAAGAGCAGTATACTTCAAGCCACAAATATGAGCTATATATGTAGTTTTAAGTTTTCTAGTAGCCACATTAAAAAAGTAAAATGAAATAAGTGAAATTTTGATAATGTGTTTTATTTAACCCTAGGTATCTAGAGCACTATCATTTCAACATGTAATCACATAAAAATTATTAATGTGGTATTTATATATTTTTTCAGAACAAGTCTCCAAAACATGGTTTATTTTACATTTGCAGCACATTCTGAATGCTGAATGGCCACATGCAGCTAGTGGCTACCTTAGGGCACATTACAATTCTAGCTACAGGTAATTGTCAACTCATAATTTTATATTGTTTATTGCAATGTCTCTTTTCTGGAGTTTTTATTTCATTTAGACTTTAAAGATTCTTGCTCATGATAGGACTATCGCTGATGCAATGATTTTCACTCACTGGATGTGAATAGGGGGCAGTGGGCAGTACTGCTAGATGGTTAGGCAACTACCAGGAACCTTTGCTCACATAAGCCAGGCCTTCAGCATTGTTAAAAGAATCAAGTCTTGTGTCAACAGTTTTGGGTCCTAGTTCCAGCTCTTTCTGGCTTTTTGACTTTGTCACTTAACCTCTCTGAACCTTGGCTTTTTCCCTTTCATATCTGGACCCCTTAGAACTTATGTGAGCAACATCCAGCCTGGTGCTTATTTTCTAGTAAAATTCTCAATAAAACTTATTGTATCTGTATAATGGTTAGGGAAAGGGACTTAGAATTTTAAATTTTCCATCAGTTCAGAATTTCTGAAACAAATGGGGCCTTTGGGAGCCACCTAGGGCTAGCCGCAGGTCTGGGGTGTGGTCGTTGGCCAGTCAACATTTGTTTGGTGGACTCTCATGATAATGATCTAAGCGACAGGGTTCAGGAGACAATTAGTTTTCAGACAGGATATATGAACACAAAGTATTATTGTAACACTGGAGTTATGCTTCCCTGTATTTAGGTATGTAACAGTAATTGACATTAATGGGGATTACACATAAATCAAGGGGAGAACAGACCTATTAGTGTATAAAAAACATTCTACTTATCCATCTGGTATGCTTTACTTCCCTGGGGCATATGTGTTTCTTTAAATAAATTGAATGCATACTTCTTTATCTGCATGTTCTTCAATTAGTATTTGAGTTTTCTGTTTGCTAGTGTTAGTTTGAACAACTTCTTAATTGTAAATTCAGTATCAGGATTTAATTTTGGCAAATTTATCAGATTCAGAATTTCAATAATCTGATATAAAGCATTCTAAACCCATAGTAATCAGGGGTACCTTCTTCTGCTAAAATTTCGTTGTTCTTGTTTGATCTTAAAAAAAAATTAGTCCTTTGAGATATACTCAGAAGCAAGAAGTTTCTAATATTACAATAAAACTATTAATGGGGCCCATTATAAGGAGATGAAAATCTTATCTTTTTGTGTCAGTGATGAGAGAAGAATATATAAGTGGCCTCCAATTATCTGTAATTGTATGAGGTTTTCTTTCATTTATGTTATCTATCTTCCTGTTTAATCCTATCTAGCACAATTAGTCCTTTTGTATTAGTTTTCTGTAAGTGAAGTTCTGAATGGTTTGAATTGTGAATTAACAATGATAACAATCCTCACAATTTTTCTCTCTACTTTCCTTTTGTCCCCCCACTTTCTCTCTCTCTTTAAATGAAGGGAAACAAAGCCAGTTGCCTAGACAGATTAATTTATAATCTTTCTTAAAAGAAAAAGATTTATAGTCTTTATAGGAGTATCTGTGAACAGCTGGGCAGTTATATCAGTCCTGATGTTTGTTTCTCTATATATTAATATGCAGAGGGTTAATAGTACCCTGAGTGTTGCTTGAAAGCGCCAAATGTAATGAAGGATAAATTGAGGTGTGTATTTTTAAAAAGACATTTTTGTGAGACCCAACTGTATATCCAGGAACAAAGTAGTAATAGGTAAAAGCAATTTAATTTAATTAGAAGAAATGAACTTTGAACATTGGACTGTTAAGTGGATTTAAATATATTGTCACTCTACCAGGGAATCATTTATAGAATCTTGTACAGTAAAGTCAGAAGATATTTAATTTCATTATTTTCCCTGATGGACTACTCTATATTGTTGTTTTTAAGTTTCCTTTTATAGGATTTCTAAATCTCTTATAGCAGGATATTAAATTTCAGGGAAATCCAACCATCTCTCCCACCCAAATATTGATTCTCTGCCTCCCTCTACCCCATCTAGGACTGGCTTCTGGCCAGCACTTAAAATTCTTATTCAGTTGATTTCCCAATTAGAATGATGGGCTCAGATGTATTCTTGGAGATGTTTTTTCCATAGAAATGATACGTTTCATGGGGTCATCTCCCTCTGTCTTTTATTCCACCTTTGTTATTCGAGATAAAGTTACGTAATAGGGTTGGCCCTTGCTAAATTGAGGTCAGGAGCTCAAGGAAGCCCACAGGTCCTGGTCTTTATGATCTAATGTGTCAACTACTTGTCTGACATATTTGATAAGACTAATCTTCTGAATGTAATTACCTGTAATTTTTTTTCTTTGTCCTATCCTATTCCAAGACCCTGAGGCGATTCCTCTTGTCTATCCGATTGTGTTGAGTCTTCTCACTCTGACATTCAAAGATCTCTGAAGAGTGCAATCCAACTCCTTCTTAAGTCCTACTTCTACAAAGTCTAGATGCCAGTCAAGCTAGCCTATTCTCTTAGAAAAAAAGAAAGTTTTATTGATGTATACTTTGCATACTTTTTTTTTGATAAACTCTAATATTTATTAAGTTATAAATTCTGTCGTCAAAAAGAAAAATGCGGATCAAACCTCGAACTACAAAGACTAAACAGCAAAGCCTATGGGAACGCCATGAGGTGTGTTATAGAGAAGATTCTGAAACATAAATTAAGCTGTTCTTTCCATTTCCATTTCAGTAACTTTTCTATTAAATAGTTGTTATTCATCTATTTTAAAATCCCAAATTCACATCTATTCTCACATTAAGCTTCCTGTTCATACTGATACCAGACATCTCATAGGAGCCAAATTTTAGTAATGGTTTTATGTCAATCCATGCAGAAAAATAAGACACAATTTAAAAGTCAGAGGAGGACCATTAATGCAGTTAATACCACTTTTGTTTTTATCAGTTGATAGACATTTGGATTGTTTCCAGTTTTACCAATAAATGAATAATGCTGCTATGAACATTCATGTACATGACTTTATGTGGACATGTTTTGTTTTCTTTTGGTAGATTATTAGGAGTGGAATTGCAGGGTCATATGGTTAACTTATGTTTAACTTTTTATGAAATTGACAAACTGTTTTCTCAGTTTTATCATATTCCTACCTGCAGTGTGTGAGAGTTCCTTCCTCTTTGTCAAGATTAGGTCTTCATGTGACCCTTTTGACTTTCCACTAGCTTCTGAGATACTAATTTATTAGTTATTTATGCTGGCTTTTATATTTTTGATCTCTTCCTCTCTGTTTCTTCCCTACAGCCTATAAACATGCTGAAGTTTATCCCAACATATTTCTGCCTCCTGCAACTTTTCTTTGTGGTTTCTCTTCTAGATGTAGCTCTTCCCTTCTTTTTCCCTTTCACACGTCTCATAAGGACTATCTACTTTTATTTTCTCTGCTCTCTCACCTCCCATTTCATAACTCTACTTTATTAACATATTTTAATTGTACATTATAGTTTTGTTAACTGTATGCACAATAGATCTCTAGAACTTTATCATTTTGCATGACTGAAACTCTATACTCATTGCCCCGCAAGTCCTCATTCCATACCCCTCCCACCATTCTACTTTCTGCTTTTATGAGTTTGATTGATTTATATATCTTATACCTCATATAATTGGAATCATGCAGTATTTGTCCTTCAGTGATTGGCTTATTTCACTTAGCCTAATGTCCTCAAAGTTCATCCATGATGTTGCAAGTGGCAGAATTTCCTTCTTTTTTATGACTGAATAATATTTCATTGTGTACAAACACACACACACACACACACACACACACACGCACACACATATGCATACACATACACACACATGACATTTTCTTTATCCATTCCTCTGTCTGCAGACATTTAGATTATTTCCGTATCTTGGCTACGATGAATAAAGCTTCAGTGAACATGGGAAAGCAGGCCTATCTCTCTGAGTGATTTCAGTTCTTTTGGATAAATATTCAGAAGTGAGACAGCTGGATCATAATGATAGTTCTATTTTTAATCTTTTGAGGAACCTCTATACTGTTTTCCATAGTGGCTATATAATTTTTCATTCCCGCCTACAGAGTACAAGGATTCCAATTTACATCCTTGCCAACAATGTTATTTTCTTTTTCAGTAATGGCCATACTAACTAGTATTTATTATTTAATTGTAGGAGTTCCTTACATATTTTGGATATTAGTCCTTTACTGTATATATGGTTTACAAATATTTTCTTCCATTCTGTAGGTTGCATTTTCCCTCTGTTGATTGTTTCCTTTGCTGTGCAGAAGCTTTTTACTTCGATGTCGTCCTGCTCATCTATTTTCGCTTTTATTACCTATGCTGTTGGTGTCATATCCAGGAAATGATTCCCAAGACTGATGTTATGATAAGAAATGCATTGACTCTGTAGATCACTTTGGGTAGTATAGACATTTTACAATAAGTCTTCCAGTCCATGAATGTAGGATGTCTTTCCAATTATTTGTGTCTTCTTTAATTATCCATCTACTTTTAATGTGGCTTATGCTTCTGCCACTGTTACCCTTGACCTCCTGATTGCCAAATCCATTAAATATTTTTTTAGTCACTATATTACATGGTCTTTCTATTATATTTAACTCTATTGTCCATTCCTATGTTTTGAAATCTTCCCTGGCTTCCTTAAATGTATAGCCATTCCTTTGACCATTTCTTCTTTGCTCTCCTCACAGGCTATACTGTTCCTTCTCATACCTTTAATGTTCCACCTGACCTGCTGATTTTCTCTCTTGACTTGCTATCACTATTTAGATGATTTCTTTGGTATTCATATATTCCCTTATGAGACATTTTGATGTTTACTTATATATAAAACCCTATGTTAGGCATTGCATGGGGAGTGGTGATAAAAATTAACTATTTCCATATCCAATGAATATATATTTCAACTAGTGTTGTGGTAAATATATATTTCAACTCTCAAACAATGAGTCATGACACATCAATGGTGTGTGTAATCAGATGTTTGAGAAGCTCTGGGAATAGAACAGAAAACAAGTTTGAGGACTGAACCCAGTGGTCCTCCAATGTTTAAAGCCCATTAAGTATTGTTTGTTCCTCCAGTGAGTGGTCTAGACAGAAGCTATTTAAAAGCCATTTCTCTACTTAAAAAGAAAATGTGTGTGTGGGTATGTAAAATCTGACTTCTTGCTATTTTTGGGGTAGTATTGCCGTTTCTTTCTTTTCCTGATTTGTAATAGCCCTGCTGATTCCTAATTTACTGGTTCTAGAGGTTTAGCAAACAAGTTACCAAGTTTGTTTGATATGTAAATTAAGAATAGAGTGAGTGCTAAGCAGGGGCCTGAGTTCTTATTAGTGCTTTTATATGAATTTGTTTTAGGGTATGGACTTTATAAATCCAGTCTGGGAGTTCAGGCATGTTCCCCCCTCAGTCTCTCTACTATCCCTTCATAATTCTTACTGTTTCAAGGTTGACATTACTAGATAATCGAGATCTAGATAGCTGGTATTTTATTGAATGTACACACCTTCACACACGTCTATATGCATATATGCATTCTTTTAGTTTGTTACAAAGGTCTTTAGCCTTAGAAGATAGACTGAAAGCAATTTCCAAAGCTAGACACCATGTGATACTCTACTGCTGCCATAATGATATTCTTTGTGGGTACCGAATAAGTAAGTATCACTTGCTCTGCAAGTCCTAGTCAGAAAAAAATGTATGCTGTGTTAAATAACATAGCATTACTATAAGACTTGACACTTGATTTAGCTGACACAAGGTGAAATAGGTTATAACAATCTAGAGCCACAGGCATAAATGCTGCAGTAACCAAGTTTCCCACGCGGGGGATTTTTTCCATTTGTGAAGAGCTTCTACTGATTGACAATGCACTGAATCACCCCTCCTTGAAGCTAGCCTTGCTTAGGAAGTTTCTCTTGAAGTTCAGGGAGCCATGTAGATAAATAATTTGACTCAGAATATCTGAATTGCTTTTCAGCTTCAGGCTAGCTAGAGGCAGTATTTGATGATAAGATGTTTTTTGTTTGTTTGTAATTTTTGGGTAGAGAGAAGTGATTTAGGGCATGCCTTTGAATTATTACCATTTAGGTAGTTTGAAACATCACATACTTAAAAGAAGGCTGTGTTAGCATATTTTTAGTTTAGAAAAGAAGATAGAATTTTACAGGAGGCTAAGTTTGTGTTGTGCACATACAGAAGTGGATCACAGGAGAATTTAAATTTTTCCTTTTTTTTTTGTTCCCCATATACCTTTAGTATAATGCAAGCACTATGTATACATAAGGGAATAATTAAATACAAAAATGCAGCCTACTTGTTAGCCAGAAAGGATGCCTGGAACATGTGGATAAGCTTGGATATTTGTCTAATGTTAATTGGAATATTGGTTTTCAGTTGAGGATGCCAAATCTTCAGAGAAGTAATTGGATTTAGCTTCCTATTTAGCAAACTACTTCAAATCCCTGAAGTATCCCACATCCGAAACTAATTTTTTCTTGATTGTATCAAGTTTAGTCATGAACAGAACAAGTTTTGACATAGTTTTTTAATATTTAAAATATTTCCTGACCAGGTTTCAACACTGTTGCTTGTCCACAAATCTTGCTGTTAGGTTCACTAATGATAGATGAAATCTTTGGTTCTGTGGAAGTAGTTTTACAACTTTGCAAAACTGTCTTTTTGAAATAAACCAATTCATTCTTTTTTCCTATACATTTAAACTTAAACTCAGATTCTGATCAGATTTCAAGAAACAACACAAAAATGCTGTATTTCTTATCACTTTTCATATAAACGTGTGTGCTTAATTTAGCTCCTTTAGATTTAGCCTAGGAAATGCATTTTAGGGTGGTTCTTGAATACTGAAAGCATTATTCAATCTACAAATGTTTAACGTGGTGTGTAAAATATTTGGAAATAGTTTTTAAAAAAGAACAGTGTATTTGATCATTGAAATTCAGGGATTAATAGAGTTTATTTGAGGGGTTGCCTTATCATATTCATTGAACAACTACTATGTATAGGTTTCTTTGAAATTGCAGGAGATATATAAAGGTGTTTATGACATGGTCTATAACCTCAAAGAGCAAAAGCATGATTGTCTTATATTGATAATTATAAAGATAGATGAATATTACCTCTTAGTTTAGTCTTTTGCCATTAAGGATGATATTGGCTTAAATATTTGTAAAGATAAAATGGTGCTTCTTAAGTGAAATATGAGCAGATGCATCATCCATAATTTGTTAATTAAAATATCAGATGGAACTCATTTTAGTTGATAGTATTGACTAATAGGAGCTATATAGTTTAATAATAGATTATTCTAATGTATTTTTTGTACTAAGACCCATCTTGTTACAAAAAATTTATAGCCATGGTTCAATGTCATTTTTTTCCAGAATCCTAAACTTATTTAGAAGATAAGTTTTGTATATTTTAATTGACATGGATTTTCAGTCTGTTTTTAGTCTGTGTCCAGGGTGGAATTAACTGCCAGACCCAGTGTTCACTACTGCGCCCCACTGCCTAGCACAGAGCCTGGTGTGGCACGTAGTAGGTGCTCAGTGTGTTTTTGCTGAGCTCAGTGGTCCTGCCCCAGTGGCTGTTGGCACCTCTTCAAGGAACTTCTGAAGGCATACCTTCTGTCACTGCCAATAATTTCCACTGGAAGCACGATGTTATTTTGTCAGTGAGATATGCACTTCTCAATTTGCATCATTAGACCTACATTTAGCATTCCCACTCTTGGAGCTGGGCAGTCATTACAGATACTATGGGCAATGCTACTAATCCTTTGCTATAAACAACTATTGAGTTGTTTATGGACTTTCAATTTTGTCACTGTAGAATTTTTATGATCCCTTTGTGTTTAAAAAGCAATTATCATCTTGGAACAAGAATAGGCTCCATAATCTTTCTGGTGTTAAGTTGCAAGTATGTGAAAGGTTTATGTTATATATCATATGAAGTAAATCATTTTTTACATTGCAATTAGGTTTACAGTTCTTTTTAAAACATGTTTTCCATGAGCCTAAGTCATAGGTTCATATGAGGTACTTCATCTTTCCGTAATTTGGTTTCTAGTTTGATAGCACTTGAATTTGAGCTGGGCCTTTATTCTTAAAAAAAATTATTTTCCATAGAACCGTGAAAGTTGGTGACATCATTGTTTGATATAGTTTAATAGGAAATGTTCTGTAATAATTGTATACCCAAGACCTAGTAAAAGAGCTAACTCATTTTTTTACCATGAATTAGTTTTTCTGGATTTCTCAGAGTCAACACTAGGTGATGAGTTAAATGACAGTTCTTTTAGCCGATCAAGTACTGGTCCAGATAAAATATGTTTCAATAGTAAATGTGTGAAGAACCAGGTATTCCTACAACTCTTGGTGCCTGAGAAACCTCATATGCTCACTTCTACTCTCAGCCATTGTAACTTTCAGCTTTGTCGAAGTGGAGACTATTGGGGCCATGAATGATGTTTTACTTAACCACACTCTTTTATTAAGACTTGTGTTGAGTTGGGATTTTTTTGTTTTGAATATCTTTTTTCTAAATATGAGTTTCTTTTCTTAAGATAGACTCCATAAAATAATTACCAGATCAAATGAGCAGATTATTGTTAATTTTATGAGTTGATAGTAGCACGAACAGCATAGAAATTACAAGGGTGATTCTTTAATTATTCCCTGACAACGTCTTCACTAGTGGGACATCACTGTTTGGAAAGCACCTTACATGGAATCACCAAAAGAATGTGTCTACATGCTCCTGTCTTAGAAGACCACCCAGCCCAACTGGAGACAGCAAAGAGCTGCATATGGAACCAGACATAGAATACTGGCATGAGTAACTAAAGACCTGGTCTGGGCATAGCTCCTTATGTACAGTAAATTAAAAAACTAAGCCAAACAAAATCCAACTTCCCAGAGTGGACTGAGAAGGAGGCAGCACATGAGTACCTCTGTAGTCTTACCTTATTTTGAGATTTAGATCAGTTAGTAGCAATTTCTCTGACAACTTCAGGTCTACAAATATCTCCATTTGCTAGGAGAGACAGGAGAGAAAGGAGAAAATTACTGAAAGGTGGTAAGCAATGACTGGTTTTTGATTAGATTATATAGTGAAATGAGTTTAAATTATACCCATGGAGCATTTTACAAAAGTCTTCCTTAAAAACAATAGAAAATACTGTCATTTTATTACCTTAAAAAAATTGAGTTATATTATATACTGTTATGGTGAAAAAATATTTGTAGAATTCCAACAAATGCAAAACACAAAAATTAAAATAAAAAACACCCATAATTCATTGTGAGTCATTCTGTTTCTCTGTGTGTATACATTGTGCATTATTTTAAAAATTGGGATCATATAAAAGATGTGTTTGTAGTTCTATTTTTCTTCCTAGTTTTATCTCAGTAATGTTTTTCATGTCACTGCAAATATTATTATAACATTGTATTTAATGCTACATAGTGGCTGTGTCAAAATCCGTTTAACCGGTTTCCCAGTGATGGATCATTTGGTCTCTTTGATGACCTTATTTTTATCAATAATGCTGCAGTGAACATATTTGGAGGTAAAACCTGGTACATTTATGAGCATTTTCTCAGAATAAATTCATACATGTGGAATTCCTGGGCCAAGGTCCATCCATATTTGTAAAGGCTCCTAATAACATGTTTCTCTTCAGAAAGAGTATCTGTCCCTTCACTGGTCCACCAACAGCACATGGTAAAGTCTACTTCTTGGCATTTCTGTCAACACTGTGAATTATCATGGTAAAGCAAAAAATCCTTGCCAGTTTTATAAATGAAAACTGTGTCTTAGAGTTTTAATGTGAGTTTGTAGTGTGGCTAGGCCTTTGTCCTTATCTTGGTCAGCATTTAGGATGAGCTAGTTCCTCTTTGAGGTCTAATATTGGATGTGGAGACTAATGAACAGAACTCCCATCCACTACCCAGTGTCTAAGTGGTTTTATCTAGTTTGTCTCTGGGCCTTGCAGTGGCATCTTCTCTTACATGTGCTTTTTGAACTCAAGGGATATGGTAAAAACTGTAACTCCTGGCTTGTGCTACTGAAGGGTTTCTTCCTGCCTTTGACTCTTACCCACATCACTTTATAATGGAACATTTTACAAAAACATATTTTTATTTTGGATTGTGATTCCAAATCCATACCCCAGTCTTGGATTTACCTTAGACTTTGTCTCTTTCCTCTCACCCCAAGAAGCCCACCACCACAGCCCCTGGTTTTCCAGGATGGGTTTCAGTGGAGTCCTAGGTCCTTAGTGGAGACTCTTGGGGGCCATCAGGGTAACAGGTGGGAGGTCAGCCTTCAGTTGGAGCACCTCAATTTTATTTCTTTTAAGTATTGGGCTTCCCTTAAGATTTAGATTTTTTGAAGTTTAAAAACTGCTGCTCTACTTATAGTTTTTCCAGGTTGGAAGGGGCCTTTGGAGCTGCCCGTTTAGCCTCCTGCTTATTGTATTCCTGTTTTTCAGCCTTCTTAGTTTTGCTTAAATACTCCAAAGGAAGCCGAGTGCTGTCTCCCACTTTTCTTTCTTTTGCCTTTAGGGTCAGCATAGGAATAAATCATCTTCATCTGCTTGATCAGATATTAGAATTGGCTAACACTGTGTTTTTATTAAAACATTTATTAGCTGCCAAAATTAAAAACTAGGAGATTTTACATTTAAAAATGTGACTTCTGGCTTCCCTTAAAAATCAGAAATCTTGGCTTCACTGGGCCTGCATTCTAGCTGTCCCCCTTCATGTGGGGGTACTTTCTGCATGGTAGCCTCCACCACTGGTATTGTCTTCTGTCACTGAGTCCAAGTGTCAGCTGACTTTTATCATCAAGTTCATACTGCCTTTTTTTTTCACGTTATAAAGTTTAAAGGAAGGAGAAATTGTTCTTTTACCCACATTTATAAAATTAGAGAAATGAATGGTAGCCGAGAAGTTATGTACATTTTAGGGTTCAAAGCACTGTGCTGACCAGCACGATCCCAGGGGCCTGGTGAAGGCTATTGCCTGGACACTATCGTCACTCATTCATTCAGCCAAAACTGTCTGAGTGCCTGCTGTGTGCTAACTCACTGAGCTAGTCATCAAGGCCTCAGTAGTTCATAAGATAGTTGTGGGGGGGGACCACGAGTTTACAGTCTAGCTGGGTTTTCCACATTATTCTTAATCTATAGCTTATAAACATCTGACAGGTATAAGTGATCATCTGAGTCACATGAAGCAGTGGAGGAGGTAGTCAGTTGTCTCCTTTTAGTGGGAAAACAATGATGCTGAAGTCCTGTTGTCTTTTTTTTCCTTTTATGTAGATAGAAAAGAGTAGGGGAATTTGCTTCCCTGATGTTCCTAGGCTTCCTACTAGGAAAACCTGTCATTTATCTACACTTGCTCAGTATTTATTAGGGACACTGGGTGGGGAAGATGGGGTGGGATGTGGTTGCTCTCCTCAGGTTGTTCCCAGTCTCACCAGGGAGATGAGATAGGCACCAGAACAGCTGCAATGGACACAACATTTTAACAGTTTGAGTAGTTGTTTGATTTTGGGTCTAGTCCACAAAACTGTTTTGAACTTTTATTGTGGATAGTATACTAACCCCCCCCTCCACCACCACCGCAAGTCTATTATTTTCTATTAGTTTTTCATTTCAAATGTTTACTGGTTCAGTTCCATTTTGGCACATAATAGACTAAAAGAGTCTTTTGAGGACTGGTTTGTGAAATAAACAACTTATAGTATAGTCTCACTGGGGAAGTCCTTCACTGGGTTTAAATACCCTACTAATAAACACACTTTTGGGACGTTGTGATTAACTTAAGTTGGATACTTCCTATTTTAGAATTTCTAGATTCCTAGATTCTTGGCATTGCAGCTGAGCTTAGCCATGTACTCTAACCTTCTATTATGTAGAAACTCTCTCTTTTAGTATAATCTAAGATTGCATTGGCAAATAATTTTCATATACTATGCCAATTCTGAACAGTTGGTGGTAGCTGCCTAAAGTGCTGAGGTGAGAAGGATTCTGAGGTTTTATTTGGGCTCTATGGCAAATGTTTACATAACTGTTTAGCAGAGTCAGTCAAGGAGATGGGAATTAAGAATGTTTTAGTGTATGCCTCACTATAATAAAGGAGATTATCTGGCTAGTTGGAATGAGTTTTTACTGTCAAGCTTTAGAAACAGAAGTCTTAGTGCCATTTTCCCTTTTTAATGTACAATCTTTCATTCAGCCAAATACTTTAGGGACTTCACCAAAAGAGTAAAGTGCAGAAAAGAGGATACATAGTGAAGATGAATAGAAATAGTGTTTCTGCAGACTCACTGTGTTTACTTTTTGAGTTTGAACACCTTCCTCTCTACCAAGGCTGAAGCCTGGTTGACTGAGCCTATCTGTGGAGTGTGGAGCTACTGAGTCCTAGGTCCTGTGTGGACAGGGACTGTGTCTGTCTTGTTCACTGTCAAGCACATTGCCTAGCATATTGTAGGTACTTCAGAGTTTATAGAGTGAATGAATGAATACATCTCCTGTTATCTTTGGAGGAAATTTAAGATTAGCTCTAGTGCTCTTGGGAAGTTAAATGGTACTGGTTCCTCTAGATGCTTATGCAGTTTTTTTTAATTACAAATGTGGTCAGAAGAAGGGTGGTGGGTATATTTTCACCCTGATGATGAAGAACAAGAACTGACATGTCACTGACCCTCTCCCTTGGGAGACAAGAGTGTGTGACCGCTATAGCACAGTGACTTCTTGCAATGCAGTTCTGAAACTTGAACACATGTTCCATTCCTCTTTTGTCAAGCTTTGGAGCTAGGTCATGGGGGTCTTTTCACAGTGGAAACCATTTTCACTCAATTAATTGGATGAAAACAAAGGCTGGCCCCATGCCGCATGGTTATTGCTTTACAAGCAAGAGGCACATATTATTGAATTGCCAGCTCCCTAGGTCCTGGACGGGAATGCTGGGGTGGCTCTGCCCCTGCAGAGAAAGCCGGGTTTTAAAAGCTTCTTGTAGCCACCTTTCTGGTTGACTTAGTAGGGGAGGAGGTAACCAGGAGAAGCTTTTCCCAGCCTAGGAAAGTGTTGAGAAGAAATTCTGGGAACATGCTAAAAAACTCCTTAAAGGTTTTTGATCTTTCTCCCTCTTTTAAAAGGAAACAGCAAACAAAACATGCCAATCAGATAGCAGAATCCAGTCTTTCATGTCACAATGTGTCCATTTACTACAGCATTTAGTAGGCCAATAATGCCTTTAGCTTGAAGTAGTTAACAAGCATACCTTACAGTGTTACTTTTATTTTCTCCTGCCTGTAGCACTTAGCAAAATCCCATTATGCAATTGGGTATTATTAAATGTTAAAAAGTTAATTTGTTCTGCATTCCATTAAAATTGCACTTTTAAAAAAATGTGCATTGGTCCTTACATCTTGTTTGAAACCTATAATTTAAGCTCACACCATAGTAAAGTCTTAAGTAACCTTTTGCCCTTGCTACCTTAATCATTCTTCATCACACACATTATTTCAGGGAGATTGTGGCAATGAGTTAACTATTTGTTAGTTAATGAAAATGTCTGTCATTGACAATGCAAAACATGGTCTTGGAGTTTTAATTAAAAATGTACTTCAGTAATGAAGTGAAATGCACCTTTTATTGAGGAAAAGAGACTTTAAAAGTATTACTTACTTTTTAAAATAACTATGCTTTGGTTAAGGCCAGACAATTGATTAAACAGTTGATGGAAATGGGAAGCTTATCATAAAAAAAAATTGAAACATTTTCTTTTTAAGTATAATAATTTTCCAGTTAAGTTCAATGTCACCTTATATAAATATGCTTAGTGATTATGATACAGTAATAATATGTTGTGAAACCAGTAAAGGTGGTATGGTAAAAACACCTTTCATTATTTGATGAAATATCTTAGTTAATTCCAAATATGTTATAATTTGTCTTTTTATATATATATTTTTATAATCCTGTAGTGAATAAATAATAAATAACTTTAGGGATTGAAATTTCCTGAGATATGCTAAATATTTCCATAGCACTTGGTGCTCTATCTGGCTTTGCTTTTATTTGATAACCAGTATACACCGTTAAACATGAGCAGGTTCATTACTGACCATTGCAACCTATATTCAGCAGTAGAGAGGCTGGTTATGAAGTCCTTAGGATTATCCTGTATTTTCTTAGCATGGAGAATTTACATCCATATGTTATATAAAAAATAAAAATGGTGAGGAGGTGAGTAGAGAAAGAGATGAGTAGTTCCTGAGAATATTGATGTTTAAGGGTATTGGAAATTAGGCTAAGTTACTTCATTTCAAAAAAGAATAAGAGCAAGTCCCAAAGATTCAATGACCTGCCCAAAGTCCTCCAAGTGTAAGTAGCTGAGATGGCACCAGAACTGAGGTCTCTAAGGCAGTTTGGTGGACTTGAAAGAGGATTTTTGGGGTCAAACAGATCTGGGTTTCAACTCCAGCTTCACCATTTACTGCATGTGTGACCATGGGCACAGTATTGAAGCTCTCTTAGCCTCAGTTTCCTCTTTTGTAAATGGGGATAATTTTCCATTTTAGGGGCATTGGGTGATTTCATGAGATAATGGATTTGCGGGGCTGTTTCAGGGCCTTGCCCTTCTGCTTAGTCAGTATGGGTTCTTTCCCCTTTACCAGATCAGTATTTTTCTCTATAATACATGGTTATCATATAGCAGTCATTTATACAAAATGACACCCTGGCTATTTTGGCCTTGAGCTCTGAGTTTGCTGCTGGCCTGGCAGGAGACATATGGGGGCACTAGTATGCACTCAGCTTTTGCTGATACTGCTGGAAGGTTTGGGCAGGGATCCACACTGACGCCATCCCACACGTTTGTTCTATGGCCTATGACCTCCTGATTGCCCCGCTCACACTTGATAGTGCAACAGAGAAGTCCATAGCAAGGGAGAGGATGATGAGGAGGCCACTGCTTTTATTTTCATAGAAATGTTCCATGGAAACTTTTCCGTAAACCCTCTTCAAGAGATTTATGCAGATTATAAAGTCAAAAGACAGCATCATTCCACTTTCCAGGCAAAGAGGCCAAAACATAATTTTAGCAGGTATTAGTAAAAATTGAGAAGTATTTTGGGTATGCTGGGATTCTTGCCAACATCTGTGTTTGCAACTTCCAAGACAGGGCTAAGGTGAAAGTTTTTCCTCACAGCCCTCAGAAGATTGCTGAAACAAGCCTGCCATGATTCTTTTCAATGCATCTGTGTTACTGAGGCCTCTCCAGACACTGTTTTGTGGAGTCTTGGGCCAACACAAATTGATTTACTTTTCACCAAAAGAGCTGCATGCTGAATGTTAACTGCCAGTGTGTTTTTGGGGAAGGGGTAAAAGAATAAAAACCAAGGGGTTGGTAGTTAGAGCAGGTGTATATCATAGACTGTTTCCCAGCAATCTGCAAAACTGCTTTAATTTGATAAGGTTATTTACTTATTTATTTAAGTATAACAAATAATTCTACAACATCTGAGTCCAGTTAGGTACATTCAGGCAATTGACAAGACTGAAAATAGATCTTGGAATTTGTTTAGAAGGGATGAGAAAAGATCTATCTTTGAGGAGTTACAAAATATACATTTATAAAATATTACCACTGATAAACCATAAACAACTGTTGCATCGATAACGATTTACTAATATGTGAGCATTGTGATCCTTGGTGTGTATGTTTGTAAACTATATATATCTCTTTTGTTAGAAAAAGAATATTCTCATTTATCCATGAAATGTCTGAACCTCCATGAGAATATTTTTACCAGATGTGGCAAAGACCTAAGCAGTCTTTATTGATCATTTTGTGTGAAACACTAGAGAATGTTCCAGCAGAGTGCAGCAAAAGCCAGTTATTGCAAAATATACTCTTGTTTCTCAGCCAGTCTGGAATGTGGCAACAGAAGAATTTTAGATTCAAAAAATGATGAAAAACAATAGAGACCCTGGGCCAGTGCTCTGTTCCCCTGCCCTGAGAGTAGGTCTCAGAGAAGAAAAGCTTTCTCTAACTTGCTTATAAATACTGATCTTTCTTAAAGAAGGGACCTGGTGGTAGCATGGCCTAGTTTTACTTTCTTTTCTTTAAATATAACTTTTCAAAAAGCCACAACTGCTACATAATAGAATTCTTCATCAGAAAATATAGATAAATAAAGAGAAGGAAATGAAAATAAAAATTAGCCTAATCCTACCACACAGGAAGAAATCATATTTTAAATTTAGTATACACCATTCCAGATTTGTGAATGTGTTGTATTGTGTAAATATAAATAAAGAATAGAATAGTTTTAAATGGACTCATAAGGTACATACTGTGTGAAAAATTCTTTTTTTTCATGTAAAAATAAATCATTAACATGTTCCATGTCAATATATGTAATTCTAGCTACTATAGCTTTTAATAAATAGTTACTCTAGCTGCTATTTTCAATAACACTTGTATGGTATGTTTCTACCTTTTGAAAAATTGTGGCACTAGGCTTCACAGTAACATGTAAATAATTCATTTCACTTTGTGAATAAATATTCTGGTGCAGATCACTGTATATTTGATGTGCACCACAAGGAATAAATATTTACTATTGCAGATAAGTTCATTTTTCTTTCTTCTGGTGATTTACTTTAAGAAGCTTCTTTTTCTAATTTCTAGCCCATTTTTAGATAGTGTGATATTTTTGTACTATGTGATTACATAGTGATAATACCTTAATTTTGGTGATTTAAGATATATTGATTAAATAGGAAAATAGATGTCCACCTTTTCTTACCTTCCATCTACCAAAATTCTATTACTTTTGATTGTTCTACATAAATTCCCACTTTAAAAGTAATAATACCTTATGTTCACAGTATAATTTTTCAAGAAGCATAGAAGATTGTATTTGGCTCTCCACAAAGAGAAAAGAACTGATTACCAGAGAAAAGAACTTTCAAGCTTTTAAAAGGTTTAGTTAATAAATGCTAACTATTCAGTTTGTGTATGAGCACATCTGTTTGAATTATGTCTGGCATATGAATATTCCTGAAGAAATGCTGACTGGGAGAGAACTTGTGGTGATCCAACCTGAGGACCGTCCCATCAAATAGGAGTGTCACTTCCTCAACTGGCTAGGGTAGTGGTCACAGTGAGTGCGTGGGATCCTGACACTTGGTGACCATAGAGCAGGAGATCAGCGAAGCAGGCCCAAGCCACAGAGATTATGGAAGCCACCCACCGAGGGGCAGAGGATTTAACAGGCTTGGCTGTGGAATAAGACTGGTTGTGGAAGCGCAGGTGTGGACCCCATTCCACAGCAGAGAACATCTTCCTCGCTATTGGGGCAGGAACAGCTCTGGGCTTGTAGGAACACAGTGGGGAGGCGTGCAGAGTCAGGGCCACAGGTGGACATGCTCTGCTTCTGGGTGTTAGCAGAAGCTAAAATGAAGGGGGTCTTTTATATGGTGTATAAAGAATATCAAAAAATATCAAAAGCATAACAATATCTTGTGTTTTTTAGCAACACAGTTCAAAGTTGGTAAACTTGAAGAATGTAGACCCTGGGAAATAAATTTATTCTAAAGATAGTCACTTTAGAAGAGCGAATGTATCAGGACATTTAGAATGCAGCTTTAGTTTCTGGTCTTGCTTCAAAGTTGAAATTGAAGTATTCTTTCAAGACTTATTTAAGCCTCCCTAAAAGATCTTGTAATCGGGGTAAGCAGTCATGTGGGGGCAGCCACAGCTTGGTTAAAATTGTGTGTCTGAACAGTAAAATTCATATTTTCTCTGCTGGGAAAGTTAAAAGGATCACTTTTATTCCTTTTGAACTAAAACAAAGAAAATGAAAAATTTCAGTAAAATTTACTAAACTCAAATTTCTTGCCTTGGTTTAAAAGGTGCTTTCTTTGACCTTTGGGCTAACTGGCATTTTTTGCTTCAGCTTCTAGCAAGTCTTTCTCTGACTTGACTTCACCTGATGATGACTTTTGTTTTTCTCATCACCTTGCAGCTAGAAAAATGCACACATTCACCAGGTATATACATTATTTTCATTTTCTAATTCTATCTTTTTGATTCTGTGCTTGAAGAGTAAGTTGTTACAGCAAGGTGATCTAGGGAGGAACACAAGAAAGCCAGCTCCTTGGCTTATTTCAAAGAAGAGAGAGACGACTGCTCTCTGTTCTTCTTATGAAAGAGAGAAACACCGCTTTTCCAAAGCTCAATTTTCTGCTGCCAGCTGGATGCTGCTTGAAATGTACAATCTTGATCTTTTAATAGTTCTAAAATTTGCCTTGGGTTGAATCTAGAGGGGAGCATTTAAAAATACAGATTCCTGAGCCCCACCCTAGATTCAATAAATTTCAAGGGGATATATATATTTTTTAAAGCTTTCCTGGTGATTCTGATGCAAAGTCCAGGAAAATGCCTGGCAACTTTCTCTCTTGTGACTTGTGAGAACTACATTAGTAGGATCCTCAGAAATAACTTCTTCAAAAGTTTGAATTATTGGATATAGGTATTTAAAAATATCTGTAAGTAGTACATGTCATAAGGTTTTAGGCTGAGGTTTTAAGACAGTTTTGTAGAAACTTTCAGTATGTAGACCACATTTTAATGAAATTTCTTATTTGGGGGCTTCTTCACAAGTATGGCTATATAAGATTTTTTTTTTGACTTTTGGAAATGAAATGTATTCTCTTATTAGCTGCTGTTCAAGAAAGTGCTAGAACGCCAGAGTACAGAAGTTCCTTTTTATAACTTGGAGATTGGATCACTCTGGGAGTAACAGTTGTACAAATGGCTATTCATCATCATGTTCAGTAAAATATAAAAAATCGTTTATGATTTATTTGGCATAAAATTATAGATGTTCATCTTTCCTCTAAACTGTGAAATAAAGGAGGGAAGTGACATTCTAGTTTACAGAAAAGAAATTGAGCATTGAGGCAAAACATTTATCTAAGGACATTGTAACACACTCTACATGCACAGAATACTAGGTTGTTTTGATTCCCATGTCATTTTGTTAGCCACTCTCCTCCTCCTTTCCCTACCCCATGTCTCAACTTAGAGGCTGGTTATAGATCCAATTCTAAAGTTTTTCTTCCTAGACCTTACTTTATCTAGTGGTTTGTCATTAATTAATTCAAAACATTATGATAATACAAATAGGCACATTTTTAAGAGACACTCTGGTTAGGTGATGGATGTCTTGTAGAAATGGATGCCAGCTTACCTGCCAAATCTCCCCTCCTCAAACGCTATGAAAAAAGAAGGTACAGTCATGAGAGGAACTGGAAGAAGCTGGAGGAATTAAAAAATCTCTTTTGGGACCCACTCAAGCTAAGTTGACCTTCTCTTCTCTTTGAAACACCAAGAAGGCCTCACTGTATTTTATTCTGGTGTTGGGCTTCAGGTAAGTAAGCCAGTGTCTTTCGCCACTTGCTCATGAGGTGCAGCTTGACCTTTCCGTGGCAACCCTGTTAAGGGAAAAAAAAATGATGAAAGCACAAACAGAGTTTTGAATTAGTTCTTTTAAACAAACAGGGATCTAATTTTTTACATTAAGAGGAAACAAAAAGGAAGACTGGCTTTGAGTAGCATTTATCAAATTTAGACTAAAATAAACTTAGAGGTTTGTAAGGTCCAGTTTGTGGAGTAAAAGATTGGCATGAGGAGAATGGAAACATTGCATGTAGGAAAATGTAAGGTAGTAGAATTAGAGAAGGAAAAAATCACTAGTCATGACCCGATGTTACTACAGCCACACCAGCTTACTTATAATAAGAATTCAGTGTGCTATAACAAAGAGGGTTCTGTAAATGCACCATGATAAAAACGGCTAATACTTATAATAGCTGTTATTTTTTGAGCACTTACTGTGTGCAAGCCGGAGCTAAGTATTTTACCTACATTATCCCAATTATTTTTAAGTGTTCTTTTGCAGAGAGGCACTCTGCAACTTTTTACTCTCAATATTTTAATGCTTTTAAAAAGCATTTCTTTATGTAAATACTTCCCTGTGGATTTGGGACTTTAGGAAATAAATGGGAAAATTTTAGCTAACTTTGTACAAGACAGAATGATGATATTGGGCACATGGTATAAACTCTCCCCAGTTTTCCCAAACATTGATCCAAGGAATATTCCTTTTGGAGATGTTAATAGGTGTTTTGTGAAAAATGGTTTTAAAACATTGCCTTCTGTATCTTCCTGTTGGGGGTTCACTAAGCCACATTGGGTTATTAAAGGCTCTGAGAAGTTCTGCTCTAAAGAAACTTAAAAAAAAACCAGTCCTGTGTTAATATTTCTCTAACTTATCTAAACACAGAACACTGTGTGGGGCAAGGGGGACCACATTCCATGAGTGCTTGCTTAGTGTTGGGAGAAAATTCTACATGGTGTATTATGTTTCTGCACATCTTATAAACAGGTACTGCCTACCTTTGCTCTGAACTATCTTTTAAAATGTATTTTTTACAAGGAATAGCTTTGGATGATAGAGGTAGGTCCCTTTAGAGCAAAGTGTAGGTTGTTTATTGTCTAGTATAATAAAGGTCATTTGCTCCTAGCCAGGCCCACTTACTGACCATTACAAAAGATTGGGTTTGCAAAACTCTCCGTTTTTCTTCTAGAACTCAACCTGTTATATGTGTAAATGTCACCTTGGCCCTTTTCACATCACCTGGGGGAATTTGGTCTCAAATGCTGATATTCTGGCTATTGCTGTTGCTATAAGTAATAGAACCCTTTGCCTCTGACCAGGAGTCTTGAATCTTCTGTAAGCATCCATAAAACTATGGCAGATAAACTTGTTAGCTTGCTAGTAGGGTAAAATCTTGGACCCTTCACAATTCTTGACAGTTAGGAAATGCTAAAATAATGTCATTGGCAGTAAATGGCTCTACTTTATGTTGAGCAAACTAGGGTGGGATGGGGTGGAGTGGCTGGGGAAAGCTATGAAGAATGTGAAAGAAACAGAGGTTCAACAATGTGTATCTCCAGAATTTAAGCACCTTCCAAGCGTTCCAGAATGTTGAATCTCCTTATAATTCTGCTCCTCTGAGAAGACTCATTTCAGCTCCTGTTGCTTTCCTTTTAGTTTTATTACCTAAACATAAGTTGTATTTTGCTACTGTTCTGTGCTTTATTTTTCCAGGTGTAGAATTTCTATTTGTACAATGAAACATAAAGTGGTGGTGAATCATGAGTACTGCAACCCTTAGAGATTTAGGAAAATGAAGGAAACACACCCTTATTGAGCCTGTGTATTGTATATCTGACACTCTGCTAGGCATATTGGATGAGTTTTTTAATACAATCTGTATCACTCAGGATTTTGGTGTTATTATTATATTCAATTCATATGTGAAGAAACTTGGGGCTGTGTAAGGGTTGTAATATTCATAGCTAATATTTTAAGAGCACTTAATAGACACCAGCTGCTATGCTAAACCTAGGATATTTTCTTATTTCATCCCCACAATGACCCTGAAATAGTGCTATTATTATCCTATCTTATGCAGAAGAAACTGAGGATCAGACAGGAAGTGATCTCACCCAGATCACATAATTAGCAGAGCTGTGATTTGAATTCAGATATATATGTATGACTTCAATATCAGGTTGTTCCCCCAACCCCTGACTTGAGCTTTTATGAAGATAATAGTACTATATGATGTGAGCTTAGGGTGGCTGTGTAGTTATAGTCCAGACTAGACATTTGGCAGAGGAAGGGGACAGTCTTAATAATGGCACCAGGACAACAGGTATGAGCCCAGACTGTCATGGAAAAGCAGGGTGTGCGGTCACTCTAACATGCAAATAAAACATGCAAGTAAATCCTGGGATGGATTGCAGTCATATTTGCACTATTGATTTTTAACAGTTGTGGTTCTAGGGTGTTATCTCCCATTGAGTCAGTATGTTGAATTCAAATAGTTTTAAATATTTTATTGTGCTTTTAAAAGTGTTTTATTGCCAAGGTAGATCCACCCTTATTGACAGCTCCAATATAGATAAAATGGATTACTGCACATCCTTTCTCACACCTCAGTGTTTTATGGGTTTCCAGAATTAAGTGCAGCCCAAAATAGAGGGAATATTTATGACATTTCTAAAGCAAAACAGGAGAGAATTCCTTTCCTTTCCCTTCCTCCACCCCCTCAAACTGAGGAACATGATTGGCTTTATAGGGTCCACATTTCTCCTCTAAATGAAACCCAGCTGAGGATGGAAAATTGCAACACTATCTTGTCCTCCCAATGTCAAATGACAAAGGATAAAATATTTCGCTTCCCTGGACATCATTTTCAGCGGGCATTAAAACAAAGAGAGAATAATACTTAACATACAGATGTATAATAACTATGGTAGTTTTCTTGTTATGGCTTATGCATAGTTGTTTAATTAGCCTCTACAGGGTATTACATTGGCTTCCAATTGATTTTTCTGTATTGTACTACTAGTTAGATTTTTTTTATATCAGTGTTGGGCTAGCTTTGTAAATACATTTAGTGTGTTTTTTCCATGCTGAAGTATTATTCTAAAAAGTATATTCTGTGAAATGACCTCAAGTAATGTATCTTTTGGAGATTAACAATACACTTAACATGCTAAAGACTAGGAGAAATGCTGGAAATAATGTGTTGATTTTGTTTAGCCCACATTTTCCAAATATAGACACTTAATCTTTCCCCCTTTGTGTGTGTGTGTGTGTGTGTGTATAACCTATTAGCTTTCTGTAGAATACTAGAAGCATACTTTGGAATACATTGGCATATATATACTTACCCTATTTTTTTTTATATGTCACTCTTATTTGTTGTTACATCTCATTTTCTTTCCCAGTTTTGTGTTTACCTCAACTCCCTACTTTTTTTTTTTTTTGCCCTGGGATTTAAAAAATCATTCAAACAGGACTATTGTATAGTCATCAAATTTACTCTACTTCATTATGATCTGAATCTCTTAATGCCTTTTTCCTGCCTACTGTGGTTTGCTTAGTTCCTTTTTCAAACTTTTACTTGAATGTTTATATCATTAATTTTTTCCTTTTAGAACACTGAAAGCATTTAAGGCTATGAATTTGTCTTTTAGTACAGCTTTGCCAACATACACATTTGGATGCAGTGATGATGCAGTATGTCTTGGTGAAAATGGCATAAGATTAGAAGTAAGCTAGCCCTTTATTAGGATCCTGCCACTTATTAGATGACCTTGAGCTTCAGGGTCTGTTATTATGAAATGGGACTATTACTACTTTCGGGTTTAAAAAATATAATTGAATTTTGTCTGTAGAGTTCATAGTATAGTACCTGAAAGGTAGATTGTTGACCAACAGGTGCCTGTATTATTTTTATGATTATACAAATACTCAATAATTTCAATTTTGATTTCCCTTTGGTATAGTAGTTGTATAGTAGCTGCTTAGGAAATTGATTTTACTTGTCAAATAGCAAGATTTAAAAGCATAGTTTTCTTAATTTTTAGCTTTTTATAAGCAGGTAAGAACATGTGGTCTTTAAATTTTTATATAGCTAGACTTACTTAGGCAAGGGCTAGCTCTGGATTTTGGTGGGAATCTTTTTTGAATATCCAACTCTCTTTGCTTAACCTGGCTTTTCTGTTCAGAAGCAGAGCCACATGTTTAGTTGAAATTGCTCCTAATGTATGGTAGATAGTTGATGAACATTCTTACTTGGCACTCTTTTAAAACTGGGCTTCTTCTTGTGTGTTTTCAAGAGGATTAACTCTGAAATAGAAGAAAAGGACAAATCAAGTACTGCCTGCTAGCTACTTTGTCAGCCAGACACGGAAAAGTAGCTAACATCAAATTCACAGTGTTTTTTTTTTCTCATTGTGCTGAAGTGTTAAACTGCTAAGATAGCTTTGCTTCTTTTCTTTCCCATTTTACAAGAAAGAATTTAGCTGAAAAATGCTCTTGGAAAATCAAATTTGTATGTTTTGTTATTCAAAATGGAGGATGATTTGAAATGAAAACCATATAATTTTTAATTAGAGCTGTAGGAGAGTTGTTATGAGTATCTCTAAGCAGTATGATAAACATGTTTTCCCTTTTTCCCAAGATACTTTACCCTATTTTATTGTATGTGGAACATTATGCCCTATGAGTTTCCCCTGTAGGAAATTAGAGTTAAGGAGTCATTTACCAGCTACTATCCTCTCTCCTTTACTCTTTTAAAGCACTGATGTATTCTATAATTCACATCCTCCATTGAAAAGGAGCTGATATATATGTGAATAAGAGAGGGTTTATGTATTCTTTGAGGCATGTTCCATCAATCAATCACCTTGCCACTTTACCTAGAGACTGAAAACTGTGAATCATTTCCTCTAGTGCTACATTCTAGGAGACCCTTGACTTAGGAATAAGGATCGTATGTGCTACAGTTAACTTTTATATCTATTTTATTTCTGTTCTTTGTTTTAACATACAGCATATAGTTTTATATTAATTGCAGAGATGGGGATTAACAATTTGCATTTTCTGTCATCACAATGAGTCTTTTGTTGATGGGTACGTAGTTACATGAAAACGCATGTATATTAATTAACAATTTACCATCAGTAACAGTTGTCTGTATGGTGTCTTTCCTCTGATACATCACTGGTAGAATACAATTTGGCAGTGAGAAAGCCACAGTTGTTATTGATTTTGCATTCTTTTGGCAGAGTTGCAACAATTCTCCCTTACCCTGATCCAGTAGAGATATTAGATGAATTGCTATACTGTACTTGCATTTGAAATTTCTTACTCTGTTTTTACTCTGAGTATTTAGTTTCCATCAGCTTGTAACATTGTAACATCGATTGGTGCAAGTAATGTATTATTCATGCCATTCTGGTTTCATGCCATTAGTGCTATCAGCATTAGTATTCAGTCTAAAGAGATACAATTATGTCAAGAGCTCTCTGCATCAGCTTGTTCTGTTTTGCATTTGTTTCACATTCTTAAAAGAAACTTCTTTTGTATCATAGATCTTTCTATTTTGTTGGTGCCAATTGGAATCGTATGAGAAGCTAATCTGAGGCTGATGTAAATGTAACCTCTTAAAAATTTTTTTAGTTTACAAATAAGCATTGTACCAAATTTGGAAGATTTAGAATCATATAAGGATGAAAATAAAAGCATCTATAATTTCATTACCTTTTTCCTTTTTCACCTGTTGATCCAATGCCTTCCTTCAACTCTCCTTTTAAAAAAAATAAAGTTAAGTACATGTTGCATATACAGTTTTGAATACTGATTTTTTTTCTTTAGAACTATATGTAATAACATTTTGGAAAACTTGATTTTTGATGTAATGATTGCTCATGTATCATTTTGAAACTTTCTTAATTTTTAAATATTTATATTTTTTCTTGGTTTTATTTTTATCAATAGTAATGCACATCCTTGTTCATAAATCTTTGATCAAATCTCTGGTTATTTCCTTAGGGTAGATTTCTAGAAGTGAAATTTTTGGGCCAAAGAATACAAATATTTAAAAAATTTTTGATACAGATTGCCAAGCAACTTTCCAAAAACTCTGAACCATTGTCTTATCTCCTCTTTTAGCTTATGTTATTCTAGTCATTTTTGATGTAATGGTGCATATTTATTTCTTTTTGGTATATAGTCATTAAAATAGACAAATCAGGATATTCTTAGATTGCTAAAGTAACCACAACAACTTGATGGATAGCTTCCTAACACTAAAAGCTGCCTCACATTTTGGTGGACCATTTTTTCTTAGCATGTAATTTTTTGATGACTTAAATTTTTAGATCCTGTAGCTAAATGTATGAACAGAAATATGGCATGGGTCTGAGCATTCATATAACAACTGTTCTATTAGTTTACTGTGGAAAGTGAGAGCTGCCATCTACTGCTTCATGAATAACTGAGCTTTTATTGTGTTTTACCTAGTTCATAGGATCATTTAGTGACCTAGTTTTCTATTAATAAATAAATCAAAATTAGTAGAAAGTTTAGGTAATTAATCAAAACAGGTTACATATGTAATTACATCCCTGCTCATTTATTTATTGGATTTTAAGTAATGGAGTCCAAAATGTACAGTGATGGTCATGACATAATATTATGTGAATTTAAGGTTATTTTATGTCTTTGACCTCATAAAATATGTAGAAAATACTAAGTTTGAAGGAAATTTTTTAGAGTGTGTGACTATTACTTCCTTCTAGCCTCTATCACGAGATATTTTAAAGTGTATTAGGAAATCTCACATCCTCTCTAAAGGCTATGTGAAATGAACAATGGTTTCTGTTCCTCTGTCCAAGCTGGTGGCAACACTGTTTTTATTTCATCATAAAGCTACCCTAAAACTTGGGTATAATATAAATCCCGCATTTTGGGAAGGTCATTTTTGGTGCTCTTTCTATTTAACACCTCTCTTCAGGTCCTGCCTCAGGAGACCTCTTAATGATGGTGAAGAAAGGAAGCACTGGAATTACCAAGACACTTGGAGTCATTTAAAAATTCTGTCTGTAACATTTATTGGCCGTATGACCTTTGTCAATTTCTTGATGCTTTCTAAGCCCCGTTTTTCTCATCTGTTAATGAGGGATGACATTACCTCAAAAATTTAAGTAGATATTGAGTGAAATGCCCCATTTGTAGAAGCTCCTTAATGAAAGTTTGTCCTTTTCTTGTCCTTCTGTGTAAAATATATGGAACTTTAGGGCTAGACCAATGACTCTGTTGAAAGGAATCAAACCATAAAGCATGCATTGTGCAGCACTTAGAAAAGTAATACCTTCAAAAATGTTTTTTGTCCTTTCTTTGCAATACAGATGCATCAGTAGATACTGAATTAAATGCCAAGCTTGGTATGTGGGTCGACAACATCCTGTGTTTGCAACAGTTATTGGAACCAGTTTGTCCAATTTGTATGAATCGTAATTATAAATATGTTATTCACAAAATGGCAATGCATGTTCATTATAGAGACATGTTTTCCATAAAAGTCATTAAATTGGTATCAAAAGGATTTAGTCTGTTCTCTTGTGACACTGAGTTTTTGGTCCCTTCCCTTTCTTATGTGTGAAAACTTAAGAGGTCAGAATCACCAGTGTAATTTGGCCTCTCTGAACACTGAAGCAAGGGTACTATGAAGAGTGATGAGGGTGTTCCTTGGGGCCAGAGGGGGCACCGAATGTTCAACTGGGGCAGGTGGCTTTAGTGCTGCACAAGTGCAGCTTCAAGATAAGTCAGCCCCTTAACTTCCAAGCAGATTGCTACACTGAAGCTAGAGCCGTTACAATTTGGGTCTGCCCGATTTAAGCAATAATTGTTGGTTTGCCATCAACAATGATCTCTCTTACTTAATTCTTTCCTGAATCCTAGACGTGGGAACCCTGTTAACAAACACATGACCACTGCTATCACTGCTGATGTGAACTTAGATCATATTTTTGCACGTTATGGAATAATTATGTTATAGTGTACTTGAAAGATGTCCATTGGTTAAAAATGTACTTTGTATTATTAATGATTGGTTTAATATTCTTTTGATCAGTATGTCAACTTTGAATCCTCTAACTTCAGATGATCATTGCTCAGAAAGCTAGTTTCTTAAGGAATATGTCATTGACACTTGTAATTATAATATGTAATCTCAAACTCTCATACCAGAAATAGTGAATAAGAGCATTTTTTTAAGTCTAAACCAAATGCATCAAGTCCATTGAAATTATTTAAAATCTATTCCTTTAAGACTCAGATCTACTATTAACTCCCAGGTTGCCATCACAGCTTTTTAGATCCACCTCTACGAGTGTTTTTGACATTGTTTTGTAACCATTTGATTACACATCTGTTTTGTTAACAAAACTGTGATCTGTTCATTTAAGACTCTGATCTGTTGTTAACTCCCAGTGTGCTATCACAGCTTTTTAGATCGACCTCTACTAGCATTTTTGACATTTTTTTGCAACTATTTGATGACACATCTGTTTTGGTAACAAAGCTGTGATCTGTTTAAGGGGAGGTGGCCTATTCCCAGTGATATCCCTAAGAGTTAGTAAGTGTCCCCACTGTTAATAAGTGTCAGATAAATGTTTTCCAAGTGATCTTGAAATAACTTACACTTGGGATCCTGGATAAAGCACTCAAGTTATAAAGCATTAGCAGTCTGAGATCATTTTTGTGTAACTTGAAACTGTGACGTGATTTACTTAACATAAATTTTGGTGGTGATGTTTGTACATGAGTAAGAAATGTTAATAAATGATTCAAAATATCAGGAATTAAACAACAAAAACAATAACCTATAGCTTTTAAGTGTCTGTTGGACGGGCCATCCAGAATCCATCTCTGTCCATCACAATTTTGTCTCTTCTTTAGGCCCATCTCAAACATTTCATCCTTGTCTAGAATGTTAGAAACCACCTAATTTAATGTCATTTCTGTTGAGGGAAAATGAGTCAGAATAAACTGAAATTTGCCTTGGCATTACCCTTGTTAATGTTGGAGCTAGCCTTGCCATTGTAAAAGGCTGTGCAGCTGATCTCTCAGCAGCTGCACCACTCAGTGGCTGGCGAGTGGTCACCAAACAAAGCCAAGTCTACATCAGCTTACTCCAGGGCATTTCTAGTGGCTATAGAGGGATGTTTGTCCAACTATTAGTATTAATTACTGAATTTTAGAGATACATCAGAGTGGTATCTGTAAGACTTACTTCCAATCGCTTTGAGAAAATTCTCTTGAATTTCATATTAGTTCTTTAAATAGAAGCACAAACTGATTTCTGTTGAGGATTACTACATACAAGAAGTGAGAACTTCTTATATAATAGTGCTTATATGTTTTTAGTGTGTCTTTAAGAATAGCTTTTGTACTTTAACAAATAACAAATCAGTATTTTTGCTGAGCATGGTGTTAGGTTCTGAAATACAGAAATGAAAAAGACACAAACTGTCTTTTTTAGCAATTGTAATCCACTGGCAAATAAAATAAGATAAAATTAAAAATTAAAAGGGCATTGTACTATGTTGTGATAAAGGCCACAATAAAAGTTTTGTGTTGTTTTGTATTTTAAAATACTGTAGAACTAAGCAATGCATATTTATATATATTTTTTATAAAACACGATTGGATCCTCACCTCACACTACAAACAAAAGTAAATTTTAAGTGAATTAAATAACTATATGTGAAAGGTATAGCTTTTACAAGAGAAGAGAGATAAATACCTTTGTAACCTCAGCTTGGAAAGGATTTTCTAAAGAAGCTACAAAAAGCATAACTATTCCTTAAACAATTAATAAATTTGACTACATTAAAATATAAAATTTTTGTGCAACAAAGGAAACTATAAACAAAATTAAGACAAAATTGTCAAAAATTCTTTTAGTTCATTTTATTAAAAAATGATATGTAAAGAACTATATGCAAGTAAGAAAAACAAACCCAGTAGAAAAATGGGCAATGGTTATGCCAAGAAAATTCCAAAAGAGGAAATATAAGTAGCCAAAAAACATATAAAAAGATGCTTAGTCTTGGTAGTAATCAAAGAAATATAAATTAAAACCACAGTGAAATTCCATTTTGCACATACCAAATTGAAAAAATATTAAAAGGTCTGATGGGATAAAGTGTTGGCAAGTATATGGAGTGAGGAGAACTTCCCATATACTTCCTAGTAGGAGTACAAATTGGTACAATATTTGGAGAGCACTTAAAATGAATTAACTAGGGCTACATACTTAAATTTAAATATTTAAAACAATCTCAAAACTACAATGTTGAGAAAAAATAATACAGAGGAATATCTATGGTGTAATATCAGAGTTTAACAACATGCAGAACAATCTTATGTATTGTTTAGGGACACATATGTAATAAAATTATCCAAGAATTCTATTCAGGATACTGGTTACCTCCAGGGGAAGGTAGTATGATGGAAGCAAGGCCCTGAAGGGACTTTGTATCTAAAATGTTTAATTTCTTAAAATCTGTGGAAAATATGGGATAATATAAGACTTATAAATGCCAGGTGTTTGCTGTAGTATTTCCTATGATACCTTGTATGCTTTGACTATTTCATACCACAAGGAAAGGGAGAAAAAGTACACTGGAGAATTAAATTTCTGAAAAAAGGTAAGGGAGGGCTCTCTGGAATAAACGACCTTTAGGCTGTTTTGGAAAAGTGGTACAGGGTGTAGAAAGACAGAGTTATGAAACAGCATTTTGTGTTCAGTGACCTATATGCAGTTTGTTATTTCTGAAGTTCCATGACTGGAGTATGGATGGGATGAGAAAACAGGAAGGGTATATAGAGATGAGCCTAGAGAATGAGCCAGGGATTAGATTTAACAGGACATTCACTTCCCAAAGCAGGTAAAATTTCTCATACACTGCTATTCTTCACTTCAGTTGGGACACTCGGTTCATTGAGGTATGGTGATGACAGCTCCCAAAGAAGACTCTCATGACCTTAGTTCATAACAATTGGTTGGCGCTCCCAGCGTTGTGAGAACTCTACTGGTGCCTTGAAAGATAGGCAACCAAGAAGGAAAACAGAACTTTCAGCCTTTGAATTGATTTACAAACAGCCAAAATACCTGTTGAGCAAGCTTTATGGGACATCCAGTCCTAAAGCCTGGGGCCAGCTCAGGTCCGAGGGACATGCTAAGCATGGCCCTGGTTTTCTTCCCCGGGCCAGCTGGGAAGGGGCAGTTTCATCTTTTCTTACTGCCACTCACATGGCTCTGCCATTCATTTTTTTGTTTTACTCTTTTTGAATACATTTATTTCTTGCAAGAACTTTCTCTTGGGCTGTTCTGGAGTGGAGTGTTTTGATTTTTGAGTGACTGCCTGTGTGAGCTCTTACTATGTTTTGCTTTTATCAAATGAACTTAGTCTGAGTTTCAGTGAATGCCTTTTTACTCTATTTTTGGGGGGTGGTGGTGAATGCTATTTTCTGTGCCATTCATGATTTCATAGATTTCTACATTTTATTTTCCAGCTTTCACTATTCCAGACTGCAGCATTTCTATTTCCATAAAGCTGTACCCACACTCACTTTCCCTCTTTCATATTGCTTCTTAAAGGAGCATCTTCCTCTCTAGTCCTTTCTGATAACTAGAGGTGGGGCATGAGGGAACTGTCTGAGATGGGCAAAGCACATGAAGTCAATCTTAGTGATTAGGTTTTGCATAAGGTGCTTATCTGGGACAGCACATGGTATCCCATGGGCAATTGGATACGAAATCAGAATATGTTTTCTGGTGGTACAGTGCAAATGTTTGGAATTTAGGACTGGAAGTTTTCTAGCTATGTAATCTTAGAAAAGAATCTTAGTATCTGTAAACCATAGTTTCATCCATAGAGGGATAGAAATAATAAAACATCTCATAGAATTGTGTAGTTTAATTTATTTTAAAGCACATTTTAAATTATAAAATACCGTACGATATGAAGTATTAGTGTTATCAATATTCTTCTTTATGATGCCTAACATTCCTTTGGCCTTTTTTGGCCTCATCAATACATGAAGCCAGCGTGCTCATAGTGCAACGTGAAGTAACTTTCATTCCTCGTTTCTTAGTGGCTTTGTTTTATAAAGAAAGGGTAGATTATTTATTCATAGACGAATTGCAGCTGGGGGCAACCCTTTTAACACATAAAAATTACCAAACATGGGCTAGTGCTACATGCAGGGTTCTGAGCCACAGTTCTCAGTTTGGGAATGCTGCCCTCCAGTCTTTGGACATTGTGCTTAAGGATTTGAGGTCAGTAAAGAGAAGCTGCCAGAATTTTGGTGTTCCTTCCTAAAGAACTCATCAAGAACCTAAAAACCTGCTGAATTATAAAACATTATATTAATTGATGTTAGACATTGGAAATTCTTGAACATGGAAAAATTCCAGGGTCCATCAATATACCATTAGATGAAGGGGGACAAGGTCATATGAACTCATGATATTTTGAAGTACAATGGAATAAAACCATCCAAATCTGGCAGTCTAGTGTTTTCTTATTTAGCTGTATGAGAAAGATGAAAAAAGACTTTGGGCACAGCAATCAGTATCTGTGGGCTTTAAAACTGCTCAGCACTATGCTGGGAAAAGTAAGCAACATACGATTTTTCAGAGAATAAACAAGGAAATTGAATTTTGAACACATGTCAGCTCTTTCTTTATATACATGAAGCCTGAGATAGTGGACTAAGAAAAAAAATCTAATGGTGGTGCCACCACTTAATTTGTAGGATAATTTTGAGCAAGTCAAGTTTCTACTTGAATCTTCTCATCATCGATAAATTAAGACTACCACTTGCCCCTGTCTACTTAGAAAGGCTATTAAAGATTAATTAAGATGATGTATATTATTCAGCTTGGAAATATACAGAGTAGGGTTTTAGGACTTAATTTTTATGTAGTTTAGAATAGTTGAGTAGTATTCTGAAAAACCAGGTTTCCTGTGTTACCTAATTGAAAAGTGTGGTTTTAATTTGAATTCCTCTAATGACAAGTGATGTTGAATATCTCTTCATGTACTTGCTGGCTTTTCATAATCTTTGTTTTGAAAAACGTCTGTTCAGGTCCTTTGTCCATTTTTAATTAGGTTATTTGTTTTTTCTGCTATTGAGTTGTATGAGTTCTTTATATACTTTGGATATTAACCCCTCATCAGATAAATAGTTTGCAAATATTTTTTCCCATTCCATAGGTTGTTTTCATTTTGTTGATTGTTTCTCTTGCTGTACAGAAGCTTTTTAGCTTGATGTAGTCCCAATTGTTTATTTTTTATTGTGTTGCTTGTGTTTTAGGTGTCATATCCAAAAAATCATTACCAATAATTATGTAAAGGAGCTTTATTCCTAAGGTTTCTTCTAAGAGTTTCATATCTTACATTTAAGTGTTTAATCCATTTAAAGTTAACTTTTGTGAGTGGTGTAAGATGGTCCAGTTTCCTTCTTTTACCTATGAATGTCTAATGTTTGCAGCACCATTGAAATAAGTCATAGAAAAACAAATACTGTGTAATCTTTCTTATATGTGGAATCTAAAAGCAAAACAGAACAAATCCAAAAAACAAAACCAAAAAACCCCTAAACTCATAGAAAAAAAGATCAGACTTGTAGTTACCAGAGATGGAAAGTAGGGAAGGGGGGAATTTGAAGGTGGTGAAAAGGTACAAACTTTCAGTTTCAAAATAAATAAGTACTAGGGATGTAATGCACAACATGATGACCAAATGTGACACTGCTACATGATACATAGAAAGGTGTTAAGAGAGTTAATTCTAAGAGTTCTCATCACAAGGAGAAAACTTTTCTTCGTTTCTTCCTTTTATTATATCTTTATGAGATGATGGATGTTAGCTGAACCTATTCTAGTAATCATTTCATAATATATGTAAATCAAACTATCGTGCTGTATACCTTAAATTTATACAGTGATGTATGTCAATTATTTCTCAAAAAACTAGAAAAGTGTGACCTTTTGTGTTAGTACATCTTTTGTTCAAATAGGCTATGTGTTAGAGCAGTAGATCAACAAGCAGTCTTGACTCTAAAGAATAAAAATCTGAGAGCCAGAGACGTAGATGAAATTTGAACAATAAAAATATATTAACAGCATCCAAGGACTTGTGGAATGGTATAATATACTAATATGACAGTAATATAACTTACAATTTAGTAAGTGGACATGATCTACAGGAACAGAAATCAGAAGAATGTTTGCTTTGGGGGAGGGGGGAATTAGCTGGAAAAAGAACTTTCTAATTCAAGGGTGATAGAAGTGTTCTGTGTCCTGGGTAGGGTGTTGATTATCCAGGTGTGTTCACTTGTCAAAAGTCATTGAACTGACACTTAAAAAATGTGTATTTTCTGCATGTAATTATGCCCCAACAAAAATAATAAAAGCAGAAGATGTTTAAGTGGAAATATTACTAGGTATGAAAGCAGTAATCAAGTGGATACAGATTATCATAGTATAACATCTAATTTTGATGGGAAACAGAGTGAAAGAATCATCAAAATAGGATGGAGTAGAGTTAATTGAGGAATGCTCCCTGCCTATTTGGTGAGTTCTTAAATTGAGTTTTAAGGAAAGGATGAGCTGTAGATTGTAAAAAGAAGGGAAAGGACTGCCTTTCTTTTTCTTTTTTCAGGGCCCCTTCAATGACGTGGGAAAGGGCAGGTCTTTCAAATCCTGGAAACCCATATGCACAAGGGCTCAGAGGGAGAAGGGTGCAAACTGAGGGAGGACAGCAGATTGTTTTTCAAATAGTTTTTGATATAGTAGCAATTCTTTAATCTGTCTATTCATAAAATGAGAATCCTGATAACAGCTTGTGGAAACTTAACATTTAGTCATTCAATGATATTTTGGATTAATACTACATAAAATATATGTATTTCCTTAGAATGTTCTCTTTGAGAATTTATATTCTTGTAGTAAAGTCTGAAGCTTGAACCCCCACTTTTTATTGCATTTATTATCGCTCAGACCCTATTGTACCAGGAGGTTAGTATTCACATGGTTATTATGCCTTTTAATTGGAACTAGTGTGCACGTTGATGACTTTTGTTTTACTTATTACCTTTTGGTTTGTTTTGTTTTCTAAGAATCCATTATGAGGATTTCAACTCATCTTTTGTGATGGTCAGAAAGTTGTGTTAAAAGACATTCCTTTTATAGGTTATCTTGACAACCCATTAAAATTGCTTGACAATTATAGGAATGTTTTCAACTCTCCCTGGCATATATGTTCAGAAGTTTCCACATTCAGTCAGACTGACAGGTGAATCCATGAGCTCTTGGTCTAAAAGCCCTTAACAGTAATTATTGCCTTATGTTCATCAAGGCATGGGAAAGAGATTAAGATAACAATAGTTTGCATAATTCAGGTTGTAATATAAAGCATAGAAAAAGGAGCCGTGTGGTTTGTGCTGTGTAATCTATATGCAGAGTACAAGTATGAACTTTTTAAAATGAGAATGTTCCCAAAAAGTATCAGTGGCATGCATTTGAAGTATTTTGGAAATATTTCACTAAATTATTAAACTTGTAGTGGAATTAGAGTGAATGAAAATTAACAATTTTAGAAGTTCTTTTTTAAAAATCAGCAGCTGAGATACTATATTTTATTAAAATGGAAGCAAGTCCATTTTCATCTGAAAAATTACTCCTTTCTTTTGGTTGAGAAGGAAAAGGTAATTAGCACCTCCGAAATCAATAGCAATGATGGAAGGTCCACTGTAAATTCACCAATATTGACGATTATTGTCCCTCAAAGAAGGAATGCTTTAAAGATGACATGATCATTCCTATTTGTCTCAGTAGCTTGATGTTTATTCGATTTCTGTTGTTAACCCAGGTCTGGCTAGAGTTATAAGCTGCTTTCACCTGGATTGGTCCTTGTCCAACTTTCACACTGTGTAAATACAGGCAGAAATTAAAAAAAAAATCCCTAAGAAATAGTTTTTAAACTAAGGAAGTCTATTAGAAACATAAAACATTTTTGGCCTCTTATATGTCATGTGTAAAAGTTAATAGAATTGGTTTTTATGATTGGCTTATGGAATGGGTCTCATATTCTACTGTCACACCTTGTATAAGTGTAAATGGGTCTATCATATACTCATTTTTGTGGAAAATTATGATTACTTTGTAGTAGAATTGGCAGTATTATCAAGCATTTATGAATTGGAATTGGTTTTGGTAAAAATGGACTTTCTCTTAAGCCAAATGCCTTAGTAACCAACCTTTCAGTCTTCACCAGAATTACTTTATTTGGGTTTGATAAAAGATGGAGATGGGAAAGGAGACTTGCTTGTCATTATGTGGGCTGGTTCATGAACAGAAATATGGAAAATTTCATCCTGCATATTCTAATCCTTGGCTGGTAGAGGACTAGTTTTGTCACTAGGATTCTCTTAAATCTAGGTACCCTGTCTTCTGTGACCCTCACACCCACCCTGGGAACCCATATATTTTCCTTCCCTGTGGGCTCCATGCTTTAAATATTGTTTGCGCTAAGGGTATTATATCATTTTATATATATTTTTATTTATACTGCATAGAACTACATATAAAAGTTTCTAATCAGTGTAAAATGATCTGTATTGCTACAAAAAGACTGAACATTTGACTCGCTTTTGGAAGCCATATTATACATAAACATGCACATTCCATTTTTAAAAAATATTGAAAATAACTTGTTGGTTCTCCATTTTGACCTATAAGGAGTCTATTTTGGAGGCTCTTTCTCGTGGTCCTTTTAGCAAGCATTGATCTATTATGAAGCCAAAATAGGGTACATCTGACAGCAGACCCCTGTATGTGAACATGAATTGTTAACTTTTTTTTTAATATAATTAATTTTATTATCATTAATTTACAATTACATGTGTAATATTACGATTATTAAACTACCCCTTCATCAGGTCCCCCACACCAACCCCATTACAGTCACTGTCCATCAGCGTAGTGAGATGCTATAGAATCACTACTTGTCTTCTCTGAGTTGTACTGCCCTCCCCGTGCCCCCCCAACATTACAACTTTACATTACATTAATCGTAATGCCCCTTTTTCCCTCTTATCCCTTCCTTCCCGCCCATTTTCACCAGTCCCTTTCCCTTTGGTAACTATTAGTCCGTTCTTGGGTTCTGTGAGTCTGCTGCTGTTTTGTTCCTTCAGTTTTTTTCTTTGTTCTTATACTCCACATATGAGTGAAATCATTTGATACTTGTCTTTTTCGGCTTGGCTTATTTCACTGAGCATAATACCCTCTAGCTCCATCCATGTTGTTGCAAATGGTAGGATTTGTTTTCTTCTTATGGCTGAATAATATTCCATTGTGTATATGTACCACATCTTCTTTATCCATTCATCTACTGATGGACACTTAGGTTGCTTCCACCTCTTGGCTATTGTAAACAGTGCTGCAATAAACACAGGGGTGCATCTGTCCTTTTCAAATTGGGCTGCTGCATTCTTAGGGTAAATTCCTAGGAGTGGAATTCCTGGGTCAAATGGTATTTCTATTTTGAGTTTTTTGAGGAACCTCCATACTGCTTTCCACAATGGTTGAACTAATTTGCAGTCCCACCAGCAGTGTAGGAGGGTTCCCTTTTCTCCACATCCTCGCCAACATTTGTTGTTGTTTGTGTTTTGGATGTTGGCCATCCTCACTGGTGTGAGGTGATATCTCATTGTGGTTTTAATCTGCATTTCTCTGATGATTAGCGATGTGGAGCATCTTTTCATGTGCCTGTTGGCCATCTGAATTTCTTCTTTGGAGAAGTGTCTATTCATGTCCTCTGCCCATTTCTTAATTGGATTATTTGCTTTCTGTTTGTTAAGGTGCATGAGTTCTTTATATATTTTGGATGTCAACCCTTTATCAGATACGTTTTTTATGAATATATTCTCCCATACTGTAGGATGTCTTTTTGTTCTACTGATGGTGTCCTTTGCTGTACAGAAGCTTTTCAGCTTGATATAGTCCCACTTGTTCATTTTTGCTTTTGTTTCCCTTGCCCGGGGAGATATGTTCATGAAGAAGTTGCTCATGTTTATGTCCAAGAGATTTTTGCCTATGTTTTTTTCTAAGAGTTTTATGGTTTCATGACTTACATTCAGGTCTTTGATCCACCTTGAGTTTACCTTTGTGTATGGGGCTAGACAGTAGTCCAGTTTCATTCTCTTACATGTAGCTGTCCAGTTTTTCCAACACCAGCTGCTGAAGAGGCTGTCATCTCCCCATTGTATATCCAAGGCACTTTTATCAAATATTAATTGACTGTATATGTTTGGGTTAATGTTTGGATTTTCTATTCTGTTCCACTGGTCTGTGGGTCTGTTTTTGTGCCAATACCAAATTGTCTTGATTACTGTGGCTTTGTAGTAGAGCTTGAAGTCAGGGAGTGTAATTCCCCTGTTTTATTCCTCCTTCTCAGGATTGCTTTGGCTATTCGGGGTCTTTTGTGGTTCCATATGAATTTTAGAATTATTTGTTCCAGTTCATTGAAGAAAGCTGTTGGTAGTTTGATAGGGATTGCATTGAATCTGTAGATTGCTTTAGGTAGTATAGCCATTTTGACAATATTTATTCTTCCTAGCCAAGAGCATGGGATGCATTTCCATTTGTTAGTGTCCTCTTTAATTTCTCTTAGGAGTGTCTTGTAGTTTTCAGAGTACAGGTCTTTCACTTCCTTCGTTAGGTTTATTCCTAGGTATTTTATTCTTTTTGATGCAATTGTGAATGGAATTGTTTTTCTGATTTCTCTTTCTGTTAGTTCATCATTAGTGTATAGGAAAGCAACAGATTTCTGTGTGTTAATTTTGTATCCTGCAACTTCGCTGAATTCAGATATTAGTTCTAGTAGTTTTGGAATGGAATCTCTAGGGTTTTTTATGTACAGTATCATGTCATCTGCAAATAGTGACAATTTGACTTCTTCTTTACCAATCTGGATGCCTTGTATGTCTTTGTTTTGTCTGATTGCTGTGGCTAGGACCTCCAGTACTATGTTGAATAACAGTGGAGAGAGTGGGCATCCTTGTCTTGTTCCCGATCTTAGATGAAAAGCTTTCAGCGTCTCGCCATTAAGTATGATGTTAGCTGTGGGTTTGTCATATATAGCCTTTATGATGTTGAGGTACTTGCCGTCTATACCCATTTTGTTGAGAGTTTTAATCAGGAATGGATGCTGAATTTTGTCAAATGCTTTTTCAGCATCTATGGAGATGATCATGTGGTTTTTGTTCTTCTTTTTGTTGATGTGGTGGATGATGTTGATGGATTTTCGAATGTTGTACCATCCTTGCATCCCTGGGATGAATCCCAGTTGATCATGGTGTATGATCCTCTTGATGTATTTTTGAATTCGGTTTGCTAATATTTTGTTGAGTATTTTTGCATCTACGTTCATCAGGGATATTGGTCTGAAATTTTCTTTTTTGGTGAGGTCTTTGCCCGGTTTTGGTATTAGAGTGATGCTGGCTTCATAGAATGAGTTTGGAAGTATTCCCTCCTCTTCTATTTTTTGGAAAACTTTAAGGAGAATCGGTGTTATTTCTTCTGTATATGTCTGGTAGAATTCAGAGGTGAATCCATCAGGTCCGGGGGTTTTGTTCTTGGGTAGTTTTTTGATTACCGATTCAATTTCGTTGCTGGTGATTGGTCTGTTTAGTTTTTCTGTTTCTTGGTCAGTCTTGGAAGGTTGTATTTTTCTAAGAAGTTGTCCATTTCTTCTATGTTTTCCAGCTTGTTAGCATATAGATTCGCATAATATTCTCTTATGATTCTTTGTATTTCTGTGGGGTCCGTCGTGATTTTTCCTTTCTCATTTCTGATTGTGTTTATGTGTGTAGATTCTCTTTTTCTCTTAATGGGTCTGGCTAGGGGTTTATCTATTTTGTTTATTTTTTCAAAGAACCAGCTCTTGGTTTCATTGATTTTTTTCTATTGCTTTATTCTTCTCAATTTTATTTATTTCTTCTCTGATCTTTATTATGTCCCTCCTTCTGGTGACTTTGGGCCTCATTTGTTCTTCTTTTTCCAATTTCAGTAATTGTGTCTTTAGACTATTCATTTGGGAATGTTCTTCCTTCTTTAAATAGGCCTGGATTGCAATATACTTTCCTCTTAGAACTGCTTCCCAAGGTCCCACAGAGGTTGTGGCTTTGTGTTGCTGTCATTAGTCTACACATATTTTGATTTGCCTTGACTTGGCTCAACTACTGATTAATTAGGGAGAGTGTTGTTGTCTCCATG
>JAVSCE010022243.1:0-28545 GCA_032199065.1 Smutsia gigantea | reverse complement strand
CATAGAATGAGTTTGGAAGTATTCCCTCCTCTTCTATTTTTTGGAAAACTTTAAGGAGAATGGGTGTTATTTCTTCTCTATATGTCTGGTAGAATTCAGAGGTGAATCCATCAGGCCCAGGGGTTTTGTTCTTGGGTAGTTTTTTGATTACCGATTCAATTTCGTCACTGTTGATTGGTCTGTTTAGTTTTTCTGTTTCTTGCTTGGTCAGTCTTGGAAGGTTGTATTTTTCTAAGAAGTTGTCCATTTCTTCTATGTTTTCCAGCTTGTTAGCATATAGATTCTCATAATATTCTCTTATGATTCTTTGTATTTCTGTGGGGTCCGTCGTGATTTTTCCTTTCTCATTTCTGATTGTGTTTATGTGTGTAGATTCTCTTTTTCTCTTAATGAGTCTGGCTAGGGGTTTATCTATTTTGTTTATTTTTTCAAAGAACCAGCTCTTGGTTTTATTGATTTTTTCTATTGTTTTATTCTTCTCAATTTTATTTATTTCTTCTCTAATCTTTATTATGTCCCTCCTTCTGGTGACTTTGGGCCTCATTTGTTCTTCTTTTCCAATTTCAGTAATTGTGTCTTTAGACTATTCATTTGGGAATGTTCTTCTTTCTTTAAATAGGCCTGGATTGCAATATACTTTCCTCTTAGAACTGCCTTTGCTGCGTCCCACAGAAGTTGTGGCTTTGTGTTGTTGTTGTCATTAGTCTCCATATATTCTTTGATTTCTGTTTTGATTTGGTCGTTAACCCATTGATTAATTAGGAGAGTGTTGTTAAGTCTCCATGTATTTGTGAGCCTTTTTGATTTCTTTCTAAAATTTATTTCTAGTTTTATACCTTGGTGATCTGAGAAGTTGGTTGGTAGGATTTCAATATTTTTGAAATTACTGAGGTTCTTTTTGTGGCCTAGTATGTGGTCTATTCTGGAAAATGTTCCATGTGCACTTGAGAAGAATGTGTATCCTGTTGCTTTTGGGTGTAGAGTTCTGTAGATGTCTGTTAGGTCCATCTGTTCTAGTGTGTTGTTCAGTGCCTCTGTGTCTTTACTTATTTTCTGTCTGGTTGATCTGTCCTCTGGAGTGAGTGGTGTGTTGAAGTCTCCTAAGATGAATGCATTGCTGTCTATTTCCTCCTTTAATTCTGTTAGTATTTGTCTCACATATGCTGGCGCTCCTGTGTTGGGTGCATATATATTTATAATGGTTATATCTTCTTGTTGGACTGACCCCTTTATCATTATGTAATGTCCTTCTTTATCTTTTGCTACTTCTTCGTTTTGAAGTCTATTTTGTCTGATACAAGTACTGCAACACCTGCTTTTTTCTCTTTGTTGTTTGCATGAAATATCTTTTTCCATCCCTTCACTTTTAGTCTGTGTATATCTTTGGATTTGAGGTGAGTTTCTTGTAGGCAGCATATAGATGGGTCTTGCTTTTTTATCCATTCTGTTACTCTGTGTCTTTTGATTGGTGCATTCAGTCCATTTACATTTAGGGTGATTATTGATAGGTATGTACTTATTGCCATTGCTGGCTTTAGATTCGTGGTTACCAAGGGTTCAAGGGTTGCTTCTTTACTATCTAACAATCTAACTTAACTTTCTTGTTAAGTTATTGTAAACACAGTCTGATGTTTCTTTCTTTCTCTCCCTTCTTATTCCTCCTCCTCCATTCTTTCTAAAATAGGTGTTTTATTCTTTGCCTTTAGTTAGTATTTGGATGGTCTGCTTTCTTTGCTATGATTTTTTTTCTCTGGTGACATCTTTTTAGCCTTAGGTGTGCTTCCATCTAGAGCAGTCCATTTAAGATATCCTGTAGTGGTGGTTTATGAGACGCAAATTCTCTTAACTTTCGTTTATCTGGAAATTGTTTAATCCCTCCATCATATTTAAATGATAATCGTGCTGGATACAATATTCTTGGTTCGAGGCCCTTCTGTTTCATAACGTTAAATATATCATGCCATTCTCTTCTGGCCTGTAAGGTTTCTGTTGAGAAGTCTGATGATAGTCTGATGGGTTTTCCTTTGTAGGTGATCTTTTTTCTCTCTCTAGCTGCCTTTAATACCCTGTCTTTATCTTTGATCTTTGCCATCTTAATTATTATGTGTCTTGGTGTTGTCTTCCTTGGGTCCCTTGTGTTGGGAGATCTATGAGCTTCGGTGGACTGCGAGACTACTTCCTTCCCCAGCGAGGGAAAGTTTTCAGCAATTATTTCTTCAAAGACACTTTCTATCCCTTTTTCTCTCTCTTCTTCCTCTGGTACTCCTATAATGCGAATATTGTTCCGTTTGGATTGGTCACACAGTTCTCTTAATATTCTTTCATTCCTAGAAATCCTTTTATCTCTCTCTGCCTCAGCTGCTCTGTACTCCTGTTCTCTGTTTTCTATTCCATTAACAGTCTCTCGCATCTCATCCATTCTGCTGTTAAGCCCGTCGATCGCTTGTCTGATTTCTGTATTGTCTTTCCTCAGTTCCCTCACTTCCTCCCTCAGCTCTTGCACATTTCTCTGTAGGTCCATCAGCATGTTTATGACTTTTATTCTAAATTCTTTTTCAGGGAGGCTGTGCATTTCCATCCCTTCAGACTCCCTCTCTGGGGTTGTCTGGTTGATTTTGGTCTGAACCATATTCCTCTGTCTTTTCATGGCTGTATAATTTGGTCACTGATACTTGCCATGTATGTCAGCTGGGCTCTTTAAGACTTTAAAAAGAGAAGAAAAAAAAGGGAAAAAAAAAGAGAAAAAAAGAAAAAAAAGAAAAGAAAGAAAGAAAGAAAAAAAGAAAAAAAGAAAGAAAAGAAAAAACAAAAACAAAACAAAACAAAAACAAAAAAAATGCCCACCGGACGTAGATGCTGTGGGAATGCTCTAGGTGGCGCTATTGCCCCACTATTCCACAGCTGTGACTGTGCCGCTCCACAGCGCCCTTTCTCGCTCTGGCAGGGGTGGGAACGAATAGGAGGCTGTTGATCCCAGTGAGAAGGGTTAAGTATGGCTACGCTTCCTCAGTCGCCAGCTAAGGCGTCTGAAACTCCCCAGGACTCCCAGCCTGCTGGGCTGAGTGTGCTGGGGCGATCCGGCTCCTCCGCTGGGCTCCTGTCTCTTTAAGACCGCTGAAGGAAAGCGCGCGCTTTTTTTTTTCCTTCCCGGGAGCCGGCTGCAAGCCCCCTGGCGCGTTCCCCGCTCAGATCCTGCCCCTCTGTCTCTCCAATCTCCGCTGCACTGCGCAATGTGGGTCAGCGCTCCCCGCGCAGATCCCCGGGGCTGGCTACTTCGCGGGGTGCACTTCCACTCCCTCCCGGCTCTGAATCCTCTCCTCCCGCCGGTGCGCTGGGGTGGGGGAGGGCTCGGGTCCCGCCGGGTCGCGGCTCCGGATCTTACCCGCCTCTTGGGGTGCCGAGTCCTCTCGGGTGTAGCTGCACGCTGTGCGCTTTCCTGTGTGTTCTCGTCTCTCTTTTAGGAATAGATGTATTTTCGGTGTTTTCGTAGATAAATATAGTGTTGGGAGGAGATTTCTGCCGCCCTGCTCACACCGCCATCTTCCCGGAAGTTCCAACAGTTCATTCTTTTTTATTGCTTAGTATATTCTACTCTATGACTATACAATAATTTGTCTATTCATTCACTTCTTGATAGACAGTTAGGTTATTTCCAGTTTTTGGCTATTATAAATAAAGATGTTATGAACATTGATACACATGTATGGATATATGCTTTCATTTCTATTTAGTACCTATAACTGGAATGGCTGGGTTATTTAGTAGGTGAATGTTTAAATTTTAAGAAACTGCCAACTCTCTTCAAAGTGGTTCTACCATTTTTTCCATTCCCCTCAGCAGCATATGGGGGTTCCAATTATTCCACATCTTTGCCAATATTTGGTATGGTTATTCTTTGTAGACATTCCAATAGATGTGTAAAGTATTTTATTATAGTTTAAATCTGCACTTTCCTCATAACTAAGATGTGTCTTTTTCTAATCAGTCTGGCTAGAGATTTATCAGTTTTATGATGTTCTCAAAGAGCCAGTTCTTGGTTTCATTTATTTTCTCTGTTTTCTATTTCCTATTTTGTTGAGTTCCACTCAGATTTTGTTATTTCTTATATCTTGCTTCCTCTGGGTTTCATTTATTCTTTGTTATCTAGTTTACTAAGGTGAAAGCTGAGTCCACTGATTTGAGATCATTCTTTTTAATATAAGAGTTTGTTATAAATTTCCATCAAGTTTTAGCTGCATCTCATAATTTTGGTATGGTACATTTTCATTTATATTTAGGCCAAAATACTTTCTGATTTCCTTCTATGTCTGAAGTGTGTTAAGTTCCAAATATTTAGAGAATTTCTATGTATCCTTCTGTTATTGATTACTGATTTAACTCAGTTGTGGTCTGAGAACATATTTTGATAACAGTAATTCCTTGAAATGTATGAGATTCATTTTGTGATCCAGAATTTGGTCTATCATGCTGAATGTTCCATGTGCACTTGAAAAGAATATATTTTTCTGTTACTAGGTTGAATGGCCTATAAATGTCAATAAGCTGGTTGAATAGTGCTTTTTATATCCTTTTATATCCTTACTGATTTTCAATCTATTTTTATAACAGTTATTGAGAGAACAGTATTGAAATCTTTGGCTATTATTGTAGATTTGTCTATTTCTCTTGAAGTTCTATCAGTTTTCACTTCATATATTTTGTTGCTCTTTTTTATTAGGCGCATGAGCACTTAGGATTAATATATCTTCTTGATCAATTGCCCTTTTATGATTATGAAATAATGCTCTTTACTCCTGGTAATATTTTCTACTCTGAAATCTACTTCCATATTAATATAGCCACCCCCAGCTTTCTTTTGATTCGTTTCATTTTATTTTTAACCCATTTGCATCTTTGTATTTAAAGTGGGTTTCTTATAGGCAGACTGTATGTAATTGAATCTTGTTTTTTCAAATCTCACCTGATAATCTCTGCCTTTTAACTGAATTATATAGACCATTTATAGCTTTAGCCTTTTTATTGAAATATTGGATATAAATCTACCATCTGTTTTGTTTTCTATTTCTCCAAGCTGTTCTTTGTTCCCTTATTCATATTTTTATGCCTTTTTAAAAATTAATCGGGTATGTTTTTATGTTTCCCTTCATCTCCTTTGTTGACCTGTTAGCTGTAAGTCTTTGTTGTGTTATATTAGTAGTTGCTTTAGAGTTTATAGTATACATCTTTAACTTACTACATTCTACCTTCAAAAGGAGTACTACTATACATATAGTATAAGAACCCTAACATATACTTCCATTTCTCCCCTCCAAGCTTTTGTGCTACTTTGGTCGTACATTGAACTTCTACACCATACCTCACAATGCATTATTATTACATTTTACTTGAAACAGTCAATGATCTCTTCAAGATGTTTAAATAATAAAAGTTATTGATTTCTACCTTTTACCAGAGGTTTCTCTCAGGTCATCTCTTGTTATTCAGTTGCTCTTTCTCTATGCTGTTCTGAGCTGTTTTTACTGCTTTGCCCCAAGCTTGCATATAAAACCTTCCATTAATTCCCCCAGAGACATTCAGTGCAGTAAAGGAGTGTGGGGTGCTTGGGAGTGGTGAGAAACATGTGTAAATCTAACAAAAGAGAAGAAAAATTAAAGCTAGGTATCAAATATACCTATTCCTAGGGTCCATCTGTGATATAATGAATTATAAGAAATATATATTTGGTCATCATCCACAATTCCTGAAAATGCTTCAATGGAGAGTTTTTTGGATCCCACCCAAGAGTAGGGACTAGTTAACTGGGGGACCAACTGTGTTATCAAAGGGTGGCGCTCTCAGCCCCAACCTCCAACCCCTGAGAGTCCAGAGGGCAGGGGGGCTAGAGGTTGAATCATCCAATGGCCAATGACTTAGTCAATCATGACTATGCAAGGAAGCCCTCACAAAAACCTAATGGGAAAAGTATTTTGCTCTTTCTCTCTCACTCCCTTTTTTGCATCCTGCCATTACTTGCCTTGCTTGCCCAGAGCCCCTTTGGGAAGAAAGTCTGCCCAACCTCAAAAGGGCTGTCCCACGTTCTGCATATTCTTGCCTTCCCTTTTCTCCATTATGTGTTTGGACCAGTGCTGGACATTTGTCCCAAGGCCAGCTATGAACCAATCAAACCATCTTACTCCAGAATTTAAATAAGAGTCAGCATCTAGTCAGTAGTGATGAGAATTTGAGTGGAAATGTCTAGTTGAAGATAGAGTAGGTTCCATATACAATATCCCAGGCATGTTGAAGTTATAGGGAGCAGAAGCCATGAGGTAGCAGAGGAAACAGGCTAGTAGGAGAGGAGTACAAAGCAAGAACTGTGTGTACCCTGGAAAAGAGATGAGAGATTCCATTCTTAATATCACTGACCCAAGTTGCAGTCTCAGCTGTGCTCTGTGATGTCCCCTCCATGTGATGAAGTCTGTGATTTTCTCATCCAAACTCTACTCTTCTTGATTTTTTTTCAGTGTGGTAAGGTGCTCACCAAAAAGACAACATCTCTCTTTACAGTAGGAATAGCCTTAGTCTAAGTCCTGGCCAAAGAGATGTAAGTAGAAGTTGTTGGGTAGAACTTTCTACAAAGCACTTTCAAAGGGGGAAAGCAGCTGGGATGTACTCTTTGCTCCCCACCCACCCACTACCACCTTCCTTATAACTGCCACCTGGAGTGCAGAGTTGATTGATTGCTAACGCCCCAGTTTAAGGATGGATGTCTTGGCTAAGGATGGAGGGGCAGAAAGATGGAAGGGGTCTGAGTCCCTGATGACATCAAGCCACCAAACTCACCTGAGATTGCTTACCTCTCAATGCTATTAATGAGGAAAAATAAAAAACACAACTCTTCACACCAACTTTGCTCCATTGAGAGCTAGAGGCAGATGGCAGTGCAGGGCCCTCACAGAGCCAAACTCACTCAGCAAATCTTACATGCTAAGCATATGTTGGCAGTCCATGAGCTGAGCATGGGCTCTCTCTCACTGTGGTCATTGCCTTCCAGGGCCTATGTCCACATGAGAGGTGGAAGAGCAGGTGCTCACCACCTAGAACAAGAACAGAGCTACTTTGTCAGAGGCTACTTAACAGCATCAAAGTGGCCATGTGGGGCTCCCCTCTTTGGGGTCTCCAGGTGGTTGTGTGAAGAATCCCTTCTTGGGGCCTCAAGCTGGCATCCATGCTTATGGGCAGTGGCACCATTATGCATGAGTTTTTTAAATGCATCTGGGAATAGTTTCCTATAATGGTCATCAGGCCTTCCTTCACTGGTTTATAGGAGGAAGGATGGATGGGGTGGAATTCACAAAAGTAGAAACTGACATGATGATCTGGTATTGGAATGCTAGCAATGTGAGAAGTCTACAGTTAATGATAGAGAAGAAACTTTTGAAGATGGTGAGAAAAAGGTCAGTGAATAAAAGAGCCTCCTTGACTCAAATCCTGAGAACATATGGCATTCTTTTTAACCCTTTATAACTGAAAACTTGTGCATCTTCAGACTTAATGGCTGCTGGGTCCAATGGCTTACATGGTTAAGTAAGTTCATATAGGTACCTCAGAGATGGGGCAAAATTGTAATAGCAACCATCTGAAATAGAGAAAGGACATGAAAATAACAAGGACACAATCCCACCAAAGATCAGATGATGAGGACTTTCTACTACAGGACTTGAAAGACCTTGTGGGCCATAAAATGCTAAATAAACAAGCCTTATTTTTCATTAAGTGATCAGCCATGTTTGAGATTTAGCATGGAGTATAGTTAGAATTATTAATAGCTGTTCATCCTTTTTGATAAAACCCTGAAGTTTTGCATTAATACACCTTGAATATGCAATATTAAACTTTGAAACAATCTTTTCATAATAAAATAGTAAAAATTTTTAAAACAAATTTGCTGGAAAAAAATTGGCAGTAACTAATAGGGTTGAAAATATGCGGCCCTAAAACAGCACATTCCCTCATAAGCATATGTCCTAGAGCAGGGGTCAGCAAGCTTTTTCTGAAAAGGGCCAGATAGCAAATCCTGTCAACCTTGCAGGCCATGTGGTCTCTTTTCCAAGTATTCAACTCTGCATTCATAGTGTTAAAATAGCCATAGACAATATCTAAACAAATGGCATGGCTATATTCCAACAAAACTTTGTAAGAACAAATGATGAGCCATATTTAGCCCAAGGGTCATAGTTTGTCAAGTCCTGCTGGAGAAACTCATGCAGAAGTGTACAAGAATATTATTGCAGTGTTGTTTGTAATAGCCCCAACTGGAAACAACCCAAACCCAAATGTACATCAATGAGGAAACTCAATAACTAAATTGTGGTGTGTGTATCAATGGAGTATCAAAGAGCAAATCCAATTCTCTCTGTAGACATGTAACAACATTCTTTTAAGATTCATGAATGAATCTTAAAAACAAAATATTGAGCAAAACTGGCCAGACACAAAGGAGTACATCGTGTAAATGACATTTGATTTGGTAAAGCTGAACTACAGGGTCTGCAGGAGAGCTGTCAAATAAAGCAGACAAGTGATTAAAATGAAAGTCAGAAGGAGAGAAGCAGTGGTGACCGGGAACAGGTTCAGAGTGGGCGGTGGGTGCTTGCAACATCCTAATTCTCGACTAAGGGGATACACAGATATTCACTATTTAATATTTTACAGAAACTGAACATTTAGGTTTTTATACAAATTCAAATTTATGAGTTGTGTATCTTGGAATTTTGTAAGAAAAATGTGGGCTTTTTAGTACTTTCCATCAGTAAAGTGCTACACACATGACAGATGTTAAGAATATGATGTCTAGGTCTCTCTGGGATGAAAGGTGCCACTTACGGTTTTTATGTTCTGTGTAAGAGCAGGCGCCTGATGCCCTGTGTGCTGGGAGCTTGGGAGTTGTATGAACCAACCAGGAGCACATGAGCTCTGTATGCATGTACTTTCACATGCATGTAACATAATTTCTTAGTAATTCAGATGCCTTTTATTTTGTATTCTGCAAAATACTAATGTGCAAATCCTGGAGAAATTGTCTGCCATGTTCCTGTAAGTGAAATCAGACATCGACTCCATAGTACTGTGGAGTAGTTGGGGTCTGCAGCTGTCTTCCCTCTTTTACTCTGAAAAATATTATGAAATTGAGAAGTGCTATCTTTGATAGTGTCTCCTGGGAGCAGAGCACGTGATGAACAGACTTCCACCGTGGAAGAGATGGGTGAGGAGGTTAAGTAAATTTTCTTTGTGTAGTTCCCATTAAACTTAAATCAGAGTTACAGAAAGAAATTTCCTCCAGGCAGCTGCGAATACAGGTATTGGTTTGACTTTAATAAAAGTCATAACTGATCTCTCTCAGGTCTCTCGTGGAATGAGCTCAGCAGAATTCAGGCACGTCCTTGAGAGGGAAAGCGCCCACTTAAACATCACATTATCCTAATAATCCCATTCCAGAGCTGCCGTCCCATTATTTTAAAGGTCTTCATTTGCAAATTGTGGTATTTGAAAGTTTTCTTTTAACATTATTGCAGAATGCGGGTGGATCTTTCTGAGGGCCCTTCTGAGGGCCCCACACCTATTTACATGCTCCCTCCCCTTCTAGTCCAGTATAGGATGGCATTGTGGATAGTCCAGGGCCCCTGAACCTTTGCATTGTTTCCTTGATTAAACCACCTATTTAAAGTGATACTTACTTTGGAGGTAAGACTGATTTTAATGAGAATTGTTAAGAAAGAAAAAAAAATCTGATTGCTAAGAACAGCCCTGGTCAGGATGGAAACACATTGTTGCAAAACATAAGTAACATTGTTGAAAAAGACAAAATCTCATGCATTCAGCAGTTAGCCAATAAATCTTTTCAGGGCAACTACTATGTGTCAGGTGTTATTCTAGTCACTGGAATAAAGCAGGTATCAAGGTAGACAATGTATTTATTTACAATCTAGTAGGGAGACACATAGTGAACAAATGAAGAATTAGATGATTTCAGATAATAAGATACAAAAAAATGAGACTGGGTAATAGACAAGGTGATGATTTGGGATGGGGGCACAAGTGTAGGCAGGGTGGCCCCTTCAGAAGGTATCATGTGAATTGACAACTACGAGAAGGAGGCACTCATACGAATATTTCAAGGAAAGGGGGTTCTAGGGAGAGGGTATAGCAAGTGCAAATACTTAAGGGCAGACAGTGAGAAATTCAGAGCTGCCGGAATGGGAGTGTCCTGAAACGGGAAAGAGGGGTAAGAGCTGTGTCCAGAAGGGTGGGAGGGACCAGGTCCTGCACAGCTTTCTGGGCCATAATAAGGTTTTAGATTGTTTTGTACCTGCAAAATCTCTTTGCTCTTTTAATATGTAATTAAGTATTTCTTAGGATAATGCCTGGCTGTCTTTCTGGGATGCAGAGGTACTTGGGTTGGGGGCTGGGGGAGGGAAAATGTAAAGTGGCTCTGGCTCCTGGCTTTGCCACTTCACTCTGCACAAGTAAGTTTCCCCAGCCTCATCTGTAAAACGGAGACGCCTGCACCCACTCAGGCCATGGTATGAAATGTTGGTGAAAATGCCCCACCCGGTGTCCAGACTCAGGAGACACTTGATAATTTTCAGTAGAATCTTAATCCAAACAACCCTGAGGCCTGCTGAGTAAAAATTTCCATAAAAATTCATTGTTGAAAATGATCATCAAGAAAAATCTGAAAATATTAGCAGATCTTGGGCGGGCACCTGTTTGGTCCAGGCTCTGCTGCTTACTAACCAAATGGTCTCACGAAATTGACCTTCAGTTTCCAAATCTGGAAAACTGGAATAATCATCACCATGATTCGGGCCTTGCCCTCCTCACGGAGCTCTGAGGGCCTCCAGGGCAGTGCTTGTGTGTGAACTTTGCCTGAGTGAAGCTGGCCTGCTGGGCTCCTTTGCCAGCCCTTCGTTCTTCATCCCAGGAAATGGAGAGAAACTGCCAAGACCTCTGAATACGTGCGCATCCCTGTGGTAAGTTGGAGGAGGGCTCAGGCTGTCCCCTTCAGGACTTTCCTCAGGCATCTCTTCTACTGAGACTTAACAATTCATTTATAAATTTTCTTAGGATGCTCTGTAATCTATACCCTACCAGATTTAGGATGACTTTAGTCTAATTTTTGTTCAAATGTGCCCTCTTCTTTGAGAGGGTAAGCGTACCCTCCCTAATGCAGAAGCTACCTGCCCCCACCTCCTTTCTTCATTCCTCCTTCCCTCCCCTTTCTTCTTTTTGCTGAAGAAGGGCCAACAGACTGACTCTGCACCCCCAGGAATCTCATCAGAATTACATAATAAGCCGGGTCAACCCAGCCTGCAAAGCAGGCGCTTGTCAGTGCTGCAGAGGGCCAGCCTCTCTGATTAGAAGGTGTCCTCTAGGTTCAGGATTGCATTAGAAGCTTTGGCCTCGCCTCACCTCTGCCATTTGCCTAGGCAAAGGGATGAGGATAAGAGAGGCATGGCTAAGTCCAGGTGGGAATGAGGGGCTGCTGGGAGAGAACAGAGCGAGCTCAGCCTTGAACAGAAGGAGTGGAAAGGAGGTCCTGCTGACGAAGCAAGTTGGGGAGAGTCAGAAACGCTCCAACATGACATCAACAGACAAATATATTTCTGTCCAAAGGGACAAACACAGTTGGGCCATATGAGCACTTGGGTTAAATGTGGGAGAAGGAGAAGATGTAAATATAGAATCAGCCGATCTGGGTTTTTGGTTTTGTTTTCTTTTGTTTTTCAGTTCTTGCTGGCTTGGGTACCAAGTCTGTTTCTAAAAGTTCTGGTAATGAAGATGAGAGGGGAGGCAGGAGGCAGGACTGTGGAGCGGGACAGGGGTCTCTCTACCAGGGAAGCCTGATAACACACATTCTCCTATTTGGTAGATCAGTTCTGTGAAGCACAATAGACTTGCTCATTATTCTCATTTATAGGTAAGAAAACTGTATCCAAAGGGATTAAGGACTTGTCTTTTGGGACTCAGTTTATAAAGGCAGTGACTCTACTTAACTCGAGGGGCTGTAGGCCTGAGCAGGCAGCAGGCCAGGACACCCCAAGAGGTCCTCTCATTCATCCTCAACACCAAGCCCACCTTCTCTACCAGCTCTCTGCACCCCAGAGGGAAGACTGAGAGTCCAGATCCCAAGGAATGGTGCTGACTGCTCCTTAACTGATGGGAGAAAGAACAGACCCGTAGCTCTCTGCTACTTCCAGGAACAACCTGTACTCATAGGAAAGGCGTTTGTTCAGGTCTGCAAATCCTTTTAAGAACTTGAGTCCCTATCTATGCCGAAAAGCCCTGCCTCAAAGCTTCTACCTGATGATAATTACTAGTCAATTGCTCTTTTGTGAAGCCCTTGGGCCCAACAGAGCCCCTTGCCAGGGTGGTGCCGGCCCGACTCTGCCCTGCCCTCCTCTCCAGCACCTCCTGTTAGGAATGGGAAACCAAGCAGCTGGGCTCCAGGAGACACCATCAGCAGGCCCCGGTCTGGTCTGTGGCCTGCACTGGTTTGCCATATAAATACAGGTGTGCCAGTTGGGACATACTTAACTAAAAATTATGTGTTGTTTATCTGAAATTAAAATTAAAATTCAGCTGGGCATCCTTTATTTTAATTTGCAGCCCTCCATGCCACCCACCCACCCCTTTCCCATGAACCCTGCTGCCTGGCCCCTTCAAATCACACATGATCGCTTGGGGAAGACTGCCTTTTCTCTGCTGTGGGTTCCAGACAGAATATATAGGGGTTAGGTGGGCACAAATATAGGTCGATGCCCGCTCTTTGCCAGGCTCCTCTGGATACTGTACATATCCTAACTCATTTTAATCCCCACCACAACCCTCAAGGGAAGGTATTCTTAGCCCATTTCACAGTTGAGGAAGTGGAGTGTCAGAGATTTTTCTTAATTTCTCCCATCCAAGTACTCACCAGGCGTGACCCTGCTTAGCTTCCGAGATCAGATGAGATCAGGCGCATTCAGAGTGGTAGGGCAGTAGACTCTAACCTTCTCATGCTTACTCTAGCTGTAAGTGGCCAGACTGAGATTGAGTCCACATCTATGGAGTCTAGAGAGGATGGCCCTGAGACGTTACCCCTATCAGCCTCTGTTTCCTCTGTGCAATGGGAGGTGGTCATAATGACACCTACCTCACACAGAGGATTAAATGGGATGCTGACATGATCACCTGAGGGCCTGGTGCACTGTAGGACTCAGTACTTGAGGATGGTGTTGGGGCTCATTTACATCTTCCACCTTTGGTAGAGCCAAGGCTGTCCAGTTCCCACAGCAAAGCCATTGTGGCCCAGAAGTCTCCATTTGGCAGAAGCCACAGTCTTAGGGATGTGACTGAAGTCCAGGAAGATTCACAGGCCTGCCTTAGCTTGTGGGGCCCCAGGTCCTTCATCTCTAAGCATCTGCTTTGTGGTCTATAAAATGAGGGATAATTGTGCTCAAACCTCCAGTGTGTGGAGTGATGAGTTAATAATACAAAGGGGCCTCTGAAGGCCCAAACCCATGGTCAGTCCAAGCTGTGCATGAACGTTCACATCACCACCTGGGCATTCCCTTCACTACCAGTGGAGAGCCTCATTGGAGTTTCTGGACAGTGAGACCTGGTCCTGAGGGAAGGACCATGCTCCTCAGTTTCCCATCCAGGTGGTATTAGGTACTACCAACCCGAATGTGGCTCTCCTCCCACCTCTGCTATGATCTATTGCCTGACTGGACTTCCCTCCAGAACCTGCATGTGGCTCTTCCCAGGTAAGTCATGGCCCCTGTCCAATGGATGAGTCAAGTCTAGGTCCCAAAACCCTTGTCAGCACATCAGCCTGGATCATGCTAGCTGGGGTTCCGAGATAACACAGGTGAGCAATTGGAAAGAGTTCCAGGAACCAGTGTTCTAAATGTCTTCCTCAGCCTTCTTTAGAAACCCGTGATATGTGTGGTTTGTGAAGAGGGTTGAAAACAATTCTGTTCCTGAGATGCATTTCTCAGAGGGCTTCCAATTCTTCCAGTAACTACAGTAACTGAGCATCTGGTTGCTGAAGACATGACAGGGGGCAGGAGAGGTAAAGGTAGAGGGCCTCCCAGGTCTCCCCTGAATGATTAGCAGGTTAAATTACAAATGGCATGGAACTAGGTATACAGGTAGGTAGGTAGATAGGTGTTTTCTTAGCACAGGTGCCTAGAGGAAGCTTAAGCTCTAGAGTGCTGTGACCACGGCTATCTTGGTCACTGTTATATCTCTTGAACCTAGATCAGTGTCTTGTATGAAGGAGATTCTCAGTAAATATTTGATGATGGATGGGTAGATGGATGGATGGATAACGTCCAACATTCAGGTGCACGGCAAGAGTTTAGTACAAAAAGAGCCAGGATGGCACTCCAAAGGAAATCAAGAGCAGCAGTTCCGGGGCAGACGTGGGCCGTGCACTGGAGTCCCCTGGGCAGGCCTGGCGGGGAAGGATGTAGGTGGAGGGATTTGGGCCTGGCATCAAAGCCATAACCAAGATACCCTGTTTGTCTGAGCTTCCAAGCGCTCAGATAACATCTAGGCACATTTTCCATTGTCACCAATTTTGGAAGGCTAACAACCTCGGTGCATTCTTCATTCCTTTCTCCGTCACATTACATCCAATGTGTAAAAACCCTTTTGACTCTACCTTAAAAGTACATCCTCAATGCAATAACTTTTCTGTAGTTTCCATCTTGATTCAAGCCACAGTGTCTCTCAACTAGACAGTCAATAGCTCCTGTCTTCCTGTTTCTCTCCTTGTCCCTGACACCTACTTCCCATACTGGCAGCCCCAGTGATTCCTTTAAAAAGTGAGGTCAGATCACATCACTCTTCTGCTCAGAATCTTTCAATGCTTCCCACTCCCAGACCATTCAGAGTTTTAATGAAACAAGTCTTTGCAGGGGCCTTCAGGGGCCCCCATGTCTGGACCCCATTCTCTTGCTCAAGTCCTCCTTCCTCACTGCTTTTTGCTGCTCTGGACTGCTCAGTATTCCTCAGACGTGCTGGTGTATGTCTCACCCCAGGGATCTGCGCTTGCCCTGCCTTCTGCCCAGCCATTTCTAGATGGCCTGACCCAGCTCTGGGGTCAGCTGGGGATGGGTATTATACTTGATGTTTCTGACCTCCCACAGTGAAATTCCTCTTTCCAGCCTACTGGTCTCTTGGACCCCAAGCTGGCTCTTTACCCGGCCAGGCCTGCCTTGGGCATGCTCAGGTCCTTGCCAGGAAAAAAAGCCAGTAGCCATCAGTGACTCGAGACCTGGAGGAAGGAATTAGAGAACAGTTTATGTATGGTTATGTACGTTGTACACTGCACAAGGGCACAAGTCACAGTGGCCAGTAGGGGCAGGAATCCAGCCTGAGGGCTACTTGCCAAGTTTGCCAAGTGGAGCACCCACCTGCGGGGCTGCATCCTCCCAGAGGAAGCAGTGACCTCCTTGGGGAGCTGACTCAGCTAAAGGGGCTCGCTGGGTGGGAGGCAGAGGACATCGGGTGGGAGGCCCAGAAGGCACAGACCATGCCTGAGTCCTGATCCTGGAACTAGCGGGTGCTGGGTGGGCCTAGCACTGGGAAACCACCAAGAGGCAGATGCTATCTGCTAGGAGGGTGGTGCAGAAGACCTGCCACTCTCAGCCTCTAACTATATACTGTGAATTCCCACTAGACTGGGGATAGAGGCAGCCTGAAACGTGCTCAAACTTAGTGAAAGGCTAGGAAGACTATAGACCTTTCTGCAGAAAAGGACACACAGCCTTAATGTTATACACACAACTTCCAGGGACCCACCCCACCCCCTATCTGTGGCTATTAAGTACCCAGGGTAATCCAGGGTGTCTCTAAGAGTCCTCCCAGCTCAGATGCAAAATCTAAGCAGCATCTAAACACTCCAAGCAAGCACCTGCTGGGTGGCAGCTGCCTCCATAGCCACAGCAGCTGTGCGGGGAGTGGAGCTGCAGGGACTGACAGAGGGTTTAGAAAAACACATGGGAGGGCCGCTCCGCAGGACTGGGCCCTGCTTGACCCCAATGGCCAGGGACCTCATAGGGAAGTTCTTCCCCTCCCTACCTCCCAACCCCAGAAAGGCTGTTCCATCTCTCTTGGCAGAGCCCTGGCTGCCTCCTCGTCAGCACAGACAGGCCCCATCACCAAAGGGCCAAGACAATTAATTACCCACCATCATGGCGCCGTTTAGCCTTCAATTTTCCTGACTACCGCAAGGATTAACTCAATCTGTGAGACTTCACTGGGCCGTTTAAGGGAGCATCATAACTCTTTCTGTTCCCCAGAAATTGTAACCCGGACTCGGTTTTGTAATGCTAATTGCCTTATCTTCATAAATTCTACAGTCTTACATAATTTACCCTCATTGTAGCAGGATTTCCCAAGAATAAAAAAGCAGGTGCCGTCAATGGTAATTTGAATAAGAAAAGACATGTTAAGTGGTTCTTCTCTCACTAGTAATAGAAATTAATTAGCTTTGAGCGGCTTTGGAGGTTTTTGCATTTTTTGCTGTAACCCGTTATGTTTTCTAATTGTATGGAAAGAAGGTTTGATTTGATCACATTATTTGGTGACGGAGAGGCCTCTGTTTGGAGTCAAAGGTACAGGAAAGGTGGCAGCCAGAAGTGTGGGAAGTCACGGGAGACGTGCAGAGAGTGTGGGCTTTGCCACCAGATCAACATGAGTTCTGAGCCAGGGTGAGTCACTTGCTGGCTCTGTGACCCTGGGTAAATCACTTCCCCTCTTTACACTTCAGCTTTCTCATCTATAAGACAGGGGTCACCAACTCGCAATGGAAGGGAGGGACAGAGCGGAGCAGTTGGGAGCATTAGCTCTGGAGCTGGACATACTCAGCTTTGGAGTCTGGATCCCCCACTTATATTTTCTGACTTTTCCAGTTAGTGACTTTAGTTCAAGAAACATAAAATGCCACTTCAACTGGCATAAGCATTACAAAAATGTATTACCTCCCAGGAGAACACTAGAGCTGCAGGGGATGTACAACTGATGGATCAACGTCATCAAATATCTGTGTCTGCTTTCTCTCATTCCTCTGCTTTATCCACATTCTTCATCCTAATGTCAGACCCCCTCCCCTGGCAAGGAATACAACTTTCCTGGTTCACATCCAGTAGAAGAAGGAGGGAGCCTCTCCCCCTCTTATGGGATATAAATCCTGTTGAGCCTGACTGGGCCAACTACTTCACCTGTCCATCCTGGAGCAGTGACTGACTCCAGGACAAAGCCTCCCATGGACTGTTAGACTAACCGAAATCTATGTCCACAGAGCTAGGAAGGGGTCTGCTTCCCTTAAACCATGTGTACACTACCTAGGGTAGACACACACTGTAGCAGTAACTACAGGACTTTGACAAGTGACCTATATGTCAGCTTGGTTTCCTTGTCTGTAAAATGGGAACAATCAAAGCACCACCTCCTAAGGTTCTAAGGATTTCCCAATACAGATCTAAAGCCCAGTAAGCCCTGCATACATTCTAGTTTCTTCTTCCTGCCTTCTTTTCTCTTTCCTTGAAATCCTTTCCTTGGTTTCCTTTAAAGTAGGTTATTCAAAGCAACTGTCTGGGCTTTGGAAAGTCTACATGCAAAGGAGAAGGGCAGGAGAAATAGTTTCCTTGAAAATATTCTCCAGAGTTAGCACTTTTTCAACCACAAGAAAACTCTAATTAAGGGAATTTGTTACCAAACAGAATCAAGGGGCTGTAACTATAATGAAAAGAAACATTATGAAAGTGGACATGAGACAGTGGAGAAGGTAGTTAAAGGTTGATCTGTTGTTATACTTGCTTACACCAATCAATGTTGCACTCCCTGACCTAGCTCACTCCCCTTGGAAGTTCCCACTGAGTCCTGGCTCCAAATCATGGCAAGCCAGGTGGCAAACAGGTCCCTTAGCTAAGGAAAAGACTTGGAATCTCTTCCTCCATTGATCGGAGTCATAGAGACAGGAGCTGAAGGGTGACTCTCCAATCCACCATTTGAAGCCCCTCATTAACCAGCTTTAAAAACCTGAAGTCCAGAGATTACCCGACTGGATTAAAATGCAAGGATTTTCTGTCCACAGTGCATTTTAAAGACCCATATAAGTTGAAAGGAAAAGGACGTGAAAAGATATACCAGGCTCTTTCTTATGTAAACAGTCAGCATATGAAATCTGCTGTGGCTGTATTAATATCAGACAATTTAGACACTTCAAGATAGGAATATTCTAAGAGATAAAAGGAGATGTTTCATAATGATAAAAGGGTTAATTCATTAGAAAGATGTGAGTATCCCAAATGTGTATGCATCCATTAATGGATCCTCTGAAGAAATGAAGCAAATATTAGCTAGCATAGTTACTCTCAGTAATTAACAGAACAACTAGACAAAAAAAAAAACTCAGCAAAGAGAAAATTTGAGCAACAGTATCCATCAACTTTAACTAATTCACATTTATAGAATGCTATACCCAACACCTGCAGAATGTACATTCTTTTCAAGTGTACATGGAATATGCTGGGCGACAAAATACGTTCCAATAAATTTCAAAAGATTGAAAATATATAGTGTGTTCTCTGACAACAGTAGACTTAAATAAGAAATCAGTAACACTAAGATGTTTGGATATGCTCCAAATAATTGAAAATTAAACAATGCACTTTTAAATAACCAATGCTTCAAAGAAGAAATCACAAAGGAAACTATAAAATAGGTTGAGCTGTATGATATAAAATACACATATCAAAACCCATGAAATGTAGTCAAAGCAGCACCCAGAGTGAAATTTATGTGTGTGCACATGTGTATTTCAATTATTATATTGGAGAAGAAAGATTTTTAAATAAATGATCTAAGTTTCTGCCTCAACAAACTAGGAAAAGAAAATTAAATAAAAGTAAATGGAAGGAAATTAAAAAGATAAGAGTGGAAATAAGTGAAATAGCAAGAAGCAAAGAAGTAAGAAAATTAACAAATTAAAGTTAATCCTTTGGAAAGATTGCTAAAATGGAAAGAAAACCCTAGCAAGACTGATCAGAAAAAGAAATCCAAAGGATGCAATACCAGGAATAAAAGAGTTATCACTACAAATGCTATAGATGCTAAAAGAAAAACAAAAACTATTTGCCAATAAATTCGACAACTTAGATAAAATGAACAAATTCGTTAAACACATACACAAACAAAACTTATCAAAATTGACATAAAAAGAAATAGATAATTGGAATTGGTCTTGTTTATTAAATAATTTGAATTTATGATAAAAACCTGGCCATAAAGAAAACCGTATACCCAGATGATTTCCCTGGTGAGTTCTATTAAACATTTAAGGAATAAATAACATCAGTCTTACACAAATTCTTTCAGAAAATAGAGGATGGAACAATCCCCAGCTCATTTTATAAAGCCAGCATAACTCTGATACCAAAACCAGAAAATGATATTCCAAGAAAGCCACATACCAATATTTTTCATGAAGACGGGTGCAAAAATCCTGAAAAAAATTTAATAAATTGAATCTAGAAATATACAAACAGGATACTGCATTATAGGACAGGAATGCTAAGTTGATTTAACATTTGAAAACCCATGTAATTCACCACATTCCAAAAATAAAGGGGAAAAACAATCTTAATAGATGCAGAAGAATCATTTGAGAAATCCAGCACCCAGTGAGCTCACAGAAAACTTCCTCAGTCTGATAAAGGGCATCGTAAACAAGAGCAATGGTAGCAACAGCAAAAACCCACAATGAGCACCACACTGGGGTAAACACCGAACAGTTGCTGACTCATACTAGAAATAAGGCAAGGATGTCTGCTCCACTTCTTTGCAATTTTGTATTGGAGGTTCTAGCCAATTCAGGTGAGAGGAACAAGAAATAAGTACTGGAAAGAAGAAGGAGCTGTCTTTATTCTCCAGGGATATGACTATTTATGTAGAAACTCTGAGAAATAAAAATGTTAAAACTATTCAAACTAATACATTAATTTAGCAAGATCACTAGTATACAAGGTGAATGTACACAAATCAATTGTATTTCTATATACCAACATCAAACAGAAAATTTCACTTATAATAGCCTAGACCCACCAGATATTTAGGAATAAATTTAGCAAGGGTATATGAGCTATTTACATTGAAAACATAAAAGAATAAATGGAAGAGATTGAAGAAGACTTATGTAAATGAAGAAATATACCGTGTTTATAGATGGGATCCTCAATATTGTGAAGATATCTACTCTCCCCCAAATATCTATAAATACAATGAAATCCCAACCATAAATCCAATAGGCCATTTTTTAAAAATGAAATTGACAAGTGATTCTAAATATATATGAAAATGAAAAGGATCTAGAATAGCCAAAACAATCTTGAAATAAAGAACACAGTTGGAGGACTTTACCTGATTTCAAGACATAAAAAGCTTATAAAGCTACAGTAATCAAGATTACGTAGTATGGAGATAAAGACAGTCAGGTCAATGGAATAGAATAGTGAGTCCAGAAATGGATCCATATATACAATTATTTGAATTGTAACAAAAACACCAAATAATTCAATATGGAAATAAAAGTCTTCTCAAAATATGGTACTAGAAACAAATGGAAAAACATATGAAAAAACTAACTTCGACTCCTATCATATACCATACACAAAAATTAATTTGAATGGATAATAGACCTAAATGTAAGAGCTAAAACACTGAAGTGTCTAGAAGAAAACTTAAAAGATAGTCTTTGTAACATTGGAGTACACAAACATTTTTTAGCATATAAACAGAACTAATCATTAAACATTGTAAGATAGGCTTCATCAAAACTTCAGATTTGGGCTCTGCCATAACTAAAATGAAAATAAGCCACAGGCTGGGAGAAAGCATTCTCAATGCAGGTGTCTATCAGCTAGATAGGGAAGTCCTAGAGATCAATAATAAAAGGGCAAATCACTCATAAAAATAGGCAAAATGCTTGGATGTACACCTCACATAAGAATATATATGAATGAGTGAAGCACATGAAAAGTTGCTCATTATCATTAGTCACTAGGGAAACACATTAAAGCCACACTTGATGTCACTGTACACCGATTAAATGGCTAGAATTAAAAAGGTAGAAAGTGTTGACAAGGATGTGAAGCCACTGGAACTCTCCACATTGCTGATGTGGAGTGTAAAATGGAGAGCTGCTTGGCAGTAGTTAAATACACACTTACCATATGATCCAGACATTACACTTCTAGGTAGTTACCCTAGAGAGACAAAAACATGTGTCTTCTAAAAGACCTATATGTGAATGTCCTTAACAGCATAATTAACAATAGCCCCAAGCTGGAAACTACTAGATATCCACTAACAGATAAATGAATAAATAAACTGTAGTATATTCACAGGATTGAATACTGGCCAACAATAAACAAGACTGAACTACTACTGATGCATAGTAGAGCATGGATGAATCTCAAAAACATGTTGAGCAAAAGAATTTTGATTTTTAAAAAGTTAATCTCTGGTAATAGAAATCAGAGCAGTGGTTGCCTATGTGGACAGAGATTGCTTGGATGGGGAAATCGTGGGACTGTTTAAGTGAAGGATATGTCCTATATCTTGATAAAGATGGTGATTACATGGGTATATATATTTTTCAAAACTCATCAAATTCTGTAGTTGAAATCTCACTAACTGTAGCTCGCTGTAGATAAATTTTACCTTGCGGAAAAAACCCAAGATGATCTGGTTATGGAGAATGGATTTGAGGAAGGATAGAGTGGAGAGATTCTGGGAGAACAGTCAGGAGGCTATTCAGTAGACCAGGAGGGAGATGAAGGTGCTCGGAATATGTGTGGTGGCAGTGGACTTGAAGAGAAGTGAACAATGTTAAGAGATATTGAGGAGGTAATATAGGCGGGGCTTAGTGATGGGAGGAAGTAGGTGTGTCTTGGGCTATTAACAGACTTTTGGCATCATTCACTGAGAACCTAAAGGAGCACCCAGTTTGTAGGATGCGATCACATTGTGCAAGAATAAACTTCCTAGGATAAAGCTCTAACCATGTCCCTTGCCTGCTAACTCTCCTTTAGTGGCTCCTCCTGTCTGCACAATACAGTGCAAGCCTCTTACACTAATGAAGCCCTATATCATCTGGACCCTGCTGACTTCTCTAACCTCAAGTCCCCTAACACACCATCCTCCCTCCTTTGAATCCTGTGTTACATTCATTTCCAGAGGCGGTGTGTCTTTTCTTGCCCCTATGCATTTCCATTAACTAAACCTTCTGCTTGGAAACCCCTCAACTTGAGTGACATAGCAATCCTTTCTTTGGGAATCCCATTCAGTGTGTGCCTCTAGTACCAGAATCTTTTTACTGCAATTTTTGCTTTACACATCTGTCTTTCTCAATAGATTTTGAATGCCTTGAGGATAGGATTATTTCTTATTTAACCCTGGTATTCCCTATGCCTAGTGTCGATAATGTTGAAAGAATGGATAGATGGTGAAGGGCCATGATTTCTGTCTTGGCACTCACCATTCATTTTGCAAGATCTTGTTAAGGTACAAATAAGTTCTTTGCAAAAGAAGAGAAATGCTGAATCCTTTAGGTGGTGGCAGATGACATGATAAGGGGCATTTGGCCAGAAAGACCATATGGTAGTGATTTCACTGTAGCCATTCTTTGAAGGGCTGTGAAAGGAAAGCAGTCACAGCTTCCCCCTAGAAAGTGAGGCTACCATGTAATGTGCTTGGGGAAGGAAGAACACCCCAAAACACACAACCTGTTCATAACAGTATCAATAATAAGGTGATGTTGAAACCAAGTGAATGAAGTCACCTTTGTTAGACACAAGGAAAGTGTGAGCTAGAATATTTCCTTTTCTGAAGATCTTTAGAAGTAGAAGAAATGTTCTTACTAGATGCTCTATTTTCTGCCTTCAAAACAAATTATCTCCCTCTCTCTTCACCGCTTCTCCTCTGGCTCCAGCTCTTATCATTGTTCGTCTGAAATACTGCAATAACCCGCTAGGTCTCCCTGCCTCCAATCCATCTTAGTCTCTGGCCACCAGAGTGATCTTTTGCTAATATAGATCTGATCATATCTCCCCCTCTTAAAACTTCACACACTTATATCCTATAGGAGAAAGTCCAAGCTTCTTAACATGACCCAAAGGGCCCTTCATGTCGAAGGCTCTGTGCCCCTTGACAGCCGAACTTTCTGCAGTGCTGTCAGTGGCCACTGCTTCTGGTGGGAGGTGTGCCCGAAGTGCAGAGATTGGAAATGATCCTAGCCACACTACTGTTCCTACCGTTCTTTTGAGATGTTGTGTTCATTTTTACTGGTGAGTAACAAATTACCACAAATTCAGCAGCTTCAAACAACATACACTTTTTAGCTCAGAGTTTCTATGAGTCAGGAGGCTGGTGTGGCTTAGCTGGGCTCTCTGCTTCAGGATATCACCAGGTTGCAACCAAGATGTTGTCTGGACTGTGTTCTCATCTTGAAGTCTGACTAGGAAAGGGTCCACCTTGAGGCTTGCTGCGGCTGTCAACAGACTTCGTTCCTTAAGGCTGGAGGACTGAGGTCCTCTGCTCTAACTAGCCGCCTAAAGGTCTTGGCCACATGGGTTCCTCCGCAGACAGTTCATGACATGGGAGCATGCTTCTTCAGAGCCAGCAGGAGAGAGCAAGGCTGCTAGCACGAACATGATGTGATCATGGGAGTGACAGCCCATCGTCTATGTCATAATCTATGGGCTAGAAACACGTCACAGGTTTCAACCACTCTCAGCCATGGACACCAGGTGATAGAGATCATAGAGATCATCGTAAGGTCTGTCCACTAGATGCCATGGACTTTCAAGCCTTTGATCTTTTGCTCATGCTGTTCCCTTTCTCTAATATGCCATTCCCCTGATCTCCTGTCCCTGGTGTAGAGGAACAAGCTTTGCGCTTGCGTTATTCAGTGCTGGTTCCAGACCCACCTCTACAAGATAAACTGGATGGGCGGCACCCTCTGAGAAAACAGATGGAAAAGCTTCAGGTCAAGTTTGCCTCTGCCCTTTAACTTGTTTGACTTTTGAAGAGATATAGGTCCTCTCCCAGCCTCAGTTGCCTCATTGGTAAAATGGGGAAAATGACGTACTCCACTGCATAAGGTGGCTGTGAGGATAAGATGAGGTAATATATGTAAAATGCATGGTGGAGTGCCTGTCACACAGGAAGCCCTCAATAAGAGTTTTGTCATACTGAAGACGAGTCCTGGGTTCAGCTGCTTGGAGGCATGTCCCAGTGAGTGGAAGATGCCTTGGGAGCTAAGGACAATGTCTCTGGGTGGGGGTCCCCTCCTCTCCCCAGGTCCTACCTCTGTATGGCTTACAGAGATGACTTATGCAAACAGCAGCCTCCTCCACCAGGCCAGCCCCTCCCCAGCTCAGCAGCAGTCAGCACTGCACACAGAGTCAGGCCCTTGTGGACTTCACCAACCCTCGCTGGGGCCAGCTTCCTCTTAGGGGGCACAGCCAGGGTAACCCGAGGACTAGTGCATCTCCAGCCACAGCTCTCAAAGCCAGGCTCCCTGGGGGCAGAAGCGGGCACCATCCACCTTTTCCGTGGCTGCCTCCAAGTACTTTGAATTTCATTAGGGCAATTATTTCAAATGGAATTAAAAGGGTTTAAAATTAGACCCTAAACTCTTAACAATTAGTGACGCAGCGACCTGCCATCCACAGAGCCACAATAGATCTATGTCGATTGGTACATGAACACAATGCCAGTCTCCAGATTTGCATGCACTATTACAATAAATGGCTTTTAATAAAATGAATATTCTTAATTACTGCTGCATTAATAAGCTGCAAATTAGTCATCATTAAAGTCCCCACGGTCCCTATCTACCTCCCCGAGAGTCACCGGCGGGCTTCACCAGCTCAGCTGCTCCTGTGATCTCTTGAGTTTTCCTCTGGCCTCTTCAGAGAGGCCAGTCGGGGAATATGCCCCATACTGGCCTCAGAGGTTTGAAGGCAGGGTCGGGTCTATGCGATCCTTCTTGCCACCCCAGCCTGAGGCTTTCAGTGCTTTCTAGACCTGGGACACACTATACCAGCTTAGGACCATCAACCATCTTGATACATCATTTATTCACCCCATTTTCCATTCATTTATTTGTCAGGCAGCACATCAGAGATACAGAGAAGATCTCCAGCATCTGCTTAAACCTCCCCAGGAGCTGGGGGCAGCCCCTGCTAAAAGGTCTTCATTATAGGAGGCTGAGGTCTGCCTGAACCTGACTTTGGAGGTGCTGGGCTCCACCTACCCGCACATCCAAGGAATGTCCAGCCAAGAGAGGCCCTGGAGGAATGTTGTCTTGGGCAAGAGCACTAGACTCACAAGACTGATATCTTCTGCCAAGTCCCTGTGGAAGCTTGAGCAAGTCACCTGCCCTCCTGGGCCTCTGTTTCCCCATCTGCATGGGGGAGGCATTGGTCGATGCCAAGGGCCAGCACACTTTTTCTATAAAGGGCCAAATCGTAAGTATCTTTGGCTTTGAGGGTCAGGTGGTCTCTGTCCCAGCTACCCAACTCTGACACACTGGGAGGAACTGAATTTGGCCCATAGGCTGTGGTTAGCTGACCCCTGGCCTAAGTAGGTGCTAAAAGCCCCCGCAGCTCCAGTGCTCTAGGAATCTGTAAAAGGGCTTTTCTTCCCTGGGAGGTTGGGGGAAAGCTTTGGGTAAGCTTTCATGAAGGTCACATAGACCACAGGGCAGGATGTTCTGTTGTGGAAGGTGACAGAGGGTGTGCATTCCTTTCTTGTTCCATATCACACCCAGCAACACACACACACGCGCACACACACACACACACACACACTAGTGGGCTACAGGATGGCCTCAAAAGATAACAGATGCTAATCCCTGGAACCTGTGAATGTTACCTGTCTGGTAGTTTTTGCCAATGTGATTAAGGTAAGATCTTGAGCTGAGGCAATTATACTGCATTAACCAGATGGACCCTAAATGCCATCACAAGTGCCCTTATAAGAGCCAGGTGGAGGAAAAATAGATCCAGAAGAGGAGAAGGCAGTGTGAAGATGGAGGCAAGGATCGGGATGCTGGAATGGAAGTACAGGCATAAGGACTGGCAGCCCCCAGCAGCTGGAAGGTGCCAGGAACAAATTTTCCCCTGCAGCCCTGGAGGAAGTGTGGTCCAGCTGATACCTTGGTCTCGGCCTCGTGACCCTGATTTCAGACTTCCGGCCTCCAGAACTGAGGGCAAACAAATTTTTGTTGTTTTAAGTCATCGAGTTAGTGGCAATTTGTTATAGTAGCCATTGGAAACTAATGCACACACCTTTTCCGTACAGGAACCACTGACATTCCTCATGGTGAAGCTATGAGGAATAGCCACCATACTTTGGCTAGTGGGAGAAATCATAGTAAGGATAACCCTTTACACAGATTGCTGTACTGTGGTTTACATTGGTAAAACACTTCCCCATGCATATGGTAGCCCTGTGACGAAGGTCTCTATTCCACAAAGGAAGAACTGGACTCCAGAAATGTGAAGTGTTTTGCCCAGGTCACTGTATTAGTAGGTGTCCGAACCAGACCTTGAACCCGGATCTTTTGATTTCAAGCCTACACTACAGTCCAAGCTGAAGGTTGTGCTAAACACACCAGCTGCAAGGAAGCAAGGACTATGGGAAGCTGGAGTCAAACTGCAGTTCGGAGAAAGAGATCCGTTAGAGTGGAATAACACTCTGTTGGTCCCAGGTAGCACCTGGCTCAGGTTCAGGCTCTGATGAGGATTTATTGTGCATCCAGTGTCCTGTTAGTTGGCAGACCCCATCTGAGAACAGCTTCTTGCTGGGTACTAGCAGATCTACGAGGGATTGGACCCACCCAGGAGCCGGGGCTTTTGTGAGTCCTGAAGGCAACTCTTTGATTTCTCTTTTCAAGACATTTGTGAAAATCCCAAACAGCACTCTGATAAATGCCAGAGGTGGGGCGGGGGTTGCTCTGCAGCCAGCCAGTCCAGCATTCTGTCTACTGCACCACAGCTGGAGAAATCAGATGTGTTGATACCCTTGTAAGTGGGAGTGTGAGGGGGGACAAGCCCAGCCAGAAATCCTCCTTGTTAAAAAGTGACATCCTGCATGAGAGGCTGGTTACCTAGTTTGCAACCAGAATCATGACTACTGAAGCAGGAAAGTTCACCAGCCCAGATTTTTATTTATTGTAACATCCAAATGAGTACTTTAACTCAGGAATCTCACAAAACCACAAATACATTGACAGAGTGATGGAACAACCTACACTAGGAAGGCATAATGTATATAATTTATTATACACTAAATTCAAACACGTTTATTTCCAATAATCACAAATTATATATAGTGTGGTGTTGGAAAGTCAGAGAACTGATACCCGATTTCAGGACTTATTATAAAGCTATATAGTAACCGAGACAATGTGGTATTCACATCAGGATATGCAGATAAGTCAACAGAAAACAATAGTCAAGAAACAGACTGATATCTATATGTTCAGTTGTTTTTTTGACAAAGATACCAAGGTGATTAGTCTTTTAGCAAATGAAACAACTGGGTATCCTTATGGGAAAAATAAATAAATCTTGTGGCCCTACCTCACACCATTCAAAAAAAAATTAACTCGAGTGGATCATAGGCCTAAATATATAACCTCAAATCAGATACTACAAAGCAGAATACAAAAAATATTTTGTCCTTGGTTGTATATATAGTTTTAGTCAGGCTTCTCTAGAGAAACAGAACCAATAGGATATATAGAGATATATATATATATAAGCAGAGATTTATTATAGGAATTGGCTCACACAGTTATGGAAGCTGATAATTTCCACAATCTGCCATCTACAAGCTGGAGAACCAGGAAAGCCAGTGATATAATTCAGTGCAAATCCGAAGACCCGAGGACCAGGGGTCTGCTGGTGTTAAGTCCTGGGGTGTAAAGGCCCAAGAACCAACAGCTTTGATGTCCAAGGGCAGGGGATTCTGGATGTCCCAACTCAAGAAGAGAGAGATAATTTACCCATCCTTCTCTTTTTTGTTCCTTTTGGGCCCCTAATGGATCGGGTGATGCCCTCCCATGTTGATGAGAGCAGATCCATTTACTCAGTCTACTGATTCAAATGTTATACACCCTCACAGACACACCCAGAAATAAGGTTTACCAGATATCTGGGCCTTCCTTAGGTCAGTCAAGTTGACAAATAAAATTAACCACCATATATATATATATATATACATATACATATATATATTTTTTTTAATGGGTAAATATTTGACAAGACATTTCACAAAAGAAGATACACAGATGACCAATAAACACATAAAAAAAAAGGTGCTTGACATCATTAGTCACCAGGGAGTGTGTGGGGCATCTAGAACATGCACACATTTCTGGTCGAGGGTGCAAAAGTCTACAACCCCTTTGGGAGACAGTTTTGCTTTTCTTATAAATTTAGG